>BSBK01003379.1:312500-877500 GCA_027943335.1 Chamaecyparis obtusa | reverse complement strand
AAGAAACAAACTAGACAAGAATTTGGAAACATGCTTGAGGGTCTACACATCTAGGTATGATGTCAATACTTTTCCTTATCAAAAAGCAATGGAAATCTGGAAGAAAAGATGCAAAATAAGAGGGTTGGGCAACACCATTAACCAATCTCTGATAGCGACTCCGAGTGGGACAAGTACAAGTGGCGATGGGAGTCATAGAAGTGGAGGTCAGACTCAGAGTGAAGAAGACACAAATGAAAATGAAGAGAACAATGAAGAAACTAGAATACCAGAATTGGATGATGATGACAACACAGAGATGAATTGGAAAATTTTGGAAATTTCTGCTAAATTAGCAGTAGTAATCAATAGGTATTTTTTGAACTTATTAACTACTATATCCTATGGCTGTCATTCAATGTTCATTTTAGAAAAGGAAGAATGTATTATTAATGTAGAGTGTAGTTTGTAACTTTCTATTGTATCATCAATGATCATTCATATTTGAATTTGAAATTCATGAATGAAATTTTGTATTCCAATAGCATATAATAGAGTAAATCAACTAAGAATAACTAAATAAAATAGAGTAACTCAACATACATTGAATTGGAAAACATGAAAACTAGATAGAGCATAATTTATTTTGCATTCATTTGTAATATATTACAATTTACAGTAGTTCAATTTGTTTTGTATTCATTTGCAATATATTACAATTTACAGTAGTTCAAAATTTAGAGCAATCTTTCTAGGCCAGTCTAAACATCCTCTAATGGCAGAACAATTTGGTTCATAGTATAGTCACACTCCTGCAACTTCGTTAGCAATTCATATTTGGAAGTGTGACTCGACAACATTGTTGCTTCTAAAACACCATTCAAAGTTCTCACTAGTTTGATGAGATCCATGAATGTATCAGGAGATATGTCTATAGGAAGAAAGCGTAAATCAGTATTTATTTTTTCATGAAACCTTATTTTGTAATTTTCTCTTCTAATGAAGTTATTTGCATCAAATCCCTTAGGCAAACCAAGACTTTCCATATTCTCTTTCATTTGTTCCATCTTTGTGATCTTCTACTGAGCTTTGTCATCCAATTCTTGTGCTTCCCGTAGCTTCTCACATTTTTGAATGATACTTGATAACTTTACTGAGGCATCAAGGCGGTTGCTAATTCCCTTGTTTGATAGATAACTATCACTCTTACTGTAGAGTTGTTGCATAATATCTTTTTCTTTCTTTTCTTTCTTGACAACATCCATGTTCTGTTCAATGTTCTTATGGAGCTTCAAATAACGTACTCTCATACTTTGAAGCATTTTAAACCACTCATACAAGCTATTACACATCACCAATATTTGGCCCCAAATGTGTTCTTTTGCAATCTTCACTAAATTATTATTAGTATTTGTTAAAGTTTGAATTGTATTATTGGCCTTCTTTAGTTCTTCTACCATTTCTTCACAATTCTTTTTCTCTTCCACTGCTTTGTGTTCCCAATGATTGGCTTTATCCACCTGAGAGTCCAATTGCTTTTGCAATTCTTGGTTGGAGGCAGCATTACCCTCCACAGTTTTAAATAACTTTTCTGAACTGACTCTTTCTTCCTCTAGCTTTTTACTAATTTCTTCCAATTTTCCCCTCAATTCCTTCAGCTCTACCTGCTCCTGTTCCTTCACTACTGCCTCCACATGTTCCTGCTCTATATCTATTGATGTAGAGGTCAATTTTTTAATCTTTTTCTGTAATTCTTTCAAACTGTTCTCTGAAGCTTTCCTCTTTGATTTTTCATTGCCAATGTCTGCCTGTAACTTTTCTATATTTTTCTCGAGCTTTCTTTTCTCTCTTTCTAGCTTTAGTAGTGCACTGTAGACCACTTGGTTTGTAGACTTTGACACATTGATTTTGTCCACACTTTTAACTTTGGAAAAATCCATTTGGAGAGTGTTAACTTGAAATTCAGACGAATCTATCTGACTCTCTTGTGGGTTTCCATCTTTATTTGGTGGAATAACAACCATGAACTCCATCATGTCTTTTTTTGGGTCATATGTTGGTAAAACCCTATTGGATGTAGGTTGTTCCTATACAGCTGCATTAAGGGCACCATTCTGTATGGTCTTTTGTATTTCCTTATTCTTGGTTATTGTTTCTGTAAATTTATTATAGAAATCATTGAAATAAAAATCTGGTGTTGCAGAAGGATTTGAATGTTTGAAAGGTGAACTAGAGTTAGAGCTTGCAATGCCTGTTGATCTAACTAATGCTCTTTGAGGATTTAAACTTCTAGAGGGTTTTTCTGAACCTGAAACTACAAATAGTTGTTTATGACCGTATGACATTGTTTTCGGTGTTCTTCTGGAAGGGGAAAGCTTTTTCTTCTTGACACTATCTTCTACTACGGGAATTTTTTGTAGATTATACTGGCCTCTTTAGAGAGGGAACTTGTTGTATAAGTTTCCCAGTCCCACTAGCACCAGTGCCACTACCAGAACTAGTAGCAGTACTAGTAGATTCAAAACCAAGGCCTGCACCACGATCATAAGTAGTTTTTTCTGTCTGAATTATATTCCAGACGCCTTCTCCTGTGAGACCCAAACCACCACCTTTATAACCCATTTTTTCCACAATGTCTACCCCTTTTCTATATACTTTTTTCTAGTCCTCGCTGGTTCCACTCTAGCCTAGAGTAAAAGCACTTGGTGGATTATCATCCTCAGTGTCTGGATTATCATCCTCACGGTTGTATGCCATGTTAGGATGCTCCAAATTCCACAATTTGCTAAACTCTATATCCTCATCTATTTCATCCAAATCTTCACTTGTCTTTGGTTCACCAAGATCCTTTCTCATACTCCAAAAATCATCCAATTTCATTCTAGTCCATTTTCTATCCTTACAAGCTTCTGCTATTCTCTTTGGTATTTTTATGTTTGATGGATTAGTAGCTTTTTTGTAGAAATTGTAGGACATTCTAGGTTGTACAATGCCCTAGTTTATTGTTGTCATAATTTGTGATGACAACTGTTGAACTAAAAAATTTTCCTCAGCGAAAAGTTTCTCCATCTCTTTTGTAACATCATCCTAGCTATCCTTGTTTTTCAACCTCTCTAGCAATGGTTTACTTTCATGTTGAAATAAGTTTGCAGAGTTCTTATTAGCAACAAGCATTGTTTGAATGACGTTGAGTGGATCATACTTCCAGTACCACTCTAAATCAAATTGAAAAATATCTAAAAAAAAAATTTCCACTTTGAATGCCTTTCTCTCAAATGTTAACCCTCCAATTGAGAAAGGTAAGGAAGGAAATATGCTCTTCTTTGATTGGCCAGTGAAGATTCTATCTATGCTCTCTAGTTGTACTACATATTCAACTGCAAACACCATGTTTATCACATGCATTGGAAGTTTGTGGGGTTGCAGTTCTAATCTATAAAACTTTAGCACAGTGTAATCTTCCATTAAGTACCAGTCAGCCAATTGAATTGTGCTTCCAAGTTGGATGCAATCCCTACATGAAGCAGACAATCTGGGCATTGGAGTGCTTGTTATTTTTTTGTACAATGGTACATTCTTATCTGAGGTGCCTAGTTATATATTGGAGTACTTGTCCCTCTGTGAATTTCAAGCTTGTTGTCGTTGCTCATTAATATCGATGCATGCTTGGCTAGTAGGAGATAGCACAAGTAGGTTGTGAACCTAAATGTCTTAGAATTGCCTCTTTTAATCAATGCTAATTGTTCTTGCATCGATTGAACCACATGTCCAACAAAATTATATCTTACTGGTTCATTGACACAATGGATATCCCAAATGAATTGAAGAATGTTGGCACTCACTTCCCTATTGTTTTCCAGTCCTAGGAAAAATGCTAGCGAGGATATAGAATCCTGAACCCATTGCACAAAAATGTTAAAATTATAAGGAGGCTTATGGTTCTCACCCAATGAAGCCTTTGCCTCTGGAACTATTAGACCCCTTATAAATGAATCTTTTTCTTTTGGAGAGACTGCCTCATATTGCTCTGCCAATTTTCCTAGGTCAATACAGACATTATAGTTTTGTCGGTCAAACCCTAGGTCTAGCAAACTATGAAATTCTTCCTCAGTTATTGATAAAATTTATTCCTGATTTTTTTTATTCACAATTGTTGTTCTTTCTTCATCATAATTTTCTGCACAAACAAAGACAATTTTTGGGCAAGGGAAAACTTCGTGTAACAACATGTGACCCAAACCAACATCCCACGAAGCAACTTTATTTGTTTATGCACCTACCATTGGGTTGAATTTTATAAAATCACACCTCTTTGGCCCAGTTGCCTTGCTACACAATGAATGTTTAATTTCTATAACTCTCTTTTCACCATTGATAATAGGATCATAAACATCATGATACTCATGAGTGAAACCAGGGATTTCTACTAGTTTTCTACAGTCTATTAAAGGTTTCCCATCTGCTTGAGTTTTTGCTTTCCCCATTGTTCTTTGGAAGAATGAAAAAATACAGATTCATAGATATTTACTAACAAAGTCACAAATAATAACTAACTAATTAATAAAACCCCAATTTAAGAAAACCCCAATTGTACATGTAAGAATTAAAATTTCAAAATCAAGTTAAACTTACCTGAAATTAAACTTTGAAATTAGGATAGATATAAGTTAGAATGGCTAAGGCTCTCACAAATTACAGTCTCAAAATCTTTGGCGACGATTCAACAATTCTTTTTAGCTCTGCTGCTACGAGTCGATAGGTTTTTAAAAAGAAAAGGTTAAAAACCTTTCGTTAAATGTAATGGTATATAATCTTTCTAAAACATGTGTAAGTTGTAACGTAATCTTTCTAAAACATACTATGTGTAACGTAATTTTTCTAAAACATACTACGTGTCAACATACTATCGTTAATCTTTTCGATGAATTACACGTCAACGACATACTACATGTCACGTTTCTAGAGTGAGTTTTTAGAAAAACTTTTTGAAACCCATAGTTCTTCTGAAATACAACTTCAACCGTTCATCTCTCGTAATCCAATGATTGTCATGATTTTAAAATATTAATAATTTAACACACACTAATGAATATTAATTATTAACTATATTCACTTAGAATAGCTTATCCATGAAATTTGAACCAGAAATGATAAAGTTTTGAAACATTTAATTATTGCATGAAACAAAAGTGCAACGCAAATTTTTTATATTATATAAGGCAAAATTTCATTACAATTCAAATATGCCCATAGACCATATATATTAATGATTCTTATAATCAAAACAAAAAAGAAAAGCAGTAGCACTTTGAAATTCTTAAAACATTTTCATAATATATTTTTTAACATATGTGATTACAATTTATATCATTTCAAAAACCCTGGTAAGCTACTACCACCAGAGGGAGACACAGTAGAAGGACTAGAGAGTAGAGACTAAGTAGAATCATGGACTATTTGGCTAAGGCTCCCTTTGTTCAGACTTCTATGTGGAAGTGTTCAAAGAGGATAATGTCGACGAATTCTTCTAGCCACATATAGTCCCCAGGTTCATCAAGTAGGTGCCACTTCTAGAGAAAATCCCTCCCAATCTATGCCCACTTCTGATGATGCGTGAGCTTCTCAACATCAAGGTTCAGTAGGAATGGTTGCCTGGGAATAACTACTCCTGATTCTAGAATCTTAGGCAAATCATTTGCCCAAGGAATTCCAACCCCAATTTCTGAAAATACAACAACATGCACATCATCACCGAGGTATTCTTCTTTGAAAACTTTCCTCGGAAGCGTGATCATATCCACCTTTTCCCCTCCAGGTCCAACAAAGATGCCAAGAACTGAGATGAAATGTCAGTGGTGACTCTATACCTATTTTCACTCTCCAAAAATTCACGTCTAAGCACCATTCTTATAGCCTCCTTGGTGAAGGCTCCCAACTTCATAGCAACAAACGCCAGGATTAGGTCTGTGACCAGGCCCAAAAAGGCCTTCTGGTCCTCCAAGGCAGTGCATCTCAAACGAATTAGAGTGTTCATTCACATGATGCAGACTATTCTCACAAATATGCTTTCACAGAGAACCTAGCAGTAGCATTCGCAGACTATTCTCACAAATATGCTTTCACAATCATAAATTAACAAGCATAGATCGATCTATTTATAAGTCCTAATTGAAAATCATTCATGTAAGATGAATGGTAACTGTCCAAAAATCACTAAATCTTTCATATTTAATGCAACACTGGGTGGAATTGGAAACAACACTTATGATAAGACATTTTCTATCTTGGGAATAATGAAGGGCAAAAGGATCGCACCATGTAGGTGGACACAACAATTCTTTATTTTTAAAAAATGTTAAAACCTGTGCCCACTCCATAGAAACAATAAGAAAAGTATGTTAGCTATGAAATGGCGGTAGGAAATGAAGCTTTACCATTGATTTAAGATCATCGAATGGTCAAAAAACAATGTCCTTATATGATATGACATTTTCATTCAAGCCTTAACTTTAAGGCATTAATCTATCGAGGTATATGATGTCACTATCACACATATCTATCAATGAAAATTAAAAGGCGTCATCAAAGAAACCATTAATTCACAATGCACATTACTTTAATTGATGTCATGACTCATCTACTCATCGCCATTAATTAATATTTCTATCTAATATTACCGAATTTGCCAAAAAAATTCTAATATTTCTATCTAATATTACAGTGTCACACGTTCGTTCGATTACAACATATCAACGGCCAAAGTCAAATTTCAAGCCTATTGTTGGTCTTCATAATATTTACGAAAAAGTCTCAGTGGAATCATGACACGTGGTATGACACGTATTGTTGGTCTTCATAATATATACGGAAAACTCTCAGCAGAATCATGACACGCAGTATGACACGACGTGTCATACCACATGTCATGATTATGCCAAGAGTTTTCCGTATATATTATGAAGACCAACAATAGGCCCTAAATTCACCTTTGGTTGTTGATATGTTGTAAATCCAATGAACATGTGTCATGTGAGTCTGTGATGTCATAGTGATGGGAGTGGGACCCGATGCAACTTCAACATCAAATCACAACCATTGGATTAACAGAGATGAACGATGGAAGGTGCATTTCGGAGGGAATGTGGTGCGATAACTCCTTTAGTGAAAACTCTCTCCGGAATCATCACACGTCATTCTTCAAATTTCCAATTATTCAATCGCCATACCAATTATTAATTTTTGAAAACTTTTCACCATAACAAATAAAGTAATTCAAATATTTGGAAAATAGTTTTGCCATATTATTATAAAAATGGTATCTGTTATTAAAATATTCGCCAACCAATATCCATATTTTGAAACATAATTAACCATCAATATTAATAATTTTATTATAAAAAAAAATTATAGTTGCCATTTTTTTATAAAAATTGTACACACTATTAAAAAATTCACCACCAAATATCCATATTTTGACACATAATTCGCCATCACTATTAAAAATTTTCCCCCCCAAAACACATGTGATTCACCACAATTTTATACTTTTCGAGAGGGGGGGGTTCCTTAAAGTTATCCCTGATAAGTATACAAATGATTGTTTGTGTGGGTGCCAAATTATCAAATTGTTGACATCTTGGTTTAATCATCATATTACACATGGTGTATAGGACTATATAATAATTGTTTGAAGTTTACAATCTAGATTTCCTATATGACAATATGGCAATTTGATTAGATGTCCACATGGGACAAATTCTATACCTTAGAAGATAGGGTTTGCACGTATTGGCCCCTACCCCATACTCACATATATAACTAACTAACTAATAAATTATAGGAAAATTTCATAAATGTAGAACAAGTTACCCACAAAATGAATGAAAATGAGTTAAATACACACATGTATACTTATATCTTTAAACCTAAACATACATACATGAATACATGCATGCATGCATGTATGCATACATACATCCATACATACATACATACAAATAGATAGACAAATGCAAATAATACATATATACATATTGTATAATGGGAAAATAGAAGCAATGCAAATAAGGGTAAATCACCTCCATTTTTAGTCAATTACACATTTAGAAGGAAGGTACCCCACTTGGTTCAAGAGGAGATGCAAACACTAAGTGGGACAATGGATTCTTTCACTAAAATATATGATTGATGAAATGGAAATGATGTGTTAATGTTATTAAGTGATTGATTAGACAAGTTACATAAAACTAGAAATAACAAACTGATATTGAGCAAAAAAGTATAGAAATGGAAAGAAGAGCTCAAATCTGACCCATAGGTGAAATTTGGGTTGAAAATTCCAAGGACATGTTAAAACTTGTCATGTACCTAGGGATAGATTTCCAATGTTATTTTGTACCTAGCAATTTTGACTGAATTGTTTTGAGGACTTTCAACTATGTCTAATCTTGATCCAGTGGCTCCATAACCTATTCCCGCTCACTAAAAAATTGGGGAAAATGCTTTCTAAAGGGGTTTTCCTTGGTCAAGCCCCCACTTAGGAATCAACCTTGAAAATAGAAATAAATTGAATAAGGAAAGTATGTAAAAAGACAAAAGGTAGATTTACCTTGCATAAAACCTCATGGATGGATGTAGAAGTTGCTCATACCCATGAAGATTCTTGAAATATGCTTCAGATCCAAATATTTGACCTTAAAATTTGATGTAGAATTAAGGATTCCCTTACAAATTAATGGATCTATGAATACCACTCCTAGATCTTGAATGTTGATGTGCTTGAAAATTGCTTGCAATGAAGGAGAGACAAGGAGAATGGAAGAAGAATATTCTTGCTTGATTGATAATTCCTCTACTTGGCCATCATGGGAGAGAAACTTCCATCAATTGGATAAGATTTCTTTTGACTTGGATGATCTTGAAGAAATAGAGACTTGGAGATCTTGATCTTGAATTGTTGCCTTCAAATCTTGAATCCAAATGCTCAATTGCTCTTGATTGCTTGAAAAATCTTGATAGTTTGATTGTAAATGCTTGAGTATGGTTTTGATATGCAAAATGGGGAGATATAAGGTCTTTTTATACTTACTCCATCATTTTAGGATTTAAAAATTATCTAGGTTGACCACAAAATCTAAACTCCCACTAATCCTTGACATCAAGCCCTCAAAAAAATTTGGGCCCCAATTGCCTTGAATAGAATGTCATTAGTGTTATGTACCCTGGGAAATGGGCCAGAATTTGGAGGGGATGTTAGGATAGATGAAAAGAAGTCAAGGGAGAAAGGACAGGTTGCTAGGATCAATAAAAATGGGCATTCAAACCTTTAAATCACCAAAATGGGGTCCAATGGTCCTACTAAAAGTGTCCAATTATGGCTACTAACATTTTAGGACTATACATTTATCCCCTACTTCAGCAGGAGTATGAAAAAAACACATTATCATAGTAAAGTAGATCAATGCATAAGAATAATCTTATCAAGGTTAAGGAGACAAACAAACATCAAGCCCCCAATTGACTTAAGTCTTCATCAAATCCACAAATAAGATAAAAGAAGCATTGCTCAAAAGAGACAAGAAAGAGAGAGAAAGAGAGAGAGGCAAGACCACCAACCTAGTAAGGGATTACCTTACTATGGATCACACAAAGATAAATCACTGCAAGATATGGCATTGAAGGTCTAGAAAGTTATGTTATGCTAGTTAATCCATCAAAGAGGATTAATCCTTAAGGAAACCATTGTCTCCATTAAGAGATCCGAGTAGGGTGATCAAGCCTAAGGAAAGCATTCTCTCCATAGAGATCAAGAAAAGGAAAGACTAGTCCTTAAGGAAATAGTTTTCTCTGTTAAGGGATATAATGAAAGTGATCGGGCCTAAGGAAAGTATCAAGTCTCCATAGGGATCAAGGAAATGTAAAGACCAATCGTTAAGGAAAGTATTGCCTCCATTAAGGGATCTAATGAAAAGATGAAAATGAGGAAAACATTTCCTCCTTGATCATCCATAAGAGAGATTGCATTGAATCATTGTGTGTGTGTGTGCAAAATGTGAAATAAGGAGTGGAGATTATGCCCCCATGTTAAAGTGATTTCAAATGACTTAATGGGAGCAATAGCTTTGATGGAACATACATGCAACCACAAGAAATATTTGCACTATGACATGCCCCTAGAAGAAAGGAAAAACCAATAAAAATAAATACATGGTAAAAGAGAGAATGAAAAGGATCTACTAGCTCTAGGGTCAGTATGATCATATAATAATACATGAGATATTATATCAAAATGAAATGTCATCATCCTCCAAAGGTAGTAGAACTACAAGCACAATGGAATAATTTCACATAAGAGTTACAAAGAAGATTCTTTTTGGGCTCAAATCATGGAGACCAAAAACAATAGGTTGCTACCATTTTGCATCATCCCCAATTAGACAATACAAAGACACATTTATGAATAGTGGCACATGTACGACATAACATGTAACAATATATAGAATAAGTGAGATAAAAATAGAGGAATGTCAAAAAAGATAGATTCTTTTATCACCTTGCACCAACAGAGAAACAATGGTCATCTAATGAAATCTAAGCAAACATATATATACCAAGAAACACATCATGGGGGAAGCACATTAACACAAGAAAGTACAAATAATCCATCACACAAGAGGATCTAGTCAAGCATATCACCTATCCCCCCCACCATCTTGGTCTATATTATTTAAGGAAGGGGGGAAACACACAATAAGAGAAGCATCAAGCATGATAGATTGATGGAACAATGGCCAAATCCAATTAAGGACTGTGTTGTGAAGATGGGTCATGTTATTTGTCACTAGGAATAAGAGATAATTGTTGTAAAAATATAGCAGTTAAATCATGATTAACATCAACAAGCTCATACATATCATCAGAATCACTAGCATGAATATCATTGTTAGTTACATTAGGAACATCAAAAGCAGCATCATTAAGAGTATCTTCTTCATCCAAATTAATTGTAATAGAATCTAAGAAACAAATAGAGTTATCATATTTGTTCAACTTCATCTTCTTCAATTTAACTTCCTCCTTTGGGCTATGCATGGACTAATCAAAGGGAAACAAAACACCAATAGGTGTTTTGGGTGAAGAAAAGTTTTAGGAAGCATGTTAAAGGGCTCTACCATGATATTTATGATGGAGGTCATGAGCATAATGGTTATGCTCTATTTTTTTGGAAATTGAGTTTAGTTTGGGATCAATCAACATCGGGTCCATTTCCTCCTTATGGGGAAGAACAAAAGGAACCTCACTAGGTTGAGAGATACTTTTAGTTGAATATTTGGAAGATATGGGAGATGGAATAGAAGCATATATATAGGAGGTGTAGGAGGTGTAGGAGGTGTAGGGAGAATTCCAAGTCCAAGACAAGGAGAAGGAACATCCTTAAGATTACTAAGCTTGCAAATCTTTTGGATTTTGTATTTATGATATGATTGAAAGATATTATCTTTGTAGGACTGAGTTTTTTTAAGAATAGAAGGCCAAAAGAAATCAAAATCAATATACTCTTGAGGGATGGAAGGATGATAGAGACTATGATTAACAGTTATCATTTCTTCATTGTGGAGAAATTTTAAACACTTATGAATAGGAGGGGTTGTATATTTCATGGAGGTAAGCCAAGGAACACCAAGTTTGACTTGGAATTGATTAGAAGTTGGGATGAAAACAAACGTAACATCTAGATTTTTACCACCAACTCCAATGGGAAATGTAATAGAACCATGGGTAGGATAAAGGAGACTATTGCAAGTTTGGATCAAAACATCATATTTATCATAGAAATCACGTTGCAATTGTCTATTATAAAGATGGTCTTAAATTATCACATTCACAATGTAAGTAGATTAAATAAGGACACCACAAGAATAGAGATTAGTAACATATGCAACAATGTAAAGAGGACCATCTGGTACTTTAATTGTCTCACTAGATTCAACGGTAATGCAAAGATCATGTCTAGGTTTAGGTTTAGATTTAGATTTAGATTGATCAACGAGGTTGAAAATGTTATTTTCTTCAACAAATTTATCATAATAGTCAACAACATGGGTGGAAGAAGAAGGCAAAGATTGAGTAGACTCAACGTTATTGGTTGAATGAGATAGAAAATTATTGGTATAAATTGGTAGTTTTTGGTTGGGAAGTGATATGGATTTTTTTCCTTGATCATTAACACCCTCAATAGATATGCTATTAGAATCAATGAGGTCTTGAATCACAAATTTCAAATAGAAAAAATTTTCAGTATCATGACTAGGTTGAGGATGGTATTGACCGAAAGCTTTGTGATCAAATGATTTGGTAAAAGGTTAGGATGTATCAATTGGTTTAGAAGGAGGAAGAGTTAACACTTTATCATTAATCAACTTCAATGTCACATCATGCAAAGATTTAGAAAGTTGAGTAAAATTATGAGGTCTAAAAATAAATGACAAAGGAGTCACAACTTTGGATGTTGTTGCCACTTGCTCATCAACAATTTTGGATGAATTGTTAATTTTGATGAAGTTCTTTGGTTTCTAAAACTTGTTATAAGATGCAACATCATTCTTATCAACTAGAGCCATTGGAGTGGTGCTCTCAAAATTACTCACTTGAAGCTAATAATTATGAAGCACTACACATAATTGAGTAAAAGAAGAAAATTTAGAAGAGAAAATATTATCTCTAATGTCATTTTTGTAAATTAGTAATGAAAATATGTTGCACATAAATATTAGGTACAAAATAAGGAATCTAAGAATGTGAATTATTAAATATACCAATGAAATCAATCACTTTTTCAATAACACCTTGTTTACCATGCATTAAATTAGTCAAAGAAATCTTAGGACCAATATTATTTTGAAATTATTGGATGAAAGAATTATAAATATTTTTAAAGGAGTCAATAGAATAATGAGGCAAAGAACAATACCATTGCAAGACTTTATCTCAAAGGGTTCTAGTAAACAATTTAGCCATGAACCTATGATCATGAGAGAAATCACTATGCAAGGTTTGAAAGGTTTTGACATGGGTCAAAGGATCATCTTTACCATTGTAAGTCTCTAAGCGAGGAATCTCAATATTTTACAAAATAATAGAACGATAATATCTCATGACAAAGGACTAGAAACATCACAAGTAGGGATGTTAAACTTGGATTGGGTCATGGAAGCAATTTGTTGTTGCAAGGAGGACATAGTTCCACTAATAGTGGAATTGGTAGAAATAATGGTAGGAGAGACATGTGAAATGTTTGGAGCATTATGAGAAATGGAAGGAAGGGTGGAGTGTAAAAAAAGAACACTATTGTAAGTGGGCATCGATGAAGGTAAAGAAACATATTGCACACTTGAAGGAATATTTGAAACAATAGGATTGGGAGTGATAACATGTACAAGCTTGAGATTTTGAATGTAAGTTGTTATGATGGGTGGAGCATAAGTGGACACACTAGGAACAGAGGTAAAAATAGGCATGGAGGTCTCAAAACTAGTAGTGGGTGGAATGAAACCTAGAACTTGAGAACAATCTATAATAGGCTTGACATTGATATCAATGAGATGAGGGATAATACACAAGATATTAACACCGTGTTCATCATTGTGAATTATCTTTCTTAAACCTTCTACAATAGAAATGACTTCAGGATTAGAGTTTTCTTGTCCTAACCATTACTCAGATTTTTCATAATCATGGGAAAGTTTTGAACTTGCATAGGAGGTAATCTTAATGCCTCATCTTCATCATGAGATGAGTGGCAAGATTTTTTCTCCATAGTAGGATTAATTTCATTAGGAAGCATGTTGATCTTATCAAGATTCCTAGGAAAAATAGAAGGCTCAAGATCAAAGGAACCCATAAGTCTGTATGAATTCTCCTAACTGGAATGCTATAAGTAGGACTCAAGGTAATAACACTCATGCACAAGGGAATGAAAGAAAAGGTAAATCTAATGTAATTACAAATTTTGAAAGAGATATGCAATTCAACTAAAGAAAATAACAATTTTTCTCTAAAAAGAACATCTTACTATCAAATTTAAAGATCTTATGTAAAACATGCAAAGTAGATCTATATATAAATACCAAAATGAGAATTTTGTAATGAATTCAAGGTAGATCTATACACAAAATCATATTTTAAAGTGTTATGAATTGGGTTCACCAAAATATATAATGGGAAAAGGGAAGTAATGCAAATAAGTGTAAATCACCTCCCTTTTCATTCAATTACACATTCAGAAGGAAGATGTCCCACTACCTATTTTAGAGGAGACTCAAATGCTAAGTGGGACAATGGATTACTTCACTAAAATATGTGATTGATGAAATGAAATGTCATGTTAATTTAATTAAAGGGATTGATTAGACAAGTTATAGAAAACTAGAAATAATAGACTGATATGGACTGATAATGAGCATAAAAGTACAGAAATAGAAAACAAAACTCGGATATGACCTATAGATGACATTTGAGCTAAAAATGCCAGGGACAGGATGAATCTCATCTTTTACCTAGGGACATATCACGAATGGCATTCTATACCTGGCAATTTTGACTTAATTTTTTTGAGGAATTTTGAATGTGTCCAATCTGTTCAATCCTAATTTGGTGGCTCTGTAATTTGTTCCTGCAAACAAAACAAAATAGAGAAAAAGGTTGTTTAAATGGGTTTACCTTGGTCGAACCCCTTTTTAGGAATTAACCTTGAAAATGGAAATAAATTGCATAAGGAAAGTATGTAAAAAGATAAATGGTAGATTTACGTTGCATAAACCCTTATGTATGGATGTAGAAATCACGTATACCCATAAAGATGCTTGAAATATGCTTGAGATCAAAAGAGTTGACCTTAGAATGTGAAGTAGAATTAAGGATTCCCTCACAGGTGCATGGATCTACGAATACCACTCCTAGATCTTGAATGTTGATATGCTTGAAAATTGTTTGCAATGAAGGAGAGAGAAGGAGAATGGAAGAAAAATCTTCTTTCTTGATTGAGGATTCCTCTATGTGTCCATAATGGGAGCGAAAATTGCATCAATTAGATAATTTTGCCTTTGACTTGGATGATCTTGAAGAAATGGATAATTAGAGATCTTGATCTTGGATGCTTGTCTTCAAACTTTGAATCCAAATGCTCAGTTGCTGTTGTTTGTTTGAAAAATATTGATAGCTTGATTGCAAATGTTTGAGTATGGTTTTGATATGCAAAATGAGGATACATAAGGTATTTTTATACTTACTCCATCATTTCAAGATTTAAAAATGATCCAGACCGACCCCAAAACCAAAACTCTCACTAACACCCCGACATCGAGCCCTAGAAAAATTTGAGTCCCAGTTGCTTGGGACATAATGCTATTAGCATTTTGTACCTTGGGAAATGGGCCATAATTTGGAGGGGATGTTGGGATAGATGAAAAGAAGAGAGGGGAGAAAGGACACATTGATAGGATAAAGACACTAGTAGAATTTGGCAAATAAATGACTACGTGATTAAAAATTTTAGTCACATGACTAAAAATGATCAAATTCTACTATTTTTTTGTAATTCACAAGTATAAATGACTAAATAAGTGACTAATTTGGTCATCAGATAAAATCACAACTAAATAATTGGTCAGAAAAATAAAAATAATTTAAAAATGACTAAATAAATGAATGTTACTCCTCTATTAGATTTTTTATTTTGAATTTGATCATAATCAAGAGATTGTGATACTGCTATCAGGATTCAACTATGTAGTTTTTTGAGTCAAAGTCATTTAACCATGTTTCATGAGTAGTGGTTCACATGAACCCGTCTCTCATGAGAATGAATGGAACACTTAGCACTTGTTGAATGGAACACTTAACACTTAAAATATTCTACAAGTATCTTTTTTCAAATATATGAAGATTTAGAATTTTCTTAGAAGTATAACTGTATGATTTGATTTTTTTAATTATATAATTAGATTTTTTATTTTCTATTAACATTACATAGTATTTGTATTTTTATTTAATTATATTTTATGAGTTTTATTTAATTACTTAATAATTTAAGAGGTTTATTATTTATTATTATTTTAATAGTATTTAAAATTTGAATTTTAAAATTGGAATCTATATCTAATTAACTTATTATATATTAACTTTTTTAGATATAATTTGTAATTTCCTTTAATTAATTAATTATTAATTTAATAAGATTATTATTTATTAAAATTTGTATGTTTATATATTTTAGTTTATATATTTAATTTATTGTATTTTAATTTAAAATTTAAGTTTTAGTTTTCTTTTTTTTTCAAAATTATTTACATGTTTTAATGTGGATTTTATTTGTAATCATTACAGAGGGATTAACAAGGTAGTGATTTTGCATGCCTTAATAAGACCACCAGCTTATAATCTTGTAATCCCTCAATAAAATATTATTGTTAATAATATAGAAGATATTTCTCGGTATTAATAAACTAGAATTTATATTTGCATGAATATTTCTCTATTTATCCATCATTTCACTTTTTTCCTTCAATTTCTAATTTTCTCTCTACTAGCCCCTCTTTTTTTATATTTTATTTGTAGTCCTTTGTACTCTTCTTCTCCTCCTTGATGGATTGCTTGATGCAATCCAAAATGTTGATACAAAAAAATATAATGTGGTTTATCCCAAAACATTTTTTCAAATAAAACATGAACTATGGAAAACATATGCTAATAATAGATTTTGTATCAAATTGTGGAGGTCTAATTACACCCAAAATAAAATATACATTATGTTGTCTTATATTTAAACTCTTGTTTTTATTAACCAAGTCATCTCTTAAAAATATTCTTAACCTCTTGCATACATGAAAATTTGGTGTTTTGAAAATTGAATTGCAAAATAATGAGGCATCATACATACATAATGATGCATGCTATATTTAGGTGATTGAAAAAAAGTGACATTTGATAAATTTTCTATGCTTTAATTTTGAACATGAGTGCCTACATATATAGCCTATCATCTAATTGTTTTATTTGTGTAAGATTATTGTTGAAGAAATAATATTAGACACCTTTAATTATATTTAAATTATTGTAATGGTGAAATTTACATAATGGTTTCATTTTCCATTTAGTGTCATGTTCACTTTAATGAAATGTCTTTAGTGTAATTATATTTTGACAGTGACAAACTCTTATGCTAAGTTTATCTCAAGTTGTAATCACTATGCATCTATCTTTCCTCTCATTTATGCTTGTTACTATGCATTTGATATTCACTTTGCATTTATCCCAATACATTTTATCTCTCCCTTAGGATTATTGTTTCTTTACCTAGGTTCATCTATGTGCCACTCAAGATTAGTCTCATGACATGCAAGATCAAAATTTGATTGTCCTAGTCCTTTTCACTAGTGTCATAACATTCAAAGACATTTAATGTTGCATTAATTCACACATTTGAGCCTAGAAATAAAAGAAACTCTAGAGCACACTAAATTCAATATATTATGTGTACAAGTTAATGGGTAGTACTTAGACTATCTAAAAGGATTAGCTCGGATAGTAAGATTTAAATATTTGGATTAAGATGATAGAGTCATGTGTATGGTTCTATTGAAGAAACTATACTCGTGATCTAATTAAAGAAAATTACAATGACAATAATGGGGGTTGATTTGAACCATCAAGGGCTAAGATAGGGTGATGAATGATAAACTTCAAGATTGTATCAAGTGATGCAAAATAAGACAAACTAAATATTAGAAAAACACATTTATGATAAAGCTACATTAATTATAGAATAAAATGGTAAAAGGATAAGGTATGCACTTTTTTCCTTCTATAGAATATAAATATTCATATACACATATCTTAGGTAAATTAATGCAAAAGTGTCTACCTTCAACTTTTTTCAATGCACAAGAACACTACCTCATACACCAAGTTGAGGAGATTGAATTGTGTGGACCTATACACACTTAGTCAATGTGGATGGTTGAGAGGCACTTGAAATTTTTGAAGGGTTTGGCTCGATAAAGAGAATGTCCTGATGGTTCTATGGTGGAGATATATATGGTATACCAGACTATGGTGTACATTACTAAATATCTTCCTAAACTTGCAACAAAGATCTGTATAGATCGCATTTGGGATCTCGACACCATTATAAAATTTGAAGGGAAGTACTTGGTGGGGAAACGTAGATTGAGGAAAGTGAGAGGTAATAAATTATAAGATGTTATTTTAGTTAATTAATTCTTAATCTTCAAAATTAATCAGTTGTAATTATTTTGTGTATAGCTGCTCGAGAGTGGGATGCAATACATTTGTATATTGAAAATAATCAAGATTGGATGATGGTATGGATTGAACAATATCATCATTTTGGTCGCACATTAACATGGGAAGGTGTATCTTCATTGGTTAAAGAATCTCATTGTAATGGAGATTCCAATGTTACACAAAGGGAAATAAATTTAGCATATGGTTTAAAAGATTTTTAGGTACGTATAAATTTGTTAATCACCCATATGTTTATCAACTCACAATGCAATAATTTTTACATGTTTGACATATTATTGCAGGTCAAACACCACAAGGCTATGCTCTGCAATAGTCATAAATTTTGCATCAAAAAGTTGGATGACATGAAGAAAACTTGTGATTCTTGGATAAGTGCAGTCTTTCAGGTGACTAATATTTTATCTAGAAATGACTTACATCCTCAAGAGACTCAAAATCAATACTATGACATTTTGGATGATGTACTTGAGTGTGACTTTAATTCCTCCAAATTAGTTCTCTTCGGCATCAGATGGTATGTAGGCTATGACTTAATCAAAATGATCCTGATAGAACTGTTATTAAACATGATAGTGTATTTCCAATTATTAATACAAGGTGGTTTGAGTCAGTTGAGGATGAGCCCTATGTTCTTCGAAGCCAATGTGAGTAGATATTTTACTCAAAGGTCCCACATAAATCGGGTTGGTCATTTGTTGTTAGACATGATCCAAGAGGAAAGCTAAAAAGGTATAATGTGATGGAAGGAGAAGATATTGAACAAGTAGAAGATTATGTAGATGATGATCATGATTGACAGTTAGTCGATGATGTTTCTGACGCAAATTTTTGTGAAGAAGAAGAAGAAGATGATGATGATGATGATGATGATGATGATGATGATGATGATGATGGCGGTGGTGATGATGTCGATGATGATGATGATCATGATGATGAGTTGGATGAAGAAGGGTAAGTGCACCAAGATGGTGAACAAAAAGGGGGGTATAAGTGGCCATTTTTTATGAAATCAGGGAAACCTAACCTTCACAGAGATATTTGAGAGTCATGCACTCAAAACTAGGAGTTTTGTAAAGAATATGAATTATAGTACTTTGAATCTAGTTTCTAAACTACTAAATTTTTTTAAAATGGATAAGATTAAGAGGTTCAAACTTCTTGTGCACAAAAAATTGTTCTTGATTTTTTTAGAAAAACATAACATAGTTGTTTCTGTGCACTTCACAAAATCTATAGTTAGATTTAGCATTTTGAAAAATTCTTTTGTAGGATTATAGGTAAGAGTGAGATCTAGAAGTTGTGTATTTTTTTATAATTTTCTCTTGATTATTTTATTTTTTATGATTTTTTTAAGTGACTACATCCTAAAAATATGGTACTTGTTCGTGCGTTGGGCATAACTTGCATCAAAATAATCCAAATTAGAAAAAAAAATTAAAAGTGTATAGAATCTAGTGTAGAAGAGTAATATGTAATTTTTTTTGAATTTAATGAAGTAGATCTCAAAATTTATTAAAAAAATGGTAGACAATGCATATGTCTGTGAGGACTGTGAAGACACTAGTAAAGAAAATTAAAGTTTACTATGCTAATGCTGTCCAAAAATAGAAAAATTTATATGGTTAGAAAGCTTAAAAGATGTGTGAGATGATAGTAGTAATCTTAGAGATACCCACTTGATCATTTGTAAAGTTGATGATGATGAATCAAGAAATCATGTTCAAAGAAGAAAAAACATGTAAATGGATAAAATTGGAGGGAAAATGGGCTTGCAAGCCTTAGGGTCATATTCCAAACTGTTTACCAAGCCATAACCCATATGGGTTATGGTGTACAAAATAACCCACTCAGGTTTTAAAAAGAAAAAATCACAATTTCAAGTTCTACAAAACTCGTATGGGTTTTGAAGACAAAAAACAATATTTTTAGTTTCACATAATATGTCTTCAAAACCCGTACAAGTTTTGAAGACATTAAAAAAATTTCTTTTAAATGTGTAATACAATACACATATGTATATATTTACACATATGATATGTTTCTATGTAGGTATATATGCATATCTATAATATGTATGTATGTATGTATGTATGACTCTCTCTCTCTCTCTCTCTCTCTATGATTAGAATAGGATAGATGATTATTCAGAGGAGGCTGGAAAAAAAATTGTGTATATCAAAATCTGATTTTTCAGTATTTGATAGGTTTTAGTAATTTACAATTTCGGAGCATTTATGGGCCCATCTTCCTCTGAGGAGTCTTGTACTCCTCAAATTTTCCTCTAGATAATTGGATTAGCTTTCCAATAGTGTAAGCAATGTGCTTTTTCGAGCTATGTGTAGAAAGTTATGCCTTCTACAAGTAGGCATAAATTTCAAAGTTTTTAAAGTTTTGGTTTTTATTTTTTTATTTTGTAATAAACATTGTGGACTATTCATTTCATCTCAAAGGGATTTTGGTGACCCTTCATATCCTTCATACTTTGTATAAACTTAAGGTTGTGAATGAAATGGGACTACTTTTTGGCTTACATAATTTCTTATCTAGAAATTGTTCTATTTGCAATTCACAATAGCGTAGGTAACATCTCACACCAAGTATTGTACTCTAAATCTTTAATTTGGATCTCTCTCTCTCTCTCTCTCTCTCTCTCTCTCTCTCTCTCTCTCTCTCTCTCTCTATCTCTATCTCCCTTTGTAAAATTTATAGTTTTACATAACTCGTACGAGTTACGAGAAATTGTGAATATAATGTTCCTCAAAACCTATACGGGTTTTGATGATCTTTTTTCTTTCCTAATTATTTTTTGCTACACTTGATATAAGGTCAAGCCTAGCATGATTTTGAATTTTATGGAACCCGCACGGGTTATGAAGACATTAAAAAAATTTCTTGTAAATGTGTAATACAATACACATTTGTATAGATTTATACATATGATATGTTTCTATGTAGGTATATATGCATATCTATAGTCACACACACACACACACACACACACACACATATATATATATATGCATGACTCTTCTCTCTCTCTCTCTCTCTCATCATAATAGGATTGATGATGATTCAGAGGAGGTTGACATAAATTTTATGTGTATATCAAAATCTAATTTTTTAATATTTGATAGGTTTTAGTAATTTTCAATCTTGGAGCATTTCTGGGCCCATCTTCCTCTAAGGATTCTTTTACTTCTCAAAGTTGCCTCTAGATAATTGTATTAGCTTTCCAACGGTGTAAGCAGCGTACTTTTTTGAGCTACATGTAGAAAGTTATGCCTTCTACAAGTAGGCATAAATTTCAAAGTTTTTGAAGTTTTGGTTTTTATTTTTTATTTTGTAATAAACATTGTGGACTGCTCATTTCATCTTGAAGGGATTTTGCTGACCCTTCATAGCCTTTATACTTTGTATAAACTTGAGGTTGTGAATGAAATGGGACTACTTTTTGGCTTGTGTGATTTCTTATCTAGAAATTGTTTTGTTTGCAATTCACAATACCGTAGGTAACATCTCACACTAGGTATTGTACTCTGAATCTTTAATTCAAATCACTCTCTTTGTCTCTCTCTCTCCCCTTCTCCTTATCATCTCTCTCTCTCTCTCTCCCCCTCTATGAAATTTCTAGTTTTACATAACCTATACGGGTTATGATAAATTATGAATATAATGTTCCCCAAAACCCGTATGGGTTTTGAGGATTTTTTTTTTTTAATTATTTTTTTCTAGGCTTGGTAAAACCAAGCCTAGCACAATTTTGAATTTTATGGAACCCGCATGGGTTATGGAAAATTTCTTTTTTTTTTAGATGTGGCCACTAAACTATCCAACATCTTGGTGCACTTACCTAGAAGATTAATGACATGAATGAAATGTACAATTATGTGATCAATGCTTAATCTATTTAATATTGATTTCTTGATATAAATATAAGATTATGTGATCAATGCTTATTCTATTTAATATTGATTTCTTGATAGAAATGTACGATTATGCGATCAATGCTTAATCTAATTTATTTGTGATGTACCTTTTAATCTTTTTAATTCATATGTGATGCTTATAGTTTTAATGTATCTACTATGTAATTTTGAGTATACGTATCATGAATTTTTTAGCTAACATAAGATAATTGAATTACATATGCAGGAGCCCAAACCCCTTTTATGAGCATCCCACACAGTCTCATAGATCGACAGGTATAAGTCAATACACCCTATAGAGATTAATGTCTTTTACAATTTACAAAATATCTCTCTCATTACCGGCTATCTCTCTCATTTGATGGAGTGCAGGTAGCATCAAATAGGTATTTGTCATATGTGTCTTCTTCGAGAGAGGGAAATATAGGAATGGAAGAAGAAAGTGAGATATGTAGTTTGTCTGAATTAGGGAGATCAACTAGAGGTCAAAAGACTAGAAGGAAATTCAATAAGGGTAAAAGTACAAGCCTGTGTCACACTTTTATAAAGGAAAAGGATGACAACATGAAAAAATTTCAACTTTAACGACATAAAAGTGGCATTTGTGTTTAGAATTTGAAGATAATGTAAACTAATAAAATGTGTAAAATTTGATGAAGTTTACACTTATAATTTTTTTTTAAAAATTAAACAAAAATTGACATAGTTTTTTTAATTTTTGAAATCCATTTTATTATTGTTGAAATGTGCTGAAAATCTAGGGTCTAGTTCACACCAAAAAACTATATGCAAATAATCTTTTTTTCCTCTGATTTTAGAATATGTTTTAGATGACATGTATAGCTAGTGCATAAAAAAAGAAAGATTGGATTTTGGTATATATTTTGTCTGTTATAACTATCAAAATTCGGTGTTACCCGAAATCAACAGTTTTTTGTTCCCACCAAATTTTCCCTATCAAATCTACACCATTAAAAAAAAATTATATATTCTTGAAAAGGACTCTCTCCTTTAGTGTTAAATATAAGTTTTAAATTTTTCTGACATGATTTGTTATTTTAATTTTTTTTCGAACGAGCGTGTTCTTAAATATTAAAATACCTACTTGAAGTATTTTCAACTTATAATATATTATATGAAATCAAAACATAATAAAAATTACATGACCATAATCTTAACTCTGAGCTCTACAAAAGGGTATTTTTAGATTTTACAGAAAGTTAAATTTTGACAAAGAATTTAGATCTAGAAGTGAGAACTTCTAAGAATCACCTTTTTTTGCTTATTTGGTTGCCACATGGGATACCACTTAGATAGGTTTGACCGGACCTGGTTTGGCCAGAACTGGTTTGGTCAAAACTATGGGTGACCAAACACGGTCCCGTGCATGAGCCACCTAACCCATTTTTGTGGTTTATATAGTTTTTCATGGAACGATTTTGGCTGGAACCCTTCTGGTCAAAACAGTTTCAGCTAGAACCCTCCCGCCACATCGATGCCACATGGCACCTTGTGTGTGCCATGTATGTCTGACCGGACCTCTTTCGGTCGGAACCATTTCATCCAGAATGATTAAAATGTCCTCTAGTGCAACACAGCTATGTACTTTTACCCATAAACGCATGAAATTTTTCCTTTCTCAAGGAGGGTCATGTTCTTATGATGATGAGAGGAAAGGCGACATTGAGGTTCCCTTTAGGTACCAACATCTACACAAACAATGGGTCTTGAAGGAACTTCCTCCAATAAACACTGATTTTAGTGTTAAAAGAAAGTATATCGCATAACACCATCGTCATTACATGGTTTGGGCCTATTTTCCATGGATGGCATAAAGGTCTCTGACAACAAAGTTGTCAAATTGATGGAGTATTTTGGACCTTGTTACGATTACAAAATTTTGATGTGGATTGTTCAATATAAAAAAAAAGTATGTATAGGTATGCACTCTTGGTAAATTATATACAACAGAAAGATAATGAACAAAGTAAAAGAGTAGCTATATGTACATTGATGGAAGGCCAAAAGCATCCAGGAATACTATAGGTTTTATAAATAGTATGTGACTTGTGTCAACTATTAAGCAACCCAATTGCATATTTGAGGCACACAAGGGAAATTATGTATTTGTATGTGCACTAAAATCAATATGTGCAAGGGAAGAGTTACTTATCAATTACAATTTGAGTTGCATAGATAAAAACAATGCCACTATCATGGGGTGCAGGTACGCACTATGAACCATTAAATAATTAAGCTTTTTTGCTAATGTTTTTATATTTGAGTTCTTTTTGTAATGTTGAATCTAATCCTTCTAGGAAAGGAAATGCATCCAAAGAAACTACTACAAACAAGTCCTCCAAAACCAACCACATCTAGAGAGACTCTTCACCATCCACATCATCTACATCATCATCTTCTTCCTCTTCCTCTCCAACTTCCACTCCTCTCCCACTCACACCCATTTTCCTACCTGAAGTCATTTCAAACTCCACATGATACATAAAATGATGTTGTAGGTTTTGTGTGCAAGACTAGATGTTTTCTTTACTTGGGTCTTTCCTACTAGTGCTCACACAAAACAAATATTGCATTTTTTTTATAAATTAATAAGATATATTGTCTACCTCTGATTCTCTATCAAAAAAATAGTATAAGATGATCACAACTTGAATCCCACAAATGAATGTCTTACCTTGAAATTATTTGGAAACAAAATGAATAGTTAGTGTATACTATGTTTCTAACAATTATCATGATATTTTTAAATGCATTCATTCTCAAAACAAGCTTTAGAGTTTGGGAATCAAGAAGATATGGTTTACTAAATGTAATAGTCAAATCTTATTTTAGTATGGATTCAATTAAAATGGTGAATATAATTAAGGTACCATTTTTGTGACGATTTAGCTAAACATTATTTCGAGGTATGCCATCTAGTTGTATATCAAGGAATAAAATTGTTTTTTTAACTAAAAATAATAAATTATATTTGAGAGTGATTTCTAATGGGTGCAGGTTTAAAATTTATTAATCTAGTCCTTTCTAATGAGTTTTCAGTATAATTTCACCTTCCACATTCACGTGGTTGGTCTTGTTTAGTAGATAATATTAAAATATTCTCCAAACAAAGAGAAGATCAATAAGGTTGTTCCTTATCTAGGGTCTCAAGGGTGAACCCACAATAGTGGTAACACTTTTTTGCCTGAATGGACACTGCACTCTACATTTTGAAAAAAACTTTCAGATTCAGATGCATATTGTCGATAAACCATTTGAAATCGAAAGATGAAGTAAATTAGAGTCTTTTAGAAATTTCTATCTAGATTCTAAATATATTTTGTATTTTTATTTTTCAATTTATTTGAATGGTTTTTTCTTTGTCCCATAAAAACTAGTATGTTGTTGAAAACATCATTTTCAAAGAGTTACATTGTTTTCATAGAGCATAACTTTTTTTCTAAAGTAGATATCAATGTGTTTCTTTGAAATTTAGTTGTGTAACATCCATATGGAGGGCATGCAATTGGTTTGATGACATTATCATGATTATTGTGTATTTTATTAATGTTTGAAGAACTGACTAAACCGTAATTTTGACATACCTAATTGACTACATAGCTTATAACTTGTCATATTTTGTCCAATTTCATTTTTTTTATAGAAAGATAACTTAACTAACTAGGGCATAGATATTTTTTAAAAAAAAATTCTCTCATTTACTATTTTTCCATAAGCATCAAACATGGAGGTAGACATACGATGAAATATCTATGTTTAGTAAAACTAAAAATATAAAGTCATAATAAACTTAATATATATTAACATTATAATCATTGGAAAGATTTTTATTAGTGGTACCTTACTACATAGATAGGTTTGTCAAATGGATTCATTTGATCTTCTAAAAGATAAAATTGAAGTGATTTTTTGTCAGCATTTTAATAGGTGTGAAGGAGACTCCATTGTAGGTATGAATGCGGAGTATAGATGTTATATCAATGCTTTTTTTATCTAAAAGGCTTTGAGCTAACCATTTGTAATTAATTCCTTCAAATAGAACCTAGCAAGGCTTAAATAATCATAGTTTATTAAAAATGTGTTTTTTCAGCAAAAATCAACATGTCTAAAAAAGTGTAACCCACTATTGTGGGGTCACCCTCATATGTACCCTTTATCCCACTCTTCAACATATCAAAAGATCTCCATAAGTTACTTTGGCTCAAACTAACTAAAGTCCACACTATACTGATGAGGTTCAAAGTGGATTCTTCCAAGATTCTTTAAGGAGTCTTCAAATCACTCCTTTGTCTCCTAAGATCCCTAAAAATTCCCCTTCAACAAGGATCTATTCTAAGACCCAAACAACTTGATTAGACCAACCAAGGCTCAAAATACTAGCTCTCACCTCCACTAGACTCCACACCATTTAAGTGCTAAAACAAGGTTCCATGCTGAAAATACTGATTCTAAACCATCTAATGATCTTAACAATCTTATAACATCTCAAAGTAAAAAATTTCATCAATTTTATCAAGGTTTAAAGTCCCAACTCTCAAATCCTCATTCTAGGCCTAAAACCCCACTAGCCCTATTCAACGGGAAGTTCAAGATTGACTTCAATATTCTCCAAAAAAATTGCTAAACCCCATAGGGTTTAAGATACCATTTTCCAAGTTATGTAACATAGGTCAGTCTTGGCTATTGGTCCTTTGGGAAATCCTTTCCAAAAATTGGTTGTCTCTATTTTCTTCCTAGGCCTAATTGGGTGCTTTAACAAAGAAACTACCAATAGAATGGCTTCCCAATTTCCCAAACCTTGAAATATTATTTTTTTATGGTCTAAAATAAAATATTTTCAACTTTTTTGGGGGTTTCTTACCATTCTTGCCTTCCATGCAACAAACCCTCCTTTCTATCTCGACACCAAGCGAGGGCTTTCTAGTTCTATGACTTCCCATCACTTCTAGAACCTCCCAATAGTCATTTCACCTAGGCTTTGGTGTATATAGATGGATTGAAACATAAAACACCATCCTCATCTTGTGGCTAGATTGCTCATTGTTACTCCCATGGCTCCATTTTAGTGTCTTTTCAAAGCATAAATTCATTTTCGAGGATGTTATTCATTCTCTTGTCCCTTAACCTACAAACAAAATATTGTAAAAAATACCTAACACATATAAAGGACTCTTTCCTTGAAACACAGTGGTGGAATAGAGTGTTTAAAATATTGTACCCTCATTGAGTGCAAGAAATTCATTCATGAATCCTCACTGTCTTAGTACAGTCAACTATAACTCAACTCAAAGACTTGAAAATGGATTCATATCAATGTAAAACAATGGAAACAATATTCCCCAATCATACATGAGAGTTACTATTCAGTATATCCAAGTAAAAGACCAAAATATATTATGATTTTCTCTTTATTTACAAAGAACTTTGTGTAGTCCGTACACAGTTGAATGCCAACATTGTATTCTACTTCTCTTTTTTGGAACTATTTCTCATCAATTTTTACTACATGTCCCATTCTTGGGAATTTGATAACTACTTCCCCAACCTCTTATAACTACCTTATAGCCCATTTCTCAAAACAAAAATGATCAAAATGTTGTCAACTCAGCAACTAAATGGCCAATAACTTAATGACCTTCTAAGATAACTAAAAATGGTCTTTTTAATGAACTTTAATATTGACCAATCCTATATCTACCCTTTTAAACCTTTGCATTAGTCCTTATTGGTTATATTTGCCAATCTTGGGACTTTGTTCAAAATATTAACAAAATGGCTTTATTAGCCCCCTTACAACATTGTTATGATCTTAAGGATCATGTTGACATTATATAAAGAGACCTTGGAAATCTTGTTTCTTATATCCTTTTTTATTTTCATTATAGGTCTCATGGTCAACCAAGTGACCCTTCTCTAACTTCATGAGATGCTCTACACCATGTACCCTATTTGCAAGCCTAAAATATGTCCATTTTACAAAGAAAATATATCATAGACTTAACGCTTAACTTCAAGACTTTCAACAGTCTTCAAAAATGACTCCAAATGAAATATTATCAACCCAATTAGACCATATGGTATCTGCAAACACAAAAACCCCAATTTGGCTCCAAACAACCCTTAAATCTAGGGCTTCTTCAATGTATACCCTCAAATCACTTCTCCACCCAAACAATGATGGATTCACCTTTTAAATGACATTTCTAGACACTTCCAAACATAAAACATACCCCTTATTAAGCCAAATCTCCCATTGATGCTCCTATCCAAGCAATTTTCATCAAATTCTTAAACCATGTCACAGTGATCGCCTACTTCAATCGCTTTATCTACACATTATTGTGCTAGAAAAGTATGATATATGTAAGTAGAGGTCATTCCATGAGGAACGGTGGTTAACATTCATAAAATGACCATGTTCCCTTCAAACAACCAACTGTTATTAAAAAAACCATAGAAATATAATGGTTGTCAACACCAAATATCTAAAACTGATTCACAACTGGTGTTAAATACATTCAAATCTGATTTAGAATTCTCAAAAAATTATTAGAAACATTCAATTCAATCAGTATGCAATCTTACAAAAGTAAAGAACATCCAATGATCAAAACATTAACTCTCATCACCACTAGACTCCACACCTTGCAAGTACTCTAACATGAAACTCTATCTTAGACACTGATTCCATTCCCTCTAATGGTCTTAACAACCTTATAACATCTTAACATTAAGATATGTCATCATTCATTGCAATTTTTTAGTGCCCAACTGTCAAATTCTCATTTTATGCCTAAACCCTTCTAGCCCTGTCCAGTGGGTATTCCTACAGTTACTCCAAATTGTTCCAAAGAACTTGCTAAACCAAATAGAGAACTTCAAATAACCTTTTTAGAGTTGCTTAACATATGTGAATCTTTGTCATTGGTCTTTTGGAACATCATCCCTTACTATTCATTTTCCTTCTCTATCCTTTTCAACTATTTTTCATTGGTGTTATCCATGTCCCAATCATGGGAACTCTCTAACAACTCTCCCAACCATTTCTAACTACCTTGTAGCCCATTTATCAAAAATTGATCAAATGTTGTCAAGTTGACAACTAAGTTATCAACTCAGCAACTAGATGGCTACTAGTTGAATGACCTCATAAAAAATTTAGAAATGGTCTTCTAGAGACCTCTAGCATTGAACAAAAGATCCTAAATCCTATGTCTAACCTCTTAAAGACTAATAACCCTAATTCCCATTACATGGTGACCCTTGTAGGGCTCTTTACCTTATCATGGAAATATTGGTCATAGTATAGTTTATAAGCACTAATGGCCCAAATTAAAAAATATTGGGACCTTATAGGTCTTTGTAGACTTTAGTGTCTTCATTTAGTCAAGGTCCAACAAGTGACCCCCTTGATAGTCTTCCAAGCCTTAGGTGCTCCGCACCAACCATTAATGCATTTCATCTCCATTTCTTGCTACAAGATAGCTTATCTTAGAATCCTAATTGGATGATCATGTATACGATAATGCTCTGATTATTTAGTTGATGCTTTTACATATGATCATGACATTAATGAATGTTGATTCAATGAACAAAGAAGTTTCATGCATTTTGATCTCATGTCCCTTTTATTTTTTATAAACAACATATTGAACCTTTTTTCTTTTCTTTGAACATAAGGGAATGGTTAGGTAGTTTCAAGTAATAAGAACATGATAATGAAGATTATCAAAAGGATATTGGGTAATAATAAAAAATCATGGGATTCAAAATTAACTCTTGCACTCTAAGTGGACAGGACTACAATCAAGAAATCGATAAGATATTCTCCCTATGAATTAGTTTATGTGAAGTAGGCTAGGTTACCACTGAATAATCTTCTACCAGTATACAAATTTTTCAAAGAAGAACAGCTAGAGGATGTCAATTTCATGGAAGACATGATGAATCATCTTGCAAAACTAGATGAGATGAGAAGGCATGCCCAAGAGAGGAACTTCAAGTAGCAGTAGCAGTAGGCCAAAACCCTATATGATAAAAGGACTAGAGAGAGTAAATTCTAGGATGGAGATTGGGTATTGAAATGGAATGAAAAGGATCAAGACAAGGGAAAGCTTGGGAAGTTTGATGCCTTATGGCTAGTTCATTTCATCGTCATTGGAAAAGGAGATGAGAATTATTATTTTTTGCAGGATACGAAAGGCTACTTTCAGGAACTCCTAGTGCATGGTTAGTATCTGAAACATTTTTCTCATAAAGAGGTTGAGGAAATTTCCTACCAAATGTGCATTATGTGTTATGGCTTTCCTTTTGTATTTTATGTTATGGTCTTCTTCTCCAGAGATAGTTAGATTCTCGCTATGCCCATAGGGAGCATACGTCCCTCGAAAGAGCCACTATTGGAACCCTAAATTTTGGAAAATTTAGAGTTCTAGATTCTAGGCCAAGAAGAAAATTTCACTCTCTAGACATATGTAATGCATAATCTCGCAATTCCAACTCCAAGAAACCATCTTTTATGCATGTGTCAAATGATCAGTTTCCAGCCATAAGTGGTTGGGATAGCATATACCAACGAAGAAAGATAGGGTACTAAGGAAAAGAACATATTGGTAAGACCTAGGCTGATGGCATCAAGCGAGCAAAAGAAAAGAAGTCAGATACATCAAAAAAAGTCATGGAGATCAGCATAGCCTACCTCAACGAGACCATCGACACAACATATGTTAGTGGCTAAGCAAGATTGGAACTAGACTAATGGTCAATGGATATATCATTGTATGTCACACCAAAGAAGGGTCTGGAGTCATCAGGAAAGGTCACTCTGATATAGTCATCGGCAAAGCTTTCACTAGTGGCAGAGAGAAAAATAAGTCAGATCGATAGCCAATAAGCACATCTTTGTGAGATATGCTATTAAAAGATGAAATAGTATCGAGGAAAGCTATAGCAGCAAACTCATCGGTGTAAGTTTCACTAGCAGTGAAGGGTGAAATCAAATAGACCGATGGCTGATGGATATATCATTGTATGTCACACCGAGGAAGGGTCTGGAGTCATTAGGAAAGGTCACTCTAATATAGTCATCGACAAAGATTTCACTAGTGGCAAAGAGAAAAATAAGTCAGACCGATCGCCGATAAGCACATCATTGTGAGATATGCTAATAAAAGATGAAGCAGTATTGGAGAAAGCTATAGCGACAAACTCATCAGTGTAAGTTTCACTAGCAATGAAGGGTGAAATTGACTAGACTGATGGATATATCATTGTATATCACACCAAGGAAGGGTTTGGAGCCATCGGGAAAGGTCACTCTGATATGTCACCTTATTTTAATTACAACACACATTTATGATGGGAATGCTATACTCCCAATGGAATTACCATCGAAAATGATACCAGATATCTATTAGAATTTTGATGGGGATGCTATAATTGCAACGCACAATTGTGACAGAGATTTTATACTCCCAATGGAATACCTATTGGAAAGGAAATGGATATCTTTCATAATATTGACAGTAAGGCTATAATTGTGACACTGTACCAAGTGGTAATGTTATAATGTTATGATGCCTTTATTGGAATGGATTGATTATGATGGTTTTGTCTATCAGAATAGCGATGGTTACACCCTCCATTGCAATTTTTGAATAAATAAATTTGACTTCGCCTTGTGTTGAAGATTCAACAGATAGTCCTTGAATATCCGACAGTTTTTCATCAAAATTTGGCCTCAAATGTACTAGTGAGTGATAGAGAAAATGAAGAGATAGGATTTCTTAGTAGTGAACAAACTTTAGATTTACTAGACATAGAGTATCGAAGGTATGCTCACAAAAATTGTTCAATTTTTTTTTCAGCACATATTAACTCCAACAGGGATGAACGAAATATGCGTGAAGAATTATTTAATGATAGTTCAATGAGAATGAATATGCTTCAAGATAAAGTTGCCTCTGAAGTTAGTAATGATGTTTACTATAGATGGCCAGAAATATCCACTCTTAAATGGCTTCAAAAAAAATTCAAATCCATTGTACAATGAAATAATAGAAGAGAATGAAACAAAAACATGTGATGATATAGTTAAGGAAGGTTTTCATGTATTTACAAATCCACTATATGAGGAGGAAAAAATATTTTTGTATAATGAGGAAGTTGTGCTAGTGGAGAATAAAACATAGTATAAGTAAAATTAATGACCTTGAATATTGTCGTGAAAATCATCTTGAGGTGGAGCCTACATGGAATACTAAGGTTGGCAATAAAAAATTTCCAAAAGTAAAAGAAAAGAGCTATGAGAAAAATTTAAGGTTGCTAGGAAATTTTGCTTCAAGAAAGAGATACAATTAAAAAATAATTTAAAAGGTGAATTTTTTACCTTACATAAGCCACTATGGAGATCTATGAAAAATCCTAAGTGTGATACACATACTTGCAATAAACCAAATTATGGTAATTTCAGATATTGAAGAAATTATAGATATTATTTGTCAAAACAAATGAAGAGGCTTTCTGTGACTATAAGTGAGGGGCATTATAAAAGAAAGTCTTATGATGAGAGCATCTAAGAAGATAAGGAATGTATCTTGAAAATTACAATGTCATATGAAGTGGAGGATAGAATTTTTTATAGAGGAAAGAGAGAGATTTATACAATAAAAAATGATTTAAGAAAGAGGCACCTGGTCTTCTTCTTCAAGAGATGTTGGATTCTTGTTATGCCCATAGGGGGAATACATCCTAAAAAGAGTCATTGTTGGAGATCAAAATTTCTACAAAATTTTGGGTTCCACATAATAGAAAAAACCTAAAAATGGCCCCCTAAATTCCATACTCAATGAGTGAAATTATACATGAAATTCTATTATCCACTTATAAATGAGTATGTACATTCATTTTCAGCCTCCCACAACCTTACTTATACATCTGTCAAATGGAAAAACTTCAGATTGTGCACGTATTTTGCAATTTTGAATATCACAACCACTTCGTGTAGCCCTCTTTGAGACACATTATCTTGATACACATCGATCTATATGTCAATCTATTTGGTCCTATGAATTCTATGTGTCACTGAGTTCTTGTGTGCCAATTTACAGAACTCCAAGACCTAATTTGTTAATTTTCCCCAAGTCCATTCCATTTGCAATTTATTAGAAGTTCTTCCTACACATTGTAAAATCAATCAAAGTGGCCCTTTCCATAAATAAATATTTTGCATCCAGATCATTCCTGTCACGAACCAAGTGATCCTTTCTATTCTCTATATTACAAAGATCCTCATGCAAATTTCCAATGCCCTATGAGTCCATTTAGTATTTTTCCTTGACTAAAACTAAGTGCAATTTTTAGATTTGCAATGTATAAAATGAACAAGGTGACCAGGAGCCCACTTTAAAAATGTATACTTCTCAATTGGAGGAGTATCCCCATCAAACAAATATGTCCTCATGATTCTGTGTATAAAGATGTACCCTGGTGCGAGATTGCGGAGTTTTGTGAATCAATTTAATGTGTTTTCAATATCAAAAGCAAAGGCGACCTTATGAAGATCTATCAGTTCAATCTTCAAAAATTAGTTGAAGGCCAACTTTGACAATTAATATCTAGCACCACTAGATGAATTTCTCGAAGCCGTCAATTACATTGTACTCATTAGTTAAAAACTACTAGTTATGTCTACTTCCATAATTTTACAGGGAATATTTGTTAGCTTTAAAAGTCAGCTCCAGATGCACCTTTCGTGGAAATGTCACAATCTATATTATTTAGGTCATATGGTTTAAATAATAATACAGAAAGAAATGTAAGTTTACAGATAAAGGCATACAATTTTATATAAATTGATCATTTTTTGAATAGGAAGCTCTCATGCGGGTTGAAGCAAGATTAAATATTATTGATGACACGAGTCTGAGTCAATATGTATGGCAATCTTATTTCATTAGGAGCCTTGAAATAAATTATAAATCACTAAAAGAGTAGTGGTTCTCACAGAACCATCATGTCCACCGCATGAAGTGCTTAGAAGCGACAGGGATATCAATCATTCCCATACAGAGGGTGCAATCAGGAAATTTAGGCAGGACCTTGCCTGGAAATATGGAGCATTATAAGAAATAAATATTAAAATCATTGAGTCGAATAGATCCATTTGAAGGGGTATATTGCCATTAACACCTCTATATGAATCCATATCCAAATATAATTTATAACGTATATCTATTAATGTGGATACTGAGCAGATAAGGATACTAGCTGACATCAAATATTTCTATTCCTAATTTGACTGGACTAAATGAGAAGTGGCCTCCTTTAGGTATATATATATATATATATATATATATATATATATATATATATAATGACCTCACTCAAGGATAGCATCTAAATCAGTATATGAGACCAAACCGCAGCATTGCAAACTTTCCAGTGGGACTTGTGAGGGTGACATCTCTGTAATTCAAGTGAAGATATAATCATATAATTAAAAGAGCCCATTTAAGCTTTATTACTTCGCTTGATTTTTCACAAGATTAAAGTGCACGGATGACTAGAATAAGAAGAACAAAAACGAAAGGAATGAGAATCCTCATTGAGCCACGAATTATCACTATAAGGATCAAGAAGAGTAAAATCTCAGATATAACGATCAGCAAAAGTGTTTCCTGGGAAGGATCTGCACAAATTTGATATGATATTTGGAGGTTTCAAAATTTTCAAGGAAATACAATTTTGCAGGTGAAATGTATGATTCTACAAGCTTTTGCTGATGTTCTCCCAGTTCGTGAAAAGGAATGGAATGGTCTGCCCTCCAATATTTTGATAACGATAACAGTGGATACATTAATTCCTTTTGGGTGAGATATTAAATCAAGAAGTAAAAAAATATTTTACCACTAAAGATTAATTCGCAAAAGATGTTGGATGAACTCATTTTGCATAAAAAATGGGACATGTGTAAATGAGAAAGATTTATTTCGCGAATGAATTATACTCGTATGAATAGGGATAATTAATCTTGAGGAAAAATTTCCAAAACTATGAAAAGGGGTGAAAATAAGTGAATGATTTTGAAAAGTGAAAGGATAGTAATTTTATCCACCAAGATGGTGAAAGGGAAGAAATATTTTTATCAAGAGAATGTAATACAAAATGTTTTCATTTGATGAGAAAATATTTGTGCATGAAATATTTTCATGTAGTGACCTAATAAAGTAATTTTAAATTATCATGTAGTGATAATTTATGTGATAATAATCATTCACAAAATTAAGATTGGTAATTATGACAAAAGGAGTAATTAATATATTTTAGGGCTTTTGGTGATTTGTTACTAAAAATTGTAACAATTTGAAATAACTCTATAATGTTATAAAAGGATAAATCAAAACTGAGGGAATCATCAATTGTAAATAATCTATTATATATACCATTATGAATAAATAAAAATGCAAGACTCATTATCTCCTATGTGATTGGAGATACAGATTTTGTTCTTTGAAGCTCTATTCTATATAGTTTTCAACTCAAGGAGTTGAATGTTGTCTTAAAATCTTTTATGAGACATATCTCTTGTCAAAACAGTTTGAAAATTCAATATTTATTGAGAAGTTGTCATCCTTATGTCTCTTGTCTAATTGGCCTAAGTAAAAGTTAAATTCAATTAGACAAATTGTGGTGACAAACATAATCATCTTGTATTAAGGTTTAGACAGTTGACAAACCTCTACAAGGTACATATTTAAAAATTGTCCTATGCAATTATATGTGAAGATCTCTAAAGGTAGTAACTTTGTAACCCAATGGATAGAAGGCACTGATCAATTAAAATATCAAATCTACAGTCATTTCAAATTTAGTTTTATACAATGAATCAGAAGTAGGGATAAAAGGATAATGTTAGATGAGTAAAGAGTAGGAGATTAAAATAATTTAAAGTAAATATGGGAGAAGGAAGCTAGTTAGTAGTTAGATAAATCAATCTCATAAATTCATGCCATTCTAGGATCGGATTTGAAGATAGATTGCCAAAAGATAATATCTTCTTAATTATAGTAAGGTGCACCTGCCTTGGTTTAGCCGATACAAAATTGTAGGGGAATTATATAACTTTGATCATTCTCGTTTGTTGGCTAAGTCTGTTTAGAATATGATCATAAAGTTTGGCATACTTTTAGGGTTTTGCAGTCTTTTGATTTGGGAACCAACAAAACCTTTATTCAGTCTTGTGACAAGATTGGCTTTAACATTATCTAAGTCACCACATGATTCTAAATCATCTTCAATTTTCTATGTGGCTTTGAAAGGAACATCTTTTCTCTCATTATTGAATTTCTTAATTCCAAACAATTCAAACACAAGAACATCATCATAAAGATCATCCAAAGAATATTTCTCCATATCTTGACTTTGTTGTATAGAAATTAGCAATGTGTTGTAATACTTATTCATATACCTCATCACTTTCATTAGTATATCTATCTCTTCAAGGATTATGACAGTACCTTTCATCACACTGACAACTTCATTTATTCATTGTAAATAGCCCTAAAATTTCTCATCTTCAAGTTCTCAAACTTATGCTTCAAATTTTGCAACTTGGTCTACTTGATCTTCTTTTCTCCTTCATATATGTTGCTCAAATTTTTCCAGACATCAAATGCAATTTTTCAACACATAACCTTCTTTAGTTCAAAATCACCTAATCCACTAAAAATTGCAATCATATCCTTCCCATTGTTATCATGAGCTCATATATTATTTCCAGTAATAGGAGTACTAGAAGAAAGAAGAAAATACCACTTCTTGACAACATCAAGAACCCCATAAGACATAGAGTCCAAATGGGATATCATTTTCTCCTTCCATAAGGTTTCGTTGGTTTCATCAAATTTAGGTACAATGCTTCCATGAATTTTTTCCATCTTTAGTTTGCGTCAAGTGAGTAAGCTTCTTTTAAAGGAACCTTTCTCTAATACCAATTGTTGAACACCACAAGATGTTGAGAGGGGGGATGAATCAATATAAACAAAACTTAACTCAAACTTTATCAATTCGTTAGCAATTAAACTGATTAACCAATTTTAAAAGATATATAATGAATGTGCATACAAGAACACCATATTTACATGGAAAACCAAATGCAGTAAAACTTATAGTGAGAATATTACTCACAATATATGAATGATAATTATAATTCTTTAGGCCAGAGGCCAAGAAACTCTCTATTCCTAAAGTTTAGATACATTGTCAAGGAACTCACTATCCCTACTAAACAAATTTGCATAAAGCTACCCAAAAAATGTAGTGTCCTCTAGCAAACAAAAGAAAAATATGATGAAATAAAATGTATAGGATCTCCTGATTAATCACCATAGATTCTTTGTCAATTTCTAGAATTCGCACCTTTGCTCTTTCTCAATTGTTCCACACTATCTTCACATTCAACCTATTAATCTTCATTCATCTTGTATATCATTCTGCAGATGAATCTCATATAATCCACACATCCACTCATACCCAAATCCATCCATTGCATCTAAAAATATATTTTTTTGCACTTAAAATTTATAAATAATATGACCTTAGGAAGATAGACAAGATTTATACTAAGTTGGCCAAAATAAGCTTCCACCAATAATGCATTCCACCACATGAGATAAAGGGGACCCAAATATATCATAACACTTCATTTAAACATGTATTCATTAAAGGACATCCATTGTAACACTCTCATATTTTGGACTCAAACGTAACATGTAGAAAATCAATAAAGAACATGTCACCAATCAACCTAAAATATCTTTTGATGTACACCATGCAATGCAAATCCAAACATGCCATGCAATCATTCTTATTTTCCTCTTGATTCAATCTTCAACGCATATCTAGACCCACGAGACCTAAATCCATTCATTACAAATCACCACGGTGACCAAAGCCCTTCATTGATAATAATGTCATTCCCAAAGAAATATATCCTCACTTACATAGCAAAACAACTCAATCTATATTTGAACTAAAATACTACATAGACCATATAAACATGTCCACCAAATTTCCCAACTTGGAATTCCAATGTAGAGAAAAGTAGGGCATTCTCCAAGCCTATACAATATGTTTCTAACACAATCCTCTCTATCAGAAAACCAAGCAACCCTTCTTCTACAAAACAATTGGGGACTTGAAAACATGATAGTGCAACATACTCACAATAAAAAAAGTTATATTCAGGACCACAAGATACCTTCACTTTATGCAATACATCTCCTCATAATATTTTTATATACTCTTTCCCATGTATTCCAGCCTATCATACTTTTATCTTCTAGATATACACAAATTTTCTTAATGCAATCATCTCAAATCTTCTTCATCAATCACTATCATGACCTCAACAACAAGTCAAATAGTGTCACAAACTCAAAAACAAGTATTCAACTCTTCTTCGTCAATCAATGTGAATCACTTTTAAAACCTCAGAAACAAGTCTTCAAATATTCTTCATCAAGCATTATCACCAATGCCACACCAAAGGTTGACATCAATGATAATATAAAGCATACTCCTACGATCATTTGGCAATTGAAATCTACCATTAGCATGATGTACAACATATAGCCTATTACAAAGAGATGTACAATTAGAATAGAGTATTAGGATCACTTGCATCATATACATAACATAAGTATGTATATAATGTTTTGAAATTTAAGAAAAAAATAGGTTTTACAGGGACCCAAAACCCAAAGAGTTAAAGATGCAGATTAGACAATAAGCTCAATAGAAAAGATCAACCATAACAAAAAAATGGGGATGGAAAACACCCGAAACTAGCAACAATCAACATGACAAGAAAAAAAAAAGAGAAACAACAAAGAAAACCAATTACTGCAACCCTTTTAGAATCTAGATGGAGTCTTCATATTTTTCTCTAGCTTTGCCTTTTTTTTAGATTCTCCTTAAGCCCCATAATCTCCTTGCTAGATAAGGTGTTCTGGCTCATCTCTACTCTAGTTTTGGTTCTAGAGCCTTTTTCCTTTATATTAGGATTCTGCACAGCTTCCCACTCCTTCTCTAGCATGTCAAGCAGCCAACAAAGGTTATTAGTAGAGGAATTCACACCCTCCATAGAATGCTCAAGCAATTTTCTAGCATTTTTTCAACACATTCTATCCTAGCCATTAATTTAACAAGGGCACAAAAATCTTGAGAATGTTTGTATTCCTTACAGGTCTGTTATTAACTCTTTCTAGAAAATTCTGATACTTGGCCTCTAGGTCATTATTCTATTTCTTAATCTTCTCAATCTCTTGATAACATCATTTATCATTTCTGAAAGAAAAGAGGGCTCTAGCTTTAGCAGTGTGTAAAAAATCCCAAAGTTGAATCCTCTTTATTTGTTAGATCCTCCATTATCATAGATACATAATCCTCTCTCTTAGCAATAGCCTGACTAAAATCCTTACCTTTATTTTCATTAGAAAGCATCTTTGTAGTATACAAGTTGTCGTAATCCTCCCCTTCCATCTTCTCCTCACCATTTTAGTTTCCCCATCAATGTAGCCCTTATCCTTGGTGTCCTTCAAAAGGTTTTTCTTATTATCCTTCTCAAGTTTTGTGTCTTTATCCATGGTTTCAAGAATCTCCACCCTTTCCTACTAATCCTTCTTATTTTCTAGAGCCATCTCATTATAAGAAGGGTCAAGGTCAACAATGATTTTTTCAGTTCCTTGGTTGGGAATCGACTCCATAATAGGTTCTTCCCTAATACCCTCAACAGAGTCTTCATCTTTTCTAGCTTTATCCTATTTTCCTTCCACCTCAGTATTCACATATTTTTCATCCCCCATGTCCTCTATATCCCCATCACTCTCCTTCCTAGTAGCCTTAGAGTTCTATGTCTCATCCTTGGAAGCTTCCCCTAAAGAAGATGTACTCTTTCCCTCCGCATCTAAAACCTTATTCTTCTTTCTCCCCATTTTTTTGTTAGAACTCGATAAATCTGAGTCTTCATCATTGGTTTAACCTTTTTCATAATTCATCTCCTCATTCTCTAAGCTCAAAGATTAATCAACCAACACTTTCTTCTTCTTCTTCGAAGATGAAGGAGTGTCTTCAGCCGTCTAAGAGTCAACATTTTTTATTCTTTTGGTTGGTGATTCATCCTTTCCCTTACCAATGGTTATGATCTTTCTCTTTTCCTTAGGGTTTTTCACAAATCTCTCAGGGATATTATTCAGCATATAGTCATAAATAAGAAAAATAAGGCCCACATAGAGAACAGGTTTATCAGCATTCTTCCTATTCACGGCCAGGCTATGAAGCAGAGAATTGTAGAGATAGTACGGAAATGAGATAAAATCCTTATGGCAAAAGTGATTTAAAAGAACAAAATGGTGAGACTAGGCTCTAGTGAAATATCCCTCCAGAGTTATGTATTCCATCATGACAATCAAGACCCAGTACCAGAAATCCTTGATATTGTTGACAACATAAAAACCCCTCATTTTTAACAATGAAATCTCTTTCTTTAATAGTCTTGGGGAACTTATTAGCAGCCATTTTGGAAACTTTCCTATTTCTATAGAATTTTAGACCAAACAAGGGTAAGCCAATTACCTATGCAATAAGTTCCACATTGAGGATGACTTTCCTGCCATCAATCATAACAGAATTGTTCCTCCATCTTGCGATGAATTTTTGGGTTATACCCTTATCATAACCATGCAACTTCTCTAGATAGGGCCTGATCTAACCTTTCTCCAATTTCCTCCATAGTTTAGGGTTCTTCTTGAGTTCAAGGCAATTTGCAAGTTCCTATCTATTCAGATCACCCCCCATTATTGTCTTTCTCTCCAACTTAAAATTCATATAATGAAATAAAGAAACCCAAAACAAAATGGTAAATAAGTCGAGCCCAAGCACATAGAAATCATGCAAAAACAAATGGTAATTATGGTTCTTTGACATACTGAGCCAACCTTGATTATTAGTGATGTAATCCTTACTCCATGATTCTTTCATCATTTCCAATAAATCTCACCACCTTACTACTTGTCTTATCATAATTAATAAGACTGATATTTTTTGTATCCAGGTCCTTCACATTATTCCACATCATAAGGGAGTCAAGACTAACCCCTTTGTTGGAAAAAAAATAAAAAATTGTATTAGATTCCCTAAAGGCATGGGAAACATAAGAGTTTTTAAAAGATCCCAAAATGTCAATTGTCATGTCTATAGTATCAAGGATATCGACCATGAAGCTTTAGAATTCCCTTTTATTCTATTTATAATATTTAGAGAATCCCCTTCTAGCCACACCTTTTCTACATTCATTTGTTTAGCCAACCTTAAAGAGTAATATGCTCCAAGGGCCTCAGAAATATGATTAGTTTGAGACCCATGAAAAATAGCTACAACAGCAATGAATTTACCTTGATTGTCCCCGATGATCCCCCCACAACCAGCTTTTCCAAGGTTCCCTTTCGTCGCACCATCAAATTTGACTTTCACCCAACCCTTAGGAGGAGACAACCAATAACAATTTTCTCTGCTTTTTTTCTTTACATTTATCAAACTGATATTCTAGCAATCGATTTCTACACCTGACTCACCAAATTTATTAACATATAGAGAGTAATTCTCCTGAATGCCTCTGAAAATAGTGTTGGCCAGCACTGTGGGGTTTGTTTGGGTATCACTAAAAATTCTATTATCGTGTTCTTTCTAGATATTCCAAATTAGGTGAGGAATTGAAAGAAGCCAAACCAATCTGACTCTCTTATTCAAACTAGGGAAATTTCATTACTGGAAAAAATCATGGATAGTTCTAGGAAAAACCTAGCATATATTCCATCTCTGTAACAACGTTTCCAGATCTCTAAAGAATTTGAGCAGCTTAGGAGATGAGAAAGCTTACTCATAGTCCTCACAACATAGACAACATCTATTAGGGAGATGGAACCCCATTTTTACCAAGTTGTCTATCATTAGAATTTTATTCTAGAGGAAGAGTCAGAAAAAATATCAACTTTAGGTATAAGATGATTATTCCAGGCTTTCTCCCAGAAAGGAACCCCATCATTTGGCTAATGTTGAATTTGAATCCTGTAAGAAGAAGAAACACATAATTTACCAAATGACTCAAGCCCCCATATAAAGGTATCCTCCTTATTATCAATTATTCGATGTGCATGGAGAGCATTATTGATATTTCCATGTAGATTCACCCAATTGTTACCTCTCCAATAATCTATAACCTTCTCTCCAAAAGATATTTTACATCTATTCATTAGATCCTGATATTCAGGAAACTTACATAGGGGCTTGTCAAAAATCCAAGAATCCTCCCAAATTTTTAACCTACCATCCCCAATCTTCCATCTACTCCCTTCACCAGCCACCTTTCTTGCTTTTAGCACATTATTCCAAATTTCAGAACTGCCAATATTGAAAACCTCCTAGGTAATCTAGTCAAGACAAAGATTAGTAACATATTTATTTTTCCAGATAGTGTTCCATTCTTTCTCCTCTCCATACATTATCCATAATTTTTTAGCTAAGAGGGCCTTATTCATTTTTTTAATAGATCTAATGCCTAAACCTCCAAGATTCTTAGGTCTACAGACCTTGTCCCAAGCCAGCAAGGGGATACATTTTCTTTCTTTATTTCCAGACCACACAAAGCATTTTTTAATGCTTTCCATCTTATCAGAAAACTTAGAAGGAATTTTAAATAGGCTGGGAGCATAAATAACCAAACTTTGTAAACAAGATTTGAGTAGAGTGATTTTTCCTGCCTGAGAAAGATAGATGTCTTTCCATCTAGGAAGTTTTTTGTTGAACTTCTCCATTAAGTCCAACCAGAAGGAATCTGGCAGCTTCTCCCCCAAAGGAAGACCCAAATACACTAAAGGGAAGGTAGCAATGTTACACTCTAGAATAGAAGCAATTTTATTATGTATTTCCTTTAGATTATTTATGAAAAAATTAGAACTCTTCTTCCAATTTATTAACTGACCAAAGGCCCTAGTATAGTATTTGAGAACCGCTTTCAAGTTTCAGGCCTCATGAATATAATCTTCTCCCATGGCTATAGTATCATCAAAAAATTTCTCATATGAGCATATTAAATTAGCAAAGGAATGATGCAACCCTTTTAGATTATCTTCACAAATTAATTGTTGGATATACCTTCCCAAAATTTCAGCCATTATAGTAAAAATAAGAGGGGAGATAGAATCACCCTTCCTCAATCCCCAAGAATTGTTGAAGAATGGAGTAGAGGAACCATTGATAAGGATAGAAAATGAGGTTGTGGAGATAATTTGGTCAATCATCTAAATTATTTTAGGCCCAAAACCAATTTTCTCCACCACTTTCCTCATAAACTTCTAATCCACTCTATCATAGGCTTTAGCCATATCCATTTTAAGGAGAAACCCCTATTTCATAGATTTTGAAAGAGAATAAATATTCTCATGCAATTTAATCATTGAATCCAGAGTTTTCCTACCCAGAACAAAACCATTATGTTGAGGGGAAATGATAGAAGGAAGGATTTTGAGGATTCTTAGAGTCGACACTTTAGAGATAATTTTATAGAAGGAATTGCATAAGCTAATAAGCTTGAAAATATTAAAGGAATTGGAACCCCACCTTCTTCTGGATTAAAGCTAAGAAAGTAGCATTGATCTCCTTTAGCATTCTTCTGCACCCATAGAATTCTTTAACTGCATTTGTGACATCTTTTCCCACTATATGCCATAAGAGATAGAAAAAAAAATCTGAAAACCATCTGGGTCAGGAGCCTTGTCATCATCAAAAGAAAAAATCTGCATCCTTTATTTCTTTGGCTGAAGGAATAGCACCCAACATTTTTTTCTACTCCTCAGTAATAATTCTGGGAATACCATTCAACATCTTCTCTTGCTCAGCTTCCATAAGATTATGATTAGTAGCTAAAAGGTTGGAGAAGTAATTAACAACTTCTTGTTTTAAATCTTCATCCTTGACTAGAGTTAAATTACCTTTGAGAATTTGACTAATCTTATTAGTTTCTTTATGTTTCATAGTGGTGATACAGAAATATTGGGTATTTCTATCTCATTCCTTAAGCCAAGAAACTTGAAATCTTTGTCTCCAATAGATCTCCTCTTTCAAAATAACATTATGGTAGTCAGCCAAGGCCTCATTCTCACTTTTTTTAACTTTATCAGAGTAACCAACCTACTAGATGGAATCTTGAACAATTTTGAGATAGGATTTAGCTAACTCATTTTGCTTTAAAATGTCTCCAAACACCTCCTTCTTCCACTTCTTTATTTCAGATTTGATAATCCTTAATTTCTTGGCAACTTTGAACATGGAAGATCCATCAATTTTAGTGCTCCACCATTCCAAAATCCTCTACTCCAAATCAGGGTGGATAGTCTATATTTTTTCAAAGTGGAAAGGAAAGTTTCTTTTACAAGATAGAGGGTCAGTAGTAAAGGAAATAAGGAAATGATTAGAACCAATTTTTGAGACTAAGGTTAGAGATCATATATACTTACTGTACCATTGTGAGGAAATCATTTCTTTATCTAGCCTCACCTGGATGCAATCATTGCCAACTCTCCTATTAGACTAGGTGTAGTTAATACCTTCAAGATCAATATCAGTCAAAGCTTGATTATTAATCAGATTCATAAGGTCAAATATGCTTTCCATCTGAGATCCAGAGCCCCCAAAATTATCTGACTCCTTTAGAGGGGTGTTGAAATCCCCCATAATCATCCAACTTTCATCACAAAAAAGGTTTCTACAATCGGCCAGCTTAAGCCAAAAGTTATCTCTACTACTCTTAGAATTGGGAGCATAAATATTTGTATGAGTCCAATAAAAATTATCTCTAATATGGTGCATGTAGATAAACACCATATTATCATCCTCAAAAATAACTTCACATCTAATTATACTTCTATTCCATAAAATAGTTGTACCCCTAGAAGCCCCATCAGAACTTCTACTACTAATCCCATTATTTTGGAAGAATTGAATTTTTTCCACTTTCTCCTTGCTCATCTTAGTTTCTTGGACCAAAAGAATATCCGGTTTATGATCCCTTATCATATTCCTAAGAACATCCTATTTGTGGGGAGCATTCAATCCCCTTATATTCCATGAAATGATCTTCATTTGTTACTAGGAGTAAACATTTTCAGGATGGTCTTATGTTTTCCATCTTGCCAACTATTGTTGTCTCTACTTTTCTACTTAGAAGGTCTTCCTTTAGATTCATTTTTACCCAATTTCACCTTTCTTATTCTTTTTTTAATGTCGTCTAAACCATTCTAGAAAGAAGGACCATCTCTCTTCCTCTGCTACTCTTCTTTTTACTACTGACTATTTTAAATTCTTTATCTTCCTCTTCTAGAGAATTCAAAAAAGAAGATTCTCCTAGATTCCATACAGATCCTCCAAAGTTTCAGGAACTATTGATATATTAATAGTAATGTTGTTGGCTCCTATAGATTTCCCTTGATTAATGCTCTCAAAACCATTACTTCCTTGGGCATCATTACAAATTAGATGGTTTACTAGCTTCCCACTCAAGGAATACAAGTAGTCCTTATTATTGTATTCTAGAGTACTTCCATTTTGTTTAATGCCACTTTCCTCCCTCCCCTAATTAGAGGGGGACATAGATTCATTACATGTGTCCTCTGAAAGGTCAATCTCATTCGTGTCAGAATCCAATTTCTGAGGAAGGGCCTAAGATTTGTCATCCAATGGAAGAATAGGAGTAATCCCTTTAGGATTATTCTCACCATTAGAAGATACTAACTCACCCCCTGTTTCCTTATCTTCCTTTTTATCATTTCTTCCCTTAGGATCCAAAGGGTTCTTAACTTGCCACTCCTTTCTATTCTCTTTACTATTACATGGCTATGTCTCTTTTCCTTTCTTCAAAGGGAATTTCCTTTCCCAATGACCAAGTTTCTTACATTTGAAATAGGCAAAGGGATAGGATTCATATTCTATCGATTGCTTCCATTTCCCCAACCTTGACCTTATATCTATAGAAAGGGGAAGATCAGGTGATTCAATGATATTAATACATGTATCATCTTTAAATGGAAGCACTTCCATGTTAAGAACATTTATCCCTCTAAGTAAGTGGTTTGGGGTCATGTTGAATGCCTTGAATGGGTACTCAACTTGGATCTAGCTTTTTCCCCTATTCTGCCCCATTTTCCACTTCTTCCTGGCATAATTATTCCATCCTGAATTGAGAACCTGGGATTCTTGACCTCAGGGTCAAGGTCAACCTCGACCCTGACCTAGGTCAAGGATGACCTCAACCCTAACCTAGGTCAAGGTCGACCTCATCCTTGACCCTAGGGTCTGGGATCCTCAGGGTTTGCTTTCAGTTTCAGGATTTCATCAAAATCTTGTCTTTTCCCTCTTCGAGGCCACTATTTCTTGGATTAAGTGTCAAATTCTCAAATTAATATTTGAGGTGGACCTTTCTTAATATTTGTATAGGAATCCTAATTTATTATTGGAGATTAGCCTTTCTCGAGTTTTGTGCCTAATGCTCAAATTAACTTTGGGGTTGGCCTTACCTCAAATTTTGTGACAAGGCTCTTAAATAATTATTTTTATTTCTATATTAAGGGCAGTCCCCTCCTAGAGTTTTGTGTCAAGACTTTAATTTAATTTCCTCTCCACGTGCACCTCTCTAGAGTTTTGTACCATGAGCCCTTAATTATTATTTTCTACGAGGCCCCTCTTGTGCCCTAGATCACTATAAAAGGGAGCCTTCCTCTCTCATTTTCTCCATCTCTCAAATCAAGTTTACATCTCATCTCATAATCTCTCAAGCTCTCAAGAAAGAAGATCAAGCATTCAAGCATTCAAGCCTTCAAGCATTCAAGATCCAATTCATCAAGGAGATCCACTAGTAGACATTGAAGGATTCAAGCTCTATGGAGCTCTCTTGTTGAAGATTCCTCCATTTCCATTCAAGCCTCTTCCTAATTCAAGATCCATTCAAATTGGTGTTGAAGATGTAAAGACAATTGATTGGATACATCCTACATTCAATTCTACATTCATTTGGAGCATCCATGCTTATGGATTCAAGGATTTGAATCCTCCACAAGGGTTTTCAACATAAGCAAGGTGAATTATTTCATTTACTTTGTTTATCTCTCCAATTTCAAGGTTAATTCCTAAATTGGGGTTTGACTAAGGTAAACCCCTTCCCCCCAACAAAAAAAACCATTTTTCTTGTAGGTATAGGTGTGGGATGATGAATTAAAGTACAGATTCGGATACCCTTTTCGGCAAACTTTCAAGATCTGCGAACAAAATCAAAGTTGACCTTCAAAATCTTGAGGTAGTCTTTGACCTTTTATGAGGCTCAAAGATGACCTGACCTCATATTAGAAATAGCCAGCAATTCTCCCATTGTGCTCGCAATACCCTTAAACACCCCTTTGTTCCAAAATTCCAGAGGAATCCCTAGGAGTTTCACCCACACTGAGGTAGATTCCACAAAAGAATCATTCAAGTCAAGATCAGTACTCCATTTGCGTAAATCCAAGGATGATTTTCCAAGCATCCAAGGGCCCCCGCACAATGCTTTCATCATATCCTCCTTATTTATGAATGAAAAGGATAAAGCCCCTTTAGCCATTGTAGCTATGTCTACCTAACCTTTCAAGTACCATTTACTACTAACATACTTTTGGACCACATCAATATTTGGTCATGGACCAACAAATTTTCAAACAAGAACCATCTTCATAGACATTATAGAGCTATCTAGGGCCAAATCAAGAACAAAGATACCAAACTCACCTTTAGATGAGTCCAATATATTATTCACCTCTGGAAAGGATGATTTTCCTGATGGTTTCTTCCCAAACAAATCTGCCCATGGTCAATCCTTATGGTTAGGCCTACAAGATGAGTCAACACTATAGTTTTTGTCTTCCAAGGCTGGCCCACCTCCTCCCACATTAGACGATGTAGAGTTAACCTAGTCATCCTACTCTTTTCCTCCTTTTGAAGATTCTTCCAAGGAACCTGAGGACTCACCTCCATTTGATCCTCTAGCTACCAATGATCCCCCCTTCGCACCTACATCATGTCCCTTTTTAGCATGAGGTACACCATTGCCTCCCTAGTTCACCTTCCCTCCTTTGCAGTTCAAATTCAATCCCTCACCTTCGCCGTTCAAACTCACTCTCTCACTTGCTCTCTCGCTCACCATTTTTAAGTATGCATGTATGTATGTATACAAGGTTTCCAACAACATTTACATGTATATATTCTTGTTCATACATGCACACATTTGTACTTCATTATAATATTAAGAATGGTGATGGTTTATTTAGTCTCACAATTACCCAAATTATGTCTTCATTCAAGTTGGTTTGGCTATATATATACATATAGATTTATGGATGTAAATATACATATGCACATGTTTGTCTGTGTGTGTATATATATATATATATATATATATATATATATGTATGTATGTATGTATGTATGTATGTATGTATGTATGTATGTGCATAAAAATATTGACCATGTATCCACTAATCCATAACTGTGATGTTCTCAAAGATTATGGGTGCTTGCTGGGATATGTATGTATATATGTGTGTGTGTGAATTTTGAACCTAGTTGTAGACACAACACTTCAGTAAAACATTAGAGGTTAGCAAAAAGCAAAATCTGCAATGAAATAGAATCTAAACTAACCAGATGATTTACTACCTTCTAGTAGATGCGAGTATGATACTCTTAGATCAGACTGAGATCAGTGACAATGCAACACCTAAACGAAGGATTTGAATGCAAAAATATGAAAGACTATGAATGTAGATTATTCTATTTTTTTTGTATTTTCTATGTAGTAAGAATGAAATTTGTATGAATATAAGCTATATGAATGAAATGGAATGCAGATTTAATCTAAGAATGAATATGAAGATGAAATCTATGATATGAAAATATGAAAAGATTATGATCAACTATGAAAGATCTCACAAATTGCCTGTCGCAAGTGCTCAATCCTTCAATCGCCAATTCGCCAGAGTAATTGTGCAAATTTGAGTGTTGATGAAAATGAAGAGCTGAGCCTTGATTTTATAGAAATCCAGGGCTTTGAGGATGCAAGAGAAAAGCCATAAATCACTCTTGATAAACTCAGGTTGATTTTTGAGTTATCAAGAAATTAGAGATAATTAACTCACAAAAATCATGCAAAAGCAGAGTTTTACTCAAAATAGAGTTTTAGATAAAATTTCAACTCATCATCAGATGTTGAGTTTCAATTTTAAAATTGATTGTTAATTTCTAGTTGCTTGCTTTTCAGATTGTGCATGATTTAATTATAAATTAATTTAAAAATAAAGTGATTTATTCTCAACTTAACTGATTTTTGAATTAAAACAATTGATTTATGGGTTAATCAATTATTAAATCAAACTTTATTCAAAAACTATATTATTAAAAATTGACAATTAACATTAATTAATTAAATAAGAATTTAATCAATTAGTCATGAGATTTTTATTCAAAATTAAATAATACAATTTAGGAATAAATATAATTAAATTTAATTAAATAATTAAGTGGCAGTATTAAATCTAATTAATTAAATATTCAGAATATTCAATTAATCAAACTTTAGGATAAATAAGATTTATCGCCAAATAATTATTAAATCAAAGATAATTAGGATAAATAAGAATATTGCTAAGAATATTCTCCGATGCAGAATTTAGGATAAAATCAATTAAATTCAATAATGTGCAAATGTGCCTTAGGTTAGGACTTTTGTATCGATTTCATTTGATTTGAAGATGTAGGAGGTTAATGAACCTATGGCCCATTTTGGGGGTATTACATTTTGCCCCTCTTTGAATTACTGTGTGAAGCGCAGTGGTTCAAAGAATAGTCTATGTATGATCAAGTTGTTTAAGTTTTGAAACTGATTTGAAAGATGAACTGATTCTGAGATAGATACCGATTTGAAAGATTGGAAAAAGATGCTGACCCAGGTCCAGAATGACCAGGAATCGAGATGATGCTAGCTATATCAACAACGAACTGGTGATTACGAAAAAGTGCCAAAATGCCTAATTCTAAACCTCATGATTGCGAAGAAGTGAGTGATCGATTCCAGACCTCAATGTCCTTATATGAATCATATTGGTATCACATCCTAAACCCATCAGTTACGAAGAAACAAGGAAATGACGCTAATGAACCGATAGTTAGAAAAGCTGATACAGTTTACAAGATAGATTTAGGATACCAGATTGATATGGATCTCGATGAATCTGATATGCCCCAAGCGATGATAGATTTGCCCCAAGTGACGAGGACTTTTGATGAATCAACAACTAGATGTGGTTGTTGTCTTGATTACTAAGGAAAGATTGATTATAGATTTAGATTTACAGACTTGAATGATGTGCAATACCATGCCCCCTTCGGGATTAAAATTGAAATCTAAAAAGAAAATTCAGCATTATAGTTTAGAAGCATGTTAATTGATTTGAGAAGTGGTTATACACGTCTGGGAACATGTTCTGCATCGTTTAGAGGTCCTAGAGACTAATTTTGACTAGGTTAAACCATGAGTTGACCATAGTTTACCAAGTTGAAATTTTGATAGTTTGATGTAAGATAATCAGTTAACTTGAATTCTAGATTTCTGTGATGATTGAAGGTTGATTATGCAAGTAGTAGACATCCTAGGTTCAAAAATTTTAAATCACAATTTTGACATAGTAAATGATCTTAGATTTCAATTTTGATCCCAAAAATGGATTCAGAACGTTGAAATTAGCCAAGGGTGCAATTTTCATGAAAAATAGAGCACTTTTGAAAATTAGGTCAAAAACTATATAAAGGTCAGAAGGGTCATTTTCAGTTCATTTTCATCATTGAATTTTGAAACCTTGTGGAGCCCTTTGAGTGAGAAAATGGTAGAAATGAAGGTACCTATGTCTTCTCACCATTTTGAGGGCAGCCAGAGGCATCATAGACCTTAACAGTATGGACATCTGGTAAGTGGACCTCTGTGCCTCTCTGAAAAGTCAATTTTTCTTTGTTTATAGCATTTTTATCATATTTTTCATACGTTTTCAATTTTAAATTTTTGCATGCATGGAAACTCGTACGACTGTCCTTCTGGGCTCGTACAACTTTTCAATTCTAGTTAGGTTGTCGTATCACTATCCCCCAAGACTCGTATGAGAGGGACCCAAGAGTCGTACGATGTTTTATCGAGTCCCTCATAACTCGTATGAGGAGATATAAAGTGTCGTATCATCATTGTTTGTTGTATGGTAACTGAGGAAAACTCATATGAGTTTCAATGCCAGTCTACTTTGTCATTTCAAAAATAGTGAGCCCAAAACTCATTTCTAGGTCAAATTTTTAAATTTTTTGATCTTTTAGCCTGATTACTGAGTCTTTGATCTACCTTCTAAAATAGTAAACTATGCAATTCCTATATTTGTAGCCTATTTTTCAACCAAATTACTGATAGGGTTCCCTGTTTGTGTGCTATGTAGGTCACATATCCTGATGTTCATGTGTGCATCTCACATCTTGCCACTCAGAGACTTTGTGTTTCATTGCCTAATCCTATGAGAGTTCATCTGGCTTCATACAGATTTGAGTATCTGATTCATTTACCCGAGATTAGGGTAAATCATGGACTATTGACTGCTTTGATAGAGAGATTTCATTCTGAGACCCAGACTTTCCACTTACCGACTGGGGAGATCACTGTTACACCAAAGGATGTATACCGTATACTGCACATTCCCTTCCATTTAGGTCAGCGTCCAGTGTATGTGAGTTCAGGGAACTTTGGTTTACTAGCATTCAAATGTCTTTTTGGAGATGATACACATCTAACTGATTCTATTTCTTGGGAGACCTTGGTATAGCGCTATGGTCAAACCCATAGATTAAAGTTCATCCTTACCAGGATGATAGGAGGTATTATTATGTCTGACTGTCAGCAGAACGGTTTATTGATGGGCTAGGCACTGATGGTAGCACGTCTGATGGCGACTCCTTCTGAGTTAGCTTAGGGTTAGTGTTTATTAGCCCATATGTTCTCTAAGATGCATGAGGTAGTCTATTAGGAGAGCAAGTCTTTTGCTGCTGGTGCTTTAGTTCTACATATCTAGGGGTGGGAGCATATCCCAATTTTGAGACCAATGTTCCAGTCACAGCAATAGCCACAAGAGCCCATTATTTATATTTATGCTGGATATGTCACACAGGTTCACATGGGCCATGTAGAGTACTAGAGATGGTGCCTTTATGACATGACATTTGTACGATGGCGGCCCTATGTAGATATTGAGCCTTGGCCTACTATACAAGAGCAGTTTAGTTTCTTCTTCCAGAGCTGTGTGTTGATTGGACGATCGTCCTCTATACTTGAGTGATTTATTATTACCAGGGTGTGGCGATAGTATGGACGAGTGCATGATGCACCTTAGGATTATGCCACTTACACTCGGATAGCCCATGAGCTTGGACTTGGATGGACCGCGAGGCTTTCTTATGCCTTGTGTTCACAGGAGTACAGTGGTATTATTGGTAGGGATTGGGAGTACAGACCACAGGTTGTTGATGTTGGAGTGACAAATGGCTTTATATCATGGCTTGCAGATCACCCGATCTACAAGTTCTCTGATCCCACAGAGTTGATACCTTCCATGGAGGAGGCTATGGATGTTACTAGAGTTTTGATGAGATAGGGCTCAAGATCCACATAGGCTCTGATTTTGCACCCCACACTGTCGAGGCCAAGAGTGATGGCTCCTCCCCAAAGACCAGCAGGACAGATGAGGCCCCCTTGTCCCATGATTTATATAGTAGATAGGCCTATAGGTTCATAGAGATGGACTAGGGGAGAGGGCGGTAATTTAGGTAGTGTTGGTACTACCGAGGAGGTACTTGCAGTAGAGCAGTGCATAGGTGGTGGTGATCCAGATCCATTACACAGTGATACTTCTTTTGATTTAGGTGCAGAGGTTAGACATCATAAGGCATAGAGAGAAGAGACTATAGAGTAGCCTGTTGTAGATACTGATATGTCGACGGCTGATGCTGATCCTAGTGTACCACTTACTCCATAGGAGGTCATGAGGAGACTCAAATTACAGGTTAGGGACCTGAAGGTGTGCAGTGCTTGCTGGGAGGAGAGGTTTCTGGAGGTAGATAGACAGCATGTTGAGCTTCATGGTGAGGTTTAGAGATTACAGGTAGAGGTTATTCATTAGACCTCATGATCTACCTATTATGTTTTTGCATACTATGTTATTGTACCACTTGCTCAGAGAGTTCCTTCGTACTCTCAATATATACTAGCATCAGAGGGAGTGAGAGCACCTAGAGCCGAGGTAGTGCCTGATGCACCACCACCACCTCCACCAGATGGAGAGGATCAAGCAGACAGTTGACTTGCCATGATATGTTTTGATATTTTTTCTCTTTTTATTGTTCATGTATACTATTTTGACATCTGATAGCTCACATGAGCTCATTCCCTTGTACTCTGTGCCAATAGTTCACCCCTGACTATTTCAAGTTTTATGTTATATATATATATATATATGAGATCATGATTTTTGGTTGTGACTTCATGTGTACTTGTCATGTTTTGATTTATGATGATATCATGTGATGTAAATGCCATGAGTAGAGTAGAATGTATGTATGGATTTATGCAATGCAATGATTTCTTTCAAATGTATGAATGTTATGCCAATGTAATTGATCATGAAAAGTGTATGTATGGAAATGTATGCAATGCAATATATGGAATGAATGATTATAAATATGTAATGTAAATGAAACGATACACATGATATGTTTTGTAGGTATTGATGAAGACAAGTACTCAGTCTTATGTCAAAAAGGATGTCTATCCCAGGATAATGACTACTTGTGGTTCTGTGAGGAAACCTTTGTATGAGATTTAGCTCTTCATTTTCAGTTTAAGTATAGGTTTTAGAAGAATTGTTGAATATTTTCAAGTAATTTGTGAGATCATGCAATCATGCAAAGTGTAAAATGACATGCAACCTAAGACCTAGGACCTAGTCACTGATCATGTGTTGGTCATTTGTCATCATTGAGTTTTTAGGTAACTGGATAAATCAATACAATGCCCACTAGCTAGGAAACTATAGACATATGAATATCAATTTGTATGCACAAGAATCAATACAACATCCACTAGCTAGACAACCATGGACATATGAATATTGATTTTATTTTTGAAATGTCAAATTAGATATAAGCACCAAGGCACAAATGCCAAGATGACCTGAATATCATGTCGATTTTGATATAGCAATTTGTATAACCATTAGAACATAAAAGTTGTGATGACCTGAATACACCTTGTGTAACAAACACATCAAGAAGTCAAGAGATCATTCTAAATCCAGTGTGAATTACCCGTAGTGACCCTTTATTGTTCACATCCTTAGGAAAGATCATGTTTCACAGTAGGAGAAAGAACTCACTCAAAAAGATAATAGTTAGATCAAACTTCTTTGAATTTTCTGGGTATCAATGGTCGAGGTACACATGGCCATCCAATTCAAGATAGAGGCTCTTATAGATGGAAACCATTTCAATCCAGAATTTCCAAAGTTGTTAGATTTTCACATACAAGCGAAAATCAAAAAAAAATTTATGCCCCCAGTCATCACTCTCTAAATCCTATAAAGGACATCATCGAAAAGCTCGAAGGGACACAATATGCAAAAATCTCAATGCGAATCAGTAAGCATACAAGGAGATAAAAGCATGAAGAAGCATAGATTGTTTTCAATTTGTGTTTGATCGCGTTGTTGTAGATGCAAAATCCTTTCTAGAGAGGAGACTAACTGACTGACTCAGATGAAGCTTCAAAGGACTCTAACTGGATATGGCTTGTCTAAGATGTACTGGAGGCCATAGGATATGACATTGATTGCCCCCAAGTGTTAACATTGATAGGATAAAGATGCTTGAGCTGATTGGTGTACAGACTGACTTTATTGAAAATAGGAATGTGGAAACAAACCGGGAGATATGTACAAACTAAAGCAAGACTGAAAGCTAGGAAAGACCAAGATTGCGCTGATAGATGGAGCATTTTAAAACAAGTGGCACCCGTTTACTAGGTTTTCATCATCTTGGTAGAGATTCTATTTTTCCTACCAAGGCACCTGTTTCCAAGTTTTCACCAAGGTAGTTCTTCTTTTTCTCATTTTTTTGTATTTTTCATATTTCCCATTTTTTTGTACTTTTGATATTTTTTTTATTTTTTTGTACTTCTGATATTTTTTTATTTTTTTGTGAATCATCAAGGTGCCCATTGCTAGGTTTTCACCAAGATGTTCATTTTTTCAAGACTTTTCATATTTTTATGATTTTTTTAGGACATTTTACCATAGGCTAAATGTCTTAGGCATAGAATTTCTTCAAATGGAGAATGTTGATTGATTCTCAGAGCTGTTCTCCTTTAGTCATTAAGAGTTGATAGGCTCCAGAGCCAAAAGTAGTAGTGATAACAAAGGGACCCAGCCAGTTGGGTTCAAACTTCCCCTTACACTCTCTATGTGATTGATTTTTAGGATTCTCTCTCAAGACTAGATCACCAACCTGAAATTCTCTGTGTCTAAATTTCTTGTTGTAGCCTCTAGACATTCTTTTCTAATACACTCTGAGATTATCATACGCTACTTGTCTATGCTCATCTAGTAGTTCAAGTTCTTGCAACCTAGACACTTTGTAGTCATCATCAATTACTAGACCATGCATTCTGATTCTTAGTGATGGGATTTCAACCTCGATAGGCAGTACCACTTTAGACCCATAAACTAAACTGAAAGGTGTAGTCCCAATGGGTGTTCTGATACTTTTTTTGTAGGCCCAAAGAGCTAAATTGATCATGAGATGCTAGTCCCTTCCTGTCTTATTAACTATACGGTGCAATATTTTCAATAGATTCTTGTTGGAAGCCTCTGCTTGTCTATTCCCTTGAGGATAGTAAATAGATGACCAATGTTGTGTAATCTTGAATTTGGCACATAGATCATCCAAGTCTTTGTTTTTTAATTGTCCACCATTATCTATGACTATAGAGTTTGGGATACCATATCTACAAATGATGTAGTTCAAAATGAACATAGAAATTTGTTTACCAGTTGCTTGTGTCAAGGGGACTGCTTCTACCCAATTTGTGAAATAATCTGTAGCTATGATTATATGGGTATGTCCATTAGAAGAATGAGGATGTATGGCTCCTATAAGATCAAATGCCCATTGGTGAAAAGGCCATTGTGTAGTAAAGGGAATTAGATCTCTTCCTAGAGCATGGATTAAATTGCCATGCACTTGGCACTTTCGACAGTTCTTAGCAAACTTGATAGACTCTTTCTCCATTTTCAGCCAATAGTACCCAGCCCTAATAAGTTTTTAGGCTAGTGTTAAACCATTTGAGTGTGATCCATAAATACCATCATGGACTTCCTCTAACACACATTGAGACTCTTCTTGTTCTAAACATCTAAGTAGTGTACCATCTAGACCTTGTTTGTATAGATCATGACCAATGATAACATATCAGGAGGCATTGTGGATAAGGTATCTCTTTTCATGGTAGTTAAAGGTATCAGGAATGATTTGTTCTTTGAGATAGGAGAATAGGTTTTTATATCTGGATGAATCATGACCTACAATAGCGCAAATCATGTGGGTTTTAGGGGAATCGTATGCAGGATAAGATAGTGCTTCCACTAGGAACTCGTAGCGTAGCTCATGCTCAGTGTGCTGCAATAAAGTAGATAGCGTTGCCATTACATCAGTGGCCTTGTTCTCTGATCTAGGGATTTGCTCAAATGTGATAGATATAAAATACTTCTTTAGATCATTTACTATTCTCTTGTAAGGAATGAGTTTTTCATCTTTTGTTTGGTACACATCATTGACTTGATGGATTACATGTAGTGAGTCTCCATGAATGTGTAATTTTGTTTCTCTCCACTCAATTGCTATTTTCATACCATTTAAAAGGGCTTCATATTCAGCAATATTATTTGTAAAAGGAAATTTGATTTTGAATACCTTAGGAATGGAGTATCCTTGAGGAGTGATAAACAAGATGCCTGCTCCAGATCCATTCTGTGTGTAGGAGCCATCAAAGAACAATTTCCATTCTCTAGAAGAAAGATTCATGATAGAGGAATCTAGAAATTCCATTTGCATTGTTGTGTCATCGAAAAAAGGTGCATCTGCTAACTGATCAGAAATAACTTGGCCTTTAATAGCTTTTCTTTCAACATATTTAATGTCAAATTCACTTAAGAGCATGACCCATTTAGCTAATCTACCCGTGAGGGCAGCTTTGCTTAGTAGGTACTTTAGTGGATCAATCTTAGCTACTAATTGCATGGTATGAGCCAACATATAATGTCTTAGTTTCTATGACACAAAGATCACAGCTAGACAAGCCTTTTCAATCATAAAATAGTTTTTTTTGTATGCCACCAATGTTCTACTAATATAGTATATAGTTCTTTCCTTCTTGTTCTCATCATGTTGTGCAAGCAATGCCCCCAGTGATGTATCTGTAGCGGAGACATATAAGATCAAAGGCTTCCCTTGAATAGGAGGCATCAAGATAGGAGGATTTGATAGATATTTCTTGATATGATTAAAATTCTTTTATCATTCTTCGCTCCATGCAAAGGTCACACCTTTATGTAATGTCTTTGTAAAAGGTTGTGATATGTCTGCTAGTTGAGATATGAAGTGTCTGATAGATTGAACTCTCCCTTGCAATGTCCTCATTTGACTAATATTCTTTGGGGGTTGCATCTCCATTATAGCCTTTACTTTAGTTGGATCAACTTCAATGCCCTTCTTTGAAACTATGTATCCTAAGAGCTTTCCAGAAGTGACACCAAAAGCACACTTCTTAGGATTTAGTCTGAGACTAAATTTTTTCGTCCTGTCTAGTATCTTGCTCAAGTCATTTAGATGTTCAGCTCTAATCATAGATTTTGATAAAGTATCATCAACATAATCCTCCATAGTTCTATGCATCATGTCATGAAAAATATTTGTCATGGCTCTTTGATATGTAGCACCATCATTCTTAAGCCCAAATGGCATGACATTCCAATAGAAGGTACCCCATGCACATGTGAAAGCAGTTTTCTCCTGATCTTCTGGAGTGATTTTTATTTGACTATATCCAGAAAAACCATCCATTAAAGAATACATTTCAAACCCATAGTCATGTCCACTATCATATCAATGTTAGGTAGTCGAAAACCATCCTTAGGGCATGCTTTATTTACATCTCTGAAATCTGTGCATACTCTTATAGATTTGTCTAGTTTAGAAATAGATACAATATTAGATATCCATTCAACATAATCAATACCACAGATGAATCTGGCTTTCAGTAGCTTCTCTAATTTAGCTTTTACCAAGAGTGCAACATGTGGATGCATCTTTCTCAATTTTTGCTTAATAGGTTTAACGTTTGGAGCTATAGATAAATGGTGCATTATAAGATCAAGATCCAACCCTGGCATATCTGAATATTTCCATGCAAAGTTGATCTTCTTTTCTATTAGGAATGTAGTAATTTTTTTCTTTTCTTCTTCTGATAAGGATTGTGCTACATGGATCAGTTGTGGTTCCTCTGTTGTTCCCAAGTTGATAGATTGAGTGGGCTCAATTAGAACTAGAGATCTATCTTGTAAATGACTTAGAAGAACATCAAATATCTCATCCTTAGGTGCCTCAAAGAGGTTTTCACCTTTGGATACATATTTTATTTTTACTTTTGTAGGTTCTGAGACTGCCACAAAGTGGTTTTCACCCTTAGAACTCCTTTTCTTTTTATTCTTATTCTTATTTTTTTTACTAAGATACTTAATGTCTGACTCCATCATGCTAATGCTTGGTTCACTGATGGAAGTCCTCATAGGCTCAAATGCATTGAGGTAGCAAGCAAGGGCATAGTCATTGGGAAAGGTATAAATACCTTGGTTCAGGTTTGTGGATGTTAGGTTAAGAAGGTCAGGGTGTTGGATAGTCAAAGTGGTGAAAAATTGGGAAAGAGTGTTTACGGATATGGATCTATCATCATTGGTCCTAACCCCAAGCTCGAGTTCAAAGGTGATATTACAACTTAAGACATTCAATTCGTGAATAGGCTTAATGTCATTGTGGAAGTCCACTTCAGCCATCGGTGGATCAAACTCGACAAGTTCATCATTTTGCTCTAGACTTACGTTGGGTTTAGGTGCATATTGGTGAATAACATCAACATGTTTCTCTATAATAAGCTCATCTTCCTCTGGAATGGCTCCCCATTCATAGTCATTAGATTCTTCATCTGTGCCTCTAGGAAATCTAAGAACATGAGTAAATTCAGGATGAATACCCCAAGAAGGGTTACCCTTAGATTCTGATTTGAATTCATACTCATGGGAATTTGTCTCAGAATAACTACCACCTTCCTCTTTGTCTATTTGATTTTCTTTGAGATTAGCTGGTTCTTGTGTTGCAACTACCTCTTGCTCTATAGTAGGTTCTTGTGTTTCTACTACATTAATATTTTTTATTGGATCATCTTCAGCATCAAGGAGGTCTTTTATTTCTTTAGGCAAATGCTCATAGGGAATGAGATCTTCAGTGGTGTCTGAATCATCACTATCAGATTGTTCTATTGTTTCTCCCTTTAGTTGCTTTGTTGTGGATGGCTCAATTTGTTCTAAGACATGTGGGGAGTTCTTGCTAAGATAGAAAGGTTTCTTCTTATATCCTAGACCTATTGTATTCTTGTTTGCTCAGCCATGATGGTCAAGAGGTGATAGAAGACCTTTACCTTGTAGTCCTAGAGGTCCTTTTCCATTATATCCCATCTTTGTGATCAATTTGTCCCCTGGGCCATATGACTTAGAAGGGATACTCAGTATTTTAGCATCACATTTTTTAACAACTTGAGATTTAGGTTCATCTTTGTATAGCCATGCAAGCACAGCTTCATCCTCTTCAAACTCCTATTTAGATACTTGTTCTACCACAAAATTTCCTTTATATGCCTCAAGAGGTTCTTTAGACTCTAGTTTGGACTGTTTCAGAGTTTGTCCATAAGACTTAGGTGAGATAGGGAGAGATGTCAAAGATAAGACTGGATCTATAGTATATTCTCCCACACCATTTTCTTTGATCTTAACCTCTTTAACAATGTCTTCCATTTTGGACGTTGAAGCAATATCTATCCACTTAGTGGAAGATTCTCTATTATTAGGAACAAGTTTATCAGCACTCTCTTTCAATGTATTGCAAGTTGTATATAGATCAGCTGGAATCGTCACCTCTACCCCTTCATAAGGAAATTTCAAACAATTATGGTATGTAGAAAGAATAGCTTTCATTTCATGTATCCAAGGTCTCCCTAGAAGGATATTGTAAGTCAAAGGTAGATCAAGAACTTGACATATAGTATCTCTAATGATAGGAGCTGCTCTGATAGGTAAGATAATTGTTCCTTTGGAAGATCTTTCTTGCTCATCATATGCTTTGATAGTTATCTTCTTTCTAGGATCAATGGCCATTTTTTAAAATCCCAATTGTGTAATCAAGCTGAAAGAACAAATGTTTAGACCAGCACCCCCATCTATCAACACACATTTGACATGATGGTTTCAGATCAAGACTTCAATATGCAAGGGCTGGTTATGTGGATGACTCAAGGAGTTATCATCTTCCTCTAAAAAGGAAATATATTGTGGAGATGTAAGATGACCAACCATAGTCTAGAATCTATCTAAATCAAGGTTATCAGGGACATGGGATCTGAGCAGAGCTTTGTCTAGAATGGTTCTATGAGTTGGAGATATCTGAAGCAACTCAAACATGGAGATTTTTGAATTTGTGTGTTGGAGTTTTTGGACAATACTGTATGAAGTAGGCCTTGTATCTTTAGGATTTGAATATTTAGATGTAGCCTTCTGTTTAGAAGTAGATGAAAGATTGAAAGGCACCTTAGGGACATTGGATGAATCTGGTATTTGTCCTTGTAGGTGCGCCTGAGCTTGTGATCAAGTAACTGCATTAGCTGATTGATTTTCTCTATCTTTTCTTACAATTATGATGACTTTGCAACGCTTAGATAGACATGGTTCAACCATATTGATGACATCATTGTTTCTAGAGTATGCATAATTGACTTTAGCACCCATATTATCTTCTTTACCATGTTTAGGAAATGGTTTTGTGAATGTTGTATGATCATTATTGCTCTTATGATTGTCAATCATGATGTCTCCATTATCAATTTTGTCTTGTATGATGTGCTTCAAGTGAACATAGTTATTGGTTTTATGACCCTTATTACGATGGAAGTCACAGAAATCAGTCTCTTTCCACCATTTTGGTTTAGAAATAGGATCAAATGGTTGGATCTCAAGCAAGTAAATGATGTTGTTAGCCAACAGAGTTTTCATGGCAGATTCCAAGGACTCTCCAAGAGGAGTTAATTTTTGGTTAGGATTTGTAGCCCAAGGTTTGTAAGTAGATGGTTTCTTGTTAGATTATGTTGCTTTAGCTTCGGAATCTTTGATGGCTTGGGTACCAATAGTGAGATTGAAAGCAGGTGTCTTAGATGGGGCACAGATATTATCAACAATGCCATCTATGACAATGCCTTTATTCTTGTTCCAGTTTTTGTTCTTGTCCTTAGAACTAGATCCAGATTCATACTTGTCCTTTTGAAGTGTAATGTCTCCTTTTTTCACAAGTACTTTCTCAATTTTGATCGCATTATCTACCATCTTATCAAAAGATGTATGATTTTGCATTTGTAAAGGGTAGTTGATTTCTGGAACAAGATTGTTTATGAAGATTTCCAGCTTCTTAGTTTCTGGAATGGGTCTAGCATATAGAGAAAATTGCTTCCTCCATCTCTTGAGAAATGTTAGGAATGGTTCACCTAGATATTGTTTCAGATTGTAGATGTCGATCATGGTGACCGAATGTTGAATATTGTAGGAGTATTGTTGATAGAATATTTTGATTAATTCTTCAAAAAATTTGATAGTAGGAGGCATTCTAGAGAACCAATGAATGGCTGACCCTCCCAGAGATCGAGGGAAAAGATGCATTAAGGAGGTTGGTTCAAGCATAAACTCCATAGATTGAGTACAAAATTCTCTGACATGATCTTGAGGATTAGAGTTTCCATCATACTTATCATATTTAGGCATCTCTACCCTTTTAGGGAATGTTGGCATGTACAAGTCTTTATCAAATGGAAAAGGGCATAGAGCTTCCATGGAGAACTCCTTAGGTTCCTTTTGTTTTTCAAGTTTGTTAAGTTTGACTTGCATGGCATGCATCTATTTCATCATAGCTATGATAGGAGTTTCTTCCTCATGTGTAATGATTTATTCCACATTAAATTTTGGAGGAAGTTTAGCTCCTTGATGAGCTAACTCTAGAAAGTATACTTCTCTATCTTCTTTCAAGAAATGCTTCATCATTCTTTTGAAGTTATCATCATTTTGGTATTGGGAAATTCTAGAAGGTGTAGGTTCTTGATCCATATTGTGTTGAGATTGATGTCCTTGAGACTCATGATGTGTCCCTTCATGATACATGTTAGGGGTTTTACGGCTCCCTGGATTAGATTGAGGTGGAGTTTGTTGATTACCTCCATGAGTTGATGGAGGGGGTATGTAACCAATTTTCAATCAAAAATTGTGAAGACCGTCATCTTCGTAAAGACCAGAATTGTAGATTTTCTCAAGAGTTGGACCTATGTGAGTAGACAAAGTTGCAGTGTTAAGTGCTTCTCTAGATTTCTTATGTGAGGAAGCTCTAGTTTCCACCATTAACCTTGGGTGAAGCCAGAAAGCAAGATGAAGACAACTGAAGAATGACTTGATTCAAGAAGATCGAATGACGCAACCTTGTCAAGATTGAAGTGATTAAAGATTAGATCGAACATAAATGAAGGATATTGTTCCATAGTAGTGTGGGTAGACACCCAATAGATGGTGGGCACAAGCTCACAACACTTAGCCATTTTACCAAGAAGATTGAATTTGAAGATAATTTTGACAAGGTTTTGACACAAGGTGAAAAAGACTCAAATCGATAAATCAGAAGGCAAAATCAGACTCAAAGGCTCACTTGAGGAAAATGAATCAATTTGTTCTAGCTTCTTCTCTATTCCTGACATAGTGATTTGTTCAACAAATTTTGGAAATAGGCTATAACAACTGAGTCTCTGGCAATTTTGACCACTTTCTAGCAATTTTTCAAAATTTCTCAAATGACTTTCTATAGGATTGTACAATAGTGGGTATGCTATGAAATGACAATTGACAAAACTCATACGACAAATGCAAAGCTCGCATGACAGTTGATAGTAGGATTTTGACCTTTTGTTTTTTACTGGTGGCAAAACTTGTATGACACTATACAAGCTATCATATGACAATAAAGGGGTTCTGAAATGACAATTGCCAAAACTCATACAACTTTTCTGACCTTGTGGGACAAATTTTGACTCCAAAAAGGAATTTTACTTCAGATTTTGCAAATTTTTGGTTTTTAGTTTCAGATTGTTCACAAAATTTTCTGTCCAGGTTTGAAGATTATTCTGGGATAGTTCATTTTCAATAACCAAATAGATAAACAAGCATGCAAAACAACAAGCAAGTGATTCCAAGCACATCTAAAAATAATGAACAGGGGACAAAGCAACCCTGCACATGAACAATCAAGTGACTGAATGTGCTAATCCCTAGGAGTGCTAATTATGTATGTTCCAAAAAAATTTCAATAACACACATATTCCTAGAAAAATGAAAATTTGGCCTCACTAGGGTTTGTAGTAATGGTCTGACTCTGCAACTTTTGTGATCTCAAGAGGGTGAACTCCAATCCAGGCACACCAGGGTTTTGACACAGTCCAAGAATTTAATCAATCAGGAGTTTCTAGGGAGATCTAAAAGCCCAACAAGAGACCACACCTATGAATATTTCCTCCACAAGGACATTTATATAGCGGCTACTACTACCACGGAGAAAATGGCTATTACCTCTTGAGGTTTCATCCACGTGGTTGACCTAATTAAGGGAATGTCCACTATGGTTAACCCTCTCTAAAGGTGACTCACAAAACATACCACATGGAGACTGGTTCCAGATTCAAGGATTTGAGTTTCTGATACTACCAAGAAAGGGAGTAGAGCATAGTCCTCTAGCCTTTTCACTTTTAACCAAAATAAAGTAGACAGATTAATCCGACATGCTAAGACCAAGATTATCTCACAAATATCTATGACATCAATCGCTTATGATCTATCAACCTCTTCGGAGAGAGAATGTATCAATCAAAAGTTGAAGACACATGAATCTAGTAGAACGTGAGACTTTCTCAATAACCTCCCTACCTACAAGGGGATCCTTCGTCAAGAAGAGCTTCTCATGCATGAACAAGTGGAAGAAGCCCACTCTCTCGAGATCAACCACAAATAGTGTTCATAGGGCCTATTTACTATGTGTAACAGATATGCAGAAAGAAAATCTATGTTTGTTTTATAGCCCAAAATGAAGTCTGTGATATGAAAGAAAGAAAAGTCACACAAGCTTGACACATGAGAGTTTGTTTTAATCCAAATCAAAATATTATCAGCTTGAGAAGAATACCTAAATTCCTCACAATGCGCTTAGTAGACTTTTACCTATTTTAGCAATTTAGTTGTGCTTTTTCCAATCAGATTCAACAAATATTAGTCAAAAATAGAAGATTTCAAATGTTAGGGTTAGCTGTTAGTCCAAATCTAAAAAACTACCAAAAATTCTGAAACAACAATTGAATTCTGGAGTCAAAACTCATAGGACCATGGGTTACCTTCTAGACGATAGTTTGGAAACTTGTACGACAGTGGGTGTCTTCTGATACGACAATCAAGCTTCCAGACCACAATATGCAGCTTCTGATATGAGCCTCGATAAGATCACCTGTCATATGACATTGGGTGTCTCCTGATACGACTTTCTGACAAAAGTCATATGAAAAATGTACGGACAAAAAATAAAAGATCACAATTTTAACCAGAAAATAATAAGAAATTGATAGAAATTGATAGAAATTGAATGGAAACCTATTTCAGGGCCCCACGGTGGGCGCCAGAAATGTGTGTGTGAGTTTTTTACCTAGCTGTAGACACAACACTTCAGTAAAACATTAGAGGTTATCAAAAACCAAAATTTGCAATTAAATGGAAACTAAACTAACCGGATGATTTACTACCTTCTAGTAGATGTGAGTATGATACTCTCAGATCAGACCGAGATCAGTGACAATGCAACACCTAAATGAAGGATTTGAATGCAAAAATATGAAAGACTATAAATGCAGATTATTCTATTTTTTTTGTATTTTCTATGTAGTAAGAATAAAATTTGTATGAATCTAAGCTATATGAATGAAATGGAATGCAGATTTAATCTAAGAATGAATATGAAGATGAAATCTATGATATGAAACTATGAAAAGATTATGATCAACTATGAAAGATCTCACAAATCACCTATCGCAAGTGCTCAATCCTTCAATCGTCAATTCGCCAGAGTAATTGTGCAAATTCGAGTGTTGATGAAAATGAAGAGTTAAGCCTTGATTTTATAGAAATCCAGGGCTTTGAGGATGCAAGAGAAAAGCCATAAATCACTCTTGATAAACTCAGGTTGATTTTTGAGTTATCAAGAAATTAGAGATAATTAACTCACAAAAATCATGCAAAAGCAGAGTTTTACTCAAAATAGAGTTTTAGATAAAATTTCAACTCATCATCAAATGTTGAGTTTCAATTTTTAAATTGATTGTTAATTTCTAGTTGCTTGCTTTTCAGATTGTGCATGATTTAATTATAAATTAATTTAAAAATAAAGTGATTTATTCTCAACTTAATTGATTTTTGAATTAAAACAATTGATTTATGGGTTAATCAATTATTAAATCAAACTTTATTCAAAAACTATATTATTAAAAATTGACAATTGACATTAATTAATTAAATAAGAATTTAATCAATTAGTCATGAGATTTTTTATTCAAAATTAAATAATACAATTTAGGAATAAATATAATTAGATTTAATTAAATAATTAAGTGGTAGTATTAAATCTAATTAATTAAATATTCAGAATATTCAATTAATCAAACTTTAGGATAAATAAGATTTATTGCCAAATAATTATTAAATCAAAGATAATTAGGATAAATAAGAATATTGCTAGGAATATTCTCCGATGCAGAATTTAGGATAAAATCAATTAAATTCAATAATGCGCAGATGTGCCTTAGGTTAGGACTTTTGTATCAATTTCATTCAATTTGAAGATGTAGGAGGTTAATGAACCTATGGCCCATTTTTGGGGTATTACAATATGTATGTATGTATGTATGTATGTATGTATGTATGTATGTATGTATGTATACATGTAACTATATAAGTATACAAATGATTGTTTGTGTGGGTGCCAAATTATCAAATTGTTGACATCTTGGTTTAATCATCATATTACACATAACATATAGGACTACATAATAATTATTTAAATTTTTCAATCTAGATTTCCTATGTGGAAACATGACAATTTGATTAGATGTCCACATGGGACAAATTCTAGACCTTGGAAGATAGGGTTTGTGCATATTGGCCCCTACCCCATACTCACATACATAACTAACTAACAAATAGATTATAGGACAAGTTTAGGAATTTAGAGCAAGTTACCCACAAAATGAATGAAAATGAGTTAAATACACACACATTTGTATACTTATATCTTTAAACCTACACATACATACATACATACATGCTTGCATGCATGCATGCATGTATACATACATACACATCCATTTATACATGCATGCATGCATGCATACATACATACATATACGCATACATGCATGCATACATACATACATACATACAGATAGACAGATAGACAGATAGACAAACACAAATAATGCATATACATATTGTATAATGGGAAAATGGAAGTAATGCAAATAAGGGTAAATCACCTCCCTTTTTAGTCAATTACACATTTAGAAGGAATATGCCCCACTAGGTTCAAGAGGAGATGCAAACCCTAAGTGGGACAATGGATTCCTTCACTAAAATATGTGATTGATGAAATAGAAATGATGTGTTAATGTAATTAAAGTGATTGATTAGACAAGTTACAGAAAACTGGAAATAACTAATTGATATTGAGCAGAAAAGTATAGAAATGGAAAGAAAATCTCAGATCTGGCCTATAGGTTAAATTTGAGTTGAAAATACTAGGGACATGCCAAAACTTTTCATGTACCCAAGGATAGATTTCCAATGGCATTTTGTACCTGGCAATTTTGACTAAATTTTTTTCAGGACTTTCAACTATGTCTAATCTATCTGATCTTGATCTAGTGGCTCCATAACCTATTCCTTCACACATAAAAATGGGGGAAGATGTTATCTAAAGGGTTTTGTCTTAGTCAAATCTCCATTTAGGAATCAACATTGAAAATGAAAATAAATTTCATAAGGAAAGTATGTAGAAAGGAAAATGGTAGATTTACCTTGCATAAAACCTCATGGATGGATGTAGAAATCTCTCATACCCATGAAGATTCTTGAAATATGCTTGAGATCTAAATATTTGACCTTGAAATGTGATGTAGAATCAAATATTCCCTCAAAAATTAATGGATATATGAATACCACTCCTAAACCTTGAATGTTTATGTGCTTGAAAATTGCTTGCAATGAAGGAGAGACAAGGAGAACATGGAAGAAGAATATTCTTGCTTGATTGAGAATTCCTCTACTTGGCCATCATGGGAGAGAAACTTGCATTAGTTGTGTACCATCTTAAAATGGATGCAGACATTAGTTGAGATCTTTTAGCTCCCATCCTTTACCGACTGTATGAACCATGGATGGATTTGTGCTTGATCCCCCTTTTCTCTTGTTTTGTCCCATATCTTCCACTTTCAACTATGCGGTCTTCAAGACCTCAGGGATAGTTCCTTATGGGATAGCCCTGATATAGGTTGACCAAGGACTAGTTTTACCAAGTCAACTTGTTCCCTGAGGATTTTAAATCTCAGGGCTAGTGTTGTCTCGAGGAATTAAATGGTAAATTGGGTGACCCCATTGACTTGCTTTATTTTCCTGCCTAAAAATTAGTATAAAAGGAAGTCTAGGAACCTCATTTTAACATCCAAGAACATCCATTAGCATCCATTAACATCCATATCATCTATTTACATTGATAAAAATCTATTATCATCTAACAATCACATGAGCAAGTTTGAGCATTCAAGCATTCATCAATCATTCAAGATTCAAGGATCTTTTGTGAGCATTTCCTCTTCAAGGTCTAGAATTTTGTTGGCCATCAAGAGAGGAGATTTACATTGATTTATTCATCATCTTCTTCATTTATGCATATTTTCATCCATGTCTCAATGGTGTGGTTTTAGTAGATCCATTGCATTTGTGGAGATTTCCTACATCCATCATTGTAAATTCAACATCTACAACATACAAGCATTACAAAATCCTTATTGACAAGGGTTTCTACAAGAAAGGTGAATACTTACATTTTTCTTGTTTTCTTTACATATTTACATTTCAATTTCAAGGTTTATTCCTCAATCTAGGGCTTGACCAAGCCAAGCCCTCATCCACCTAAACCCCAAAACAAACTTTTCTATGTGTAGGAGCAGGATATCAAAATTACAACCGCATATCTGGAAACTACTTGTCGAGACATTTCCAAAGAAGTTAGGTTGACTTTTCTACAATGTCCCAAGAACAAGGTGACTTCATGGAAAAGTGTCTGAAACATGTTGCACTAGGTTGACCTATTCCTGGAGGTCTAAGAAAAATAAAAAATTTTGGGTTTTCTGTTGTGATCGTGAATCCGCAGTTGGAAGTTATGTCACAAGTTCATATCTATAGTTTTTAGAGAAAATCATATTCCTCTACACATTTCAAGGTAATTACTCTATCATTCATTTCATTTCTTAGTCTAGACCTATTTTCATATCTTAATTGGCTTGATTGCATACACTTAGCAGGTAGATCTATCTTACTTTTCTCATTAAATCAATTGGTTCACCTTCACATTTGCATTTACACATCTTTAATCAAATCCTACATTGCATGAAAGAGGACTTTATTGCATACTTAATTTATATAATTTGTGTTTAGCATTGGCATCCCTTCATCTTATTGGGTTTTTCTAATCTAACTTGGGTTATATTGAGAGTTATATTTGGAAGCCCATCTTTCTCTTGTATTTTAAATGTTTAGTGTTGAAATGGTTAATTAATGAACTCATCTCACATAGTTTACATTATTAGATTCATTAGTATCCATTTCACCCCTAAAAATTTTGGTGAACCCATCGCATATCTACTTTTTTATTTTGGAGTTAGATCCCTTGATCTCCCTTTTTGCATTAGTTTTTTACCTTGTTTTAGTGAACCCAATGCATTCCTCCTTTCCTTATTGATTTTGGAGTTATACTTAGCTATATTTGTGTGGTTAGATATTTCTTTTTATGCTTTTTATTACATTGATAATTGTGTGGATAGATCTCATTAGAGTGTCCTTTTTTTATCTCCTCTTTTATGAGATTTATTACACAGTCCAACCTCTAGAATTCCTGTTAGGAGAAGCCATATAGACTCATGGGATCTTTTGATCATGATTCCTATTTTCTTCCTAGTACCCATGATGATACTAATATTTTCTCTCAAGATCCCAATCCTATCATGGAGCATAACTCTTCTCACTCTTACCATGATGAAGATGAATTCTTAAGAGTTCCTCCTTTCCAAATTGATAAGCTTTCTCATGAATTTGATAAATTGATAAGCTCTTTCATGTTAGGAATTCCAAACTCTATGTAGTTATTTTTCTCACGACTATAGGATCATGGCTAATTTGTTCACACGTACTTTTAGAGATAAAGCTTTGCAATGGTATTTCTCTTTACCTCCTTATTCTATTAATTCATTTCAAATGCTCGCTAATGCTTTCATTCAACAATTTTAAAATAATATTGGTCCTCAGATTTCTTTGACTGATTTAATACATTGTAAGAAAAATGTTAAATAAAAATTTAGTGACTTTATTGGTAGATTCAAACATGTGTATGCTCAAATTTCTTATCTTGTGCCTAATCATGATATTCAACATATTTTTAGTTCTAATTTACAAAAAAACATTAAAGATAAGATTCTCCTTACTGAGTATACTTCATTTTCACATGTTTGTGTAGTGCTTCACCATTACCAGTTACAAGTGAGCCATCTTGAGATCTCTACTCTAATGGCTCCTATTACTGTTGATAAGAATAATTCCATTGTTCATCAAAAAAAATTCTCTAAGCCTAAAAACTACATCAAGATTCACAAGTCAACCAACACAATTGATGATCAAGTGGCTAGTACATCCAAAGGTATGACTACTTTTTCTTTTGTGCATCATCCTAATCATAAATACACACCTTTATCTGAACCTTTACCTATGGTGATGACGAAGTTGATTAATGCTAAAATTATTAAACTTCCTCTTATGTATCCTATTTACACTATAAAACCAATTCCTAAATCATTTGATCAAAATGTTTTCTGTCAATACCATCATCAACTTGGTCATGATACTCAAAAGTGTTATGCTTTGGAGAATTCTATTCAAGATATTATTGATTCGAATGCTATATATATTGATGTTGAGGTTAATAGTATAAATAAATCTATAGCACCTCCTAATTAGAATTTACAAATCTACACCAACCCCTTACCTTCACATTCAACAAATGTCATTAATCATGTGACAAGGTAGAAGAATCTAATCATGGGGTTAATCATGTTGAGTCTCAACCTCAACCTTCAATTTTACCTTCACATGAACCTAAATCTTCACCTCCTATCACCTTTGATCATTATGATATGTTTTAAGAACCTAATGATCCTCTTTACTTTACTACTAGGGTTTCTCATATCCCTTCTCATGGTGTTTTGATTAATCCCTCTTCCTCCATAAATGTTATATTTGAAGAAAATATTTTTTATAAAGGATTACATAAAGATACCTATGATACATCTAGTGTTTGGATTCAAACTTTTAATGGTTTTCTTTATCATCCTCAAGGTTCTATCAATCTTTCTATTACCCTTCTCAGTGAGGTTTTTCATACTACCTTTGTTGTCATTCTTACTTCTAATCAATTTCAAGTTAAGCTTGGTATTTTTTGGCTCTCTTCCATGCAAGTTGTAGCCTCTCCTATTCATAAGTGCATAAAATTTCCTCATAAAGGAGAAGTTTCCACCATTGATCATTCTCTTTATAAACCCTTGCATCCTTGAGATTATGGTAAGATAGATTTCTTTTGGCCATCTCTCCCTCAAAAACTTCCTAACCATCTTTATCATCTTTATCGATCCTATCAGCTATACAAGGTAGAAAAAGATTCTTGAGCTTCATCTTCCTAAGGTTGATACTCTTGCAACTATCTTACCTACCCAACCTATTCCTCCTCCTAGCATTTTTCAACCTATATTCATTCCCTCCTTGGAACCTATGATTGTTGAATCTAATCCTTCAAGTTTATCTTGTAAAACCATTCATAACCAAGATGCTTGTCAGTGTCATAAGAACCATCAAGCTAAGGCTAAGGCTCGTGCTCTTGCTTCTCAAACTACTTCTTCATCTCAACATTTTCCTTCATTTGATCAACTTGTTCTTGACCCTTTGAAGGAAATAAAATCAAAATAATGATATGCAAATGGATAAACATGATGATTTTTTCATATTTTAGATTCTATTAATCTTGATATGAAAGATACTCTTGATGATGATGATTATAATACACATGTTAGTAATGATGAAGAGCACACTAACTGCCACCAAAGTCCTTGCTTGGATCTGGCAGTGGTTCCTACTGTGTTGGACGTTGTTCCTCTTGCGAGTTTCTCACATTTCCCTAATATTTTAGACCGAGATGAGGAGGGAATGCGACACGCTTGAAGTGGACTTCTCTAGAATGGTAGTCTTTTTGTGTTCATGTTGTATTTTCCCCTATGTTGTGCTCTTTATTATATGTTTTGTCTAGATTGCTTTAGATGAATATTGTTGCTCTATTGGCACAAGATGATAAAGTAATCGAACATGTCATGCATTTTTTTCTATTTTCACCTCTCTTCTTCTACTTGTCATTACATTTTATGTTGTCTTTTTGTTATTGTTCATAAATGTGCCCTTGTGTAGTCTACTTAGATGCTAGTGACATAGTAGCACCTATTCTTTTTGGTCTCTATGTTTCTGACCCAAAAATAATCTTCTTCATATCTCTTACATGCCTTTCCCTTCATTGTATTGTAGTTCTACTTCCTTTGGAAAATGATGACATCTCATACTTGATATAATATTATATATTATCATATGATCACAGTGACCCCAAATTTAGTGGATCCCTTTGTCCTTGTTGCCTCACTTTTGTTCTTCACACTTTAAAACAAAAGTGAATACCTCATGTTTAGATAGATTCATGAGTTTTGGGATAACAAACTGAAGTCTAAGTCTAGAATTTCCCTAGGATAGGTGGTCTTTATCGAATAACCCCCTCATGCTTGTTTCTACTTTTAAGTGGGGTTGGTTTTTAATCTCATCCTAGGAATGGGTAAGTTATAGTTCCAAATTTGATAAAGACTTTTATTTTTTTAGTTCTATTGATGGTATTCATATGGATGAGAAGCTTCAAATTGACATTTTTGTCCTCTTTGTCGGGAAACTAAAAATCACCTTCTCGGAGGGTTCTGACCCATGAAGGTAATTTTTCATGGGAAGCAAACACAAGAATCATCAAGTGCACAAAGAAGGCCTAGAGATCGAGATTCTCAGGTTAGGAATGAAGTGGGTCCAGAAAAGTAACTTGGAAAAGAAGCTATAATAAACTTCTCCGCTTACGGAGTTTCTCTTATGAAGGTTGTTTTTTGAATGGCAATCAAAAGTGTATCAGAGGTTCCTGAAAGCTGAGCATTGAGATTTTGAGGAGATAAAATTGAATCCCTGCATTAGATGAAACAATCTTAGAATGGGAGAAAGTGAGTAAGAGATCTTCCTCAGAGAATCGGTTTTCAGCTTCTCCTTTCTCAAAAAATCACCTAAGAAGGTCAATGTCTGAGAAGCGACAAATTCTGAAGGAATGAGTATGAGAAACCTCAGGTACCCAATAATCAGGTATGATGAAGGTAACCCGCTTTGATATCTAAAAGAAATTGCTAAGGAAAGGGGCCAGTTGCAAATTTTTGGAAAGTCACTTCTCACCTTCTCCATGGTCAGGTTTCTACCTTTGAAGTGAGTTCTCCAACAAAGGCATCAAATTGAGAGAAGCAGAAAAGTGAAAATCCACTGCGTCAGTGAAGTTACCATTATAGCTACTTCAAATAGGTAAAAGTGACTTTCTAAGGCCATAAATAAGATGCATTTAATTCAAATTCTAATGTTAGAACTCTAACAGATATTTTCAAAAAATCTCCCACTCGTGTGGCACAAGATATAGAAGGTAACGGTAAAGAACAGACTCCTTATAAAAAAACTCAAGTGATTGGTCAAGAATTATCTTTGCTCACTTATTCTGTCATATGCCCTTTATTCCTTACGATTCCACAAATCATCTGTCGGCATACTCCAAAGCTTCTTAATAGTAAATCGAAGGAAGAATCAAAAGCTATGGCCACTAGATTCTTGGGTTTTGATGGGTTGAATGGGATTACATCCAAATGGCACAATTTGATAGATACATCTCTTAGATTCTATGACCTAGAAAATCTACACAGAACATTGAACAAAGAAAATCTCCACCCTATGACATAGAAAATCAAAGGGAGTGGTTTGGTCGAAGCTTTTGGATTCCCCATTGTAGTACAAGCTCTTGAGCTTATTCATGAATGTATAACCAGATTCAACCTAGATACAAAGCAGATTTTTCTACCTGATGACACATTACTCATCTCCATTGATAGGGAGTCCATGTAGAACTGCCTCCGTATCCCAAAGTGAGCAGAATTCTCAAACATGACCTTCAGGATTTCTATATCATAATATAATAAGAAGAAGATGAAATGGAGGAAGGAGATAATGAACTCATGGTTTTGGAAGCATAGAAGCATAAAGGGAAAAGTGCCAAAGTAACTTTTTGGGATGAACCTAAAGGTAGAGATCGTCGACATCCTGGTGCTCCTTCATAGGATAAAAGGTAAAAGTGATGCACTAAATTTCGTAGAACACTACTTCTTGTTGGTCCAGGTAATATGTGTTAAACACCATTATATAGATTGGCCTCAAGTGGTAAGTGAAAATATGTCTAATGCTTTGAACCTCACCAAGTACTAGAACAGATTTTATATGTCTTCATGTTTGATCTATGTTTTAACTACACTGCAAGTATGGCCAAGACTCCCTAGGATAGAAGAATTTTCAGATGATGTGAAAATTTATGAATTCTTCCCTCATTTGAAATTACAAAATAGTTACATTGAGTTCATTAAAGTTAAAGACTCATTTAAAATGAGGTTGTGTGGAGAATTGCAAGGGTGCCCAGAATGGAGATTCTCACCAAAGGCCATGGAATTCATCACCCAATTTGGGAGCTTCTTTATTCAATTTGCTAGTTTCTCATACCTTCATCTTGCAGGTTTTGATGATTTTCCCATGAAGTTGCCAAGGTATCCCGATGACATGATTATGCTCATAGAGGTGATCCAGTAGATGTTGCAAGTGAACCTGATTAGTGCAAGAATTAAGAAGAAAGGATATGAATTCCCTGTCACCATTGGAGCATACAGCTGTGCATCAAGATCAAATGCTAAGAACATGATAAAGGTGTTTGAGAGTAGATATAAGCTAGAGATGTATGAAGTATTGAGACCACAATTTGATCTAGTGAATTATGCCAAAAATCACCTACAGATTGGCACTGTGGTTAGGCATATCCCCAAAATTGAAGATTATTGGGTGAATTGCAAGGATGAGCTAGAGAGCTGAGAGAGGATTTACTCCAGGTTGACTATTGAACAAATCAAGTTGTTCAATGTCAACATTAATATTGAGGGCATTTTTGATGATGGAGAACACATGTATAGTGATACATATAGAGACCAAATCAAACCTTTCCCTATGAGCTCATAGCCAGTTCAAGGTCAAGCTATAAAAGAGTTGGAAATTTTAATGGCCAAAATCATTAAGAGAATTGATAAGTGGGCTGAGTAGATGATGGGAAGGAAAAAGAGGTCTGGGAAGCCTACTCCTCAACAAGCTCCTGCAGTCGAGCTAGTGAGTGCTCATGCATCCTCCTCTTTTCCAACTTTGTCTGTAGCCAAAGGACCAGCTCAACCAACAACTGGAGATGATCAACCACCTGAAAAAGAGATCCCAATTGAGAAGACTTGTGGAGAAGTTCCATCTCCAATCATCAGTTCAAATGAAGAAGCTGAAGTTGAGAAATCCAATAAGTTGACGGAAGAACCTATTGGAGCCACGGAACCAGAGTAACAAGCACAAGGAGGAACCGTTGAGATACAAGGTGACACTCCTAGTCGAGGGGGCCCTTCCATTGTCAAAGTTAGTGACAACAATAGTAGTTTGGAATCTGAGTCAGATGAAGAAACAAAAGAACACTTGGGGTTGCCTCAAAAGGAAAAGGGAGTTACCTCTCCACGGGTTAATCCTTTCACTTCCAATAAAAAGTCTTCCCCTCTTGTTATCAAGAAATCATTCATTGAGGATTTACTTTTCGCAACAAAAGTTACAAGTGTAGAATCATCACTCAAGAATACTCTGGAGTGGAAGAGAAAAAGGGTTGAGCAAGGTGCTCCCAGTGGTGAGATTTTCTCATAAGCAATGCAGTCTAGCTCAGTTGTAAGCAAGGCTAAGAAGACTAGGACTCTAACCACTCTTGGTTGAGATCTAGAAATAGGACACCTGACTATGGAAATGGCCAAACCGCTAAAGGATGGCAAAATTGAAGAGCTTACTACCTCTGATTTTTCTCTCCAATCCTTGGACATGGGACTTGACCGTCATGATACAAAAGTAGACTTGGGGAAGTCTTGTAACATCTTGATCGATGAAGAGCTCGAAGAACTCAAAGTCACTAAGACTCAACTCAAGGAAAAGATTAAATAAATGACTAACTTCATCAAGCATTTGGTCACTCCTGTGACAAGTCTACCCAGTTCTTCAGAAACATTTGATCCTACTCTAGCCGAGAATCAGGCAATAATTGTCAAATTACAAGAGGATAGGTATTTTGGGCATATTGGTAGGAGGTGGATTGAATGACTTAAGTCTGAAGGTCTGGTAGTCATTGAATAGCTCAAAGATGTCCTTTTGAAGTTAGAGGCAGAGAAGGATTCTCTCAAAGAACATATGCAGACACTCACAACAAAAAGGTTAAGATGTGAAGAGTGCATGGTGCTACTGTATTGGTTAGTCACAATGAAGACTAAGGATGCAATCAAGACCAACATATAGTAGAAAGGGGATGAACCTCTAATCAAGTGGCTCTAGGAGGTAGAATTCAAAATGGAGATGATAATCAAGGCAGAGGCAAAAATGAAGGTGACCGATCAAGAAATCACCAAAGAGAAAAATAAAATCTTTGTATATTTGACGGGTCTTCACTCCGAGTCTCAAACTAGTGGAGATGGAAAGAGCTCAATTGGTATAACCAATATGTAGAAGTCATTCTCTGACTACTTGGATTAGCTTACAGAGTTATCTAGGTCTCATCTTGATAGAATACCTGATCTTCAACAACTCGGTGGATGTATATACAAAGCCATGGAGAAGACACAATCCCAACAAGATATGGAAAAATGCACAGAGAAAGATCATTCCCGCTAGCACATAAGATATAAAAATGATCATATTCCTGATTCTGAAAAGTTAATTCTGATTCTTGCAGCCGCTAAAGCTCATAAGGCTAAGTTGGAGAAGGCGAAGAGACCGGAAAAGAATAAATAATTTTTCCCCTTTTCTTTTTGGCATATATTGTATAATGGTGAATGGCCACTTATCATTTACTGACCTTTGTAGAATGCGAATCGATTTAGTGAATTTTGTAATGGCTTAATTTTTGAAGCCTATATGTAACACTTGGAAAATCAATGAAAGGGTCAACTAAATTTTGGTGTGAAATACATCTTGTTGCGGAGTCAATCTAGAATGTGTTTTGTGACATTTATTTACTGTTCCATGCTTTTGTGAATCTAAATGTTTTCCTTAAGTTGGATTGAAGTTGCGGAATAGGAGTTCTATTTCTACCTTTTGGTGCAACTAATTGACAATAATCAGAGCATTTCTATGAGATTGGGAAAATACTCATGTGTCGTGTTCTAGATTAGATTCATCTATGTTGTTTTACTGCATTTTCATTGATTCAAGTAGGATTCATTGTTGCATTCCCACTGGCACAAATTCATAAGTATTGTGAAATCATGAAGTTGGTCAGAGTTTAGGATCAAAATCATGTCCTGGATTAGTTTCTCACCGAGGGCTAATTTGGTTACCTCTTTTGTTCTCTAGTCAAGAACATACCCTATTAGGATTTAGAGAAAACAAAATTTTTTGCATATCTTTTACATGAGGGAGCTGTACCTATTAAAATTCAGAGGAAAGTTAGTTGAATAGATAACAACTTTCCAACTATTCATAGTCATATTTTTTCTTAAGATATTTTGGGAAAATAAAGAGTTAAATCCAAAAAGAACAATCTATTTACCAATAGATTTTTGGCAACTCTACTAGGGGGAGAAAAAATTGCTAGACCAGAATATTTGTCATGAGGAAAAATGGTATTACCTCATGAGAATGTGTTCCCTGTACTTCAACCCAATCTCATTTTTCAAGACAATCAAGAAGACATAGTCTCATCCTTGAATACTTTCGCTTGGAGATACAGAAGAAATGCAGAACATTATAGGAACGTGAGTCAAGTGCTTGAACAAGAAGAAGTGAGAGCATAAGAACTTGAAAGAGAAATTCAGGGAAGAAATCAATGTAGAGAAAAGCGTGAACCTAGGTAGCAAAACTAATTTAGAGCTCTAGATCAAAGAAGATTTATCATAAGTGCCAAGGGGAAAGGTGGAAAAGACCCTACATTCGAAAGGCTCACTGAGCTCAGTTTTCCCATAATAGATTTACCTCATCAAAAAGGTGACAAAAGAAGTAGGAGTAGACCACCTTCATCTCCCAAGACACAAACTTCATTACCTACATCTTGCCAAGTATTAACTTTACACAGAGTAGTTGTTCACCCTGTTATTAATTTTCCTCAACATCCTACACCTATAGTCATGGCAGCTCCATGGGCCACTGCAACTAGTCCGTTGCAGTTCACAACATATCACCCACTCCCTTCAGGATCTAGAAAGAACTTTCCTAAGTTCTCGGGAGATGGAAAAGTTACTACAGATGAACACATTAAAGCCTTCTTTGCAGCAACTCATATCCTAGGAGTTGGTTACAAAGATGTTGTTGTTAGGCTATTTGTTGAAACTATAGTTGAAGTAGCAACTGACTGGTTTCATCACTTGGATAATGCTTCAATCACAAGTTGGGATACTATGAGGATGGATTTTGAGGCCAGGTTCAAAATGGCTAAAGATGAACATGTGTTGTTGACACAATTGACCTCTATTAAGAAACAAGCTTCTATAAGTATGAGGGAGTTCATTGCTAATTTCAATAAGATTGCCAACAGAATTCCCACGGCCGATAGACCCACTCCTACAAATCTAAAGATATTCTTTATGAGTGCCATGCCACCAGATATAAATTATGATCTGAGAAGAGCATGACCTACAGATTTGGATGGTACTCAGAAAATAGCCATTGAGTTAGAAGATGACATGATTTATGTTGGCAGATGAAAAAGAGAAATACAAATAGGTGCTAGTTCAAGTGGCACTACATCGACCAATGAGATGATGTAGAAAATGTCCAATGAAATCATCATTTTAAAAATACAACTCCCTAAGTTCAACAATTTGTACCAGAAACCATTTCAAGATCGGAATAGTAGAAATACTGATAGCAGGACACTACAATTACCTACTCCGCAATAGAGGCTTGCAATTGAGGCTCCCCCTAAGAAAGGAAATATGTGTGTATTTCATCTAACAATGGACCATAATGGTGAGAGCTACCCTGAAATAGGTTGCATGATGCAATTATTATCTACTAATGAGTTGGATACTACAACACTAAATAATGAACCAGATTCATGCTCACATGGTGACTCTGTAAATTTATTTTTTGAGTATGAATCTAATTCTGAGAAGCAAGAAGAATGTTATGCTACTATAGATGGCACTACCTGTGCAGTTCTAACTCGAAGCCAGAAAGACAAAACTCCTATTATCATTCCCTTAATGGGAACCAATGATGCATCTACTTCAGGTACAAAAGAAACCAGTCAGCGAATGAAAATCTCACAGCCAAGTAAGAAAAATGGTTCCTTTGATTTCATTCAGTTCTGTAAAAATTCCAAGATTCAAATTTCTCCCATAGATTATTTAAGGTTGAATCCTGTTGAATTGAAAAGATTCATGGATTACTTAAAAGAAGATAGTATAAATTTGAATCATAATGTCACCTCTTCCAATGAAGATGATTCCTCACTAGCAAAACTATTTGAACAAGGAGAAACCATTGTACTAGCTACCTTGCCAAGTCAAAAACCCAAACCATTTTATGTCTCCTTGTATATCAATAGTTGTAAAGTTAGAAATTCTATCATAGATTTAGGTGCTTCTGATAACGTGATGCCTTCTCTTGTAGCCAAAGCCTTAGGCCTCACCATGACAAAAGTCCATGGTAGATGTTATTCTATGGACACTAAGCAGGTTCCTTTACTTGGTCAAATCAAAGATGCCCAAGTAGCTCTAGCTGCCCATCCTAAAAAGAAGATGCTATTGACGATCCTTGTTGCAGATATACCAGAAAGTTAAGGATCATTTCTCAGTAGAAGTTTTTGTAGAGATTTAGGTGGGGAAATTAAACTGGATTGGTCTCAAGCAGTAATTCCCATGGGGAATAAGAAGGTCAAACAGGAGCTTGAAGAGAAGTCAAAGTTCACAATTTTGAAATTTGATGACCCGAAAGCTCAAATCCTGTATCAAGAATTGGAGTTCGGTAATTACATGATGTTTACGCAGGGCATTGTTGATGAACCTAAAAGGGAACAAGAAGAAGTTAAGGCCTTTGAGAAAGAAAAGACTCTAGACATCTAGACACTGGAATTTGATGGTAGTTGTTCTTCCTCTGGCTCTAGTGTTGGAGTTGTATTGATCCCACCTTAAGGTGAACCTAAGTCGATGGCTTTCAAATTGGAGTTTGTGAATACCAATAATACAACTAAGTATGATGCATTGTTACTCAAGATAATTGTTGCAAAAGAAAAGGGTGTGAAATTTCTAAAAGCTTGAGGTGACGCTGAGTTGATTGTGCACCAAATCAAAAGTCAATACTCTGTTAAAAATTGGAAATTGAAGAGTTACCAAAATAGGGTATGGGATGAGGTTGAAGGACTGGATGCCTTTGCAATCGAATATGTCCCTAGAGAATTAAATTCCAAAGCAGATTCACTAGCAGTCTCCACTTCCTTACTACTACCTCATCTAGAATTTAAAAATAAGAAGTACCAAGTAGAAGTAATGTACAGGCCATCAGTACCTAATAACGTAGATGATTGGAAAGTATTCGATGATGAAAAATGCATGCAACTCTTCCTTGAAGGTAATGATAGTTCCCCTAAAGAAAAGCCAAATGATCTCCTGCAAGATTATTCCAGGAAATGGAAGAAAGATGAACCAAGTGTGACTCAATTGCAAGGTAACATCATTCCCCCATATTTTATATCATTAGAGAAATTGTTCAATTGTCATGATACTTATGTTAAGAAGAAAAGGATAGAGAAAGGTCTTACGACTAGAGAATATGAAGGGAAGAACATTGGGAATGAATCAAATCCTAGAACAAAAAATATAGGGAAGTGTTGCACACCTAAAGAGAAAGCGGAAGCTAGAAGGCCTTTTCTAGAATACCAAGATGTCTTTTCCTAGAGTTACAAGGATTTAAAAAGCTTTATGGTAGGAAATTTCAAGCATCAAATTCCCTTAAAACTTGATGCTTCCCCATTCAGATAGAAACAAAGAAATTACAATCTGAAAGTGGCAGATGCTATCTTTAGAGAGGTTGATAAAATGTTCAAAGTTAGGATTATCTACCCTATCCACCACTCTACATGGATAGAAAACATTGTCCTTGTGAGAAAAAAGAATGGAGAAATAAGGATATGCGTAAATTTTAGAAATTTAAATCAAGCATCTCTAAAGGATAATTATGCACTCCCCAACATGGATCATTTTTTACAGACTATTGCAGGAGCCAAAATGATGTCTATGCTTGATGGTTTTTCTGGATACAATCAACTCGAAGTAGAAGAGAAAGATTAGCACAAAACCATGTTTACCACTCCCTGGGGCACATTCGCATACTACAAAATGTTGTTTGGCCTTACCAATGCTGGTGTGACATTTCAATGAGGTATGGATTTGTCTTTTGCTTATATGAAAGATAAGATCATTGTCATATATTTGGATGACTTAACTATGTTCTCTAAGAAAAGAAGCAATCATATTAAGGATTTAGAGAGGGTATTGCAAAGATGTAGAGAACATGGGATTTCCTTAAATCCTAAGAAGTCAATTTTTTGTGTTACCGAAGGAAAACTACTAGGTCATATTGTATCACAAGAAGGTATCAAGATCAACCTAGAGAGATTCAAATCCATTCAAAGGCTAAGTTTACCTATAAGTAAAACTGGAGCGAAGTCATTCTTCGGTCAAGTAAATTTTCTCAGAAGATTCATCCCTGACTTTTCAGAGATCACTAAGTGTATTGTGGACATGATGAAAGGTAATCAGAATTTCAAATGGAATGACCCTGGTAAAAGAGCCTTCTAAGATATAAAAGATGTTATAGCCAATGCCCCTATCCTATGCCACCCCGATTATAAGAAGGATTTCATGATTTATTGTTACACATCTAAACATACATTGTCAGCTATTCTTATGCAAGAAAATAGAGGACTTCAGGCTCCTATTGCCTTTATGAGTATGCCACTTAAAAATCATGAGCTAAGATATTCTCAGGCTGAGAAGCATGCTTTCTCAATGGTGAAAGCCTTGAAGAACTTTAGATTTTATATCTTACATTCTCACTCCATTTTATTTGTTCCTAACATTGCAGTAAAGAGTATATTAACCCAGAAAGATATAGGATGTAATAATAGAGGGGCTTGGGTAGCCAAAACACAAGAATATGACATAGAGATCAAGCCAACTAAATTGGTACAAGGCAATGCATTTTGAAAAGCTATAGCAGAAAGTGAAGGAGATAATCAGCCCGAAATAGAACAATTAGTTTTGGCAGTGAGTTTACAAGACCCATGGTTTGAAGACATTGTGTATTTCCTGACTTATGGTGAATGCCCTGAAAGATTGATGGATAAACAAAGGAGAGACCTGAGGTTGAAAGCTACTAAATATATCATTTGGGAAGGTATGTTGTACAAAAGATCTGTAGATGGAACTTTTCTTAGGTGTGTAGACAAGCAACAGCAGGAGAGATTGTTAAAAATGTTCCATGATGAAGCTTGTGGTGGACACTTCTCATCTTCTATAACCGCATTTAAGATTTTGAGATAGTGCTATTATTGGCTAGGAATGTTGAAGGACGTGTATCATTGGGTGGCCAAGTGTGAAAAATGTAAGATGTTCATAGGTCGACCTCAACTGGCAGCTCTCCCTCTCAGACCAATAATAATAGAAGGTCCCTTTTAGCAATGGGGCCTCGATTTTATCAGGCCTATCAATCCTGCATCAAGTGCTAGTCACACTTATATAATCACCGCAACTGACTATTTTACGAAATGGGTGGAGGTGAAGGCCACAATGAAAACTACTTCCGAAGTAGTGTGTGAATTCATCAAGGAGAACATTGTGGTAAGATTTGGTGTGCCTATTAAAATAGTCATGGATAATGCAGCTTACTTTTCTTCAACCAAAATTACCAAATTTTGTTTTGAGTATAGTATAACTGCTAGTCATTCATCTGACTATTTCCCACAAGGGAATGGTCAAGCTAAATCAAGTTATAAGAACCTAGTAAATATAGTGAGAAAACTTGTATCAGATAACCAAAGGACTTGGCACAAGAAAATTTACAAAGCACTCTAGGCTAACAAAGTAACTCCAAAGAGGGAAATTGGTATTCCACCTTTTGAACTAGTATACGGGGTTGAGGCAAGCCTTCCCCTACCTTTGGAATTGGCCACTAACAAGTTGAGAATAGTGGTAGAAGATGGCATCTATAAGGATGGGTTGGAAAAGAGAATTCTATATCTGAATAAACTTGAAGAAGAATGAGTGAATATTGTTGATCATATCATAGAACATCAGATGCTGGTAAAGAATCTCTTTGACAAGAAAACCATACCAAGAAAGTTCATGGTTGGAGATTCATTACTACTATGGGATAAACAAAGGGTGCCTAAAGGAATGCATGGTAAATTTGAGACACTCTAGAAAGGACTGTTCATCATCCATCAAGCCTTTGACAAGAATTCATTCAAATTGGCATATCCAAGTGGTGAAGTACTACCCTTGACCTATAATGGTCAAGATTTAAAATTGTATCAAATTGCAAATTGAAAATAGGTAACCCCTATGTTGTATGATAGTTACATTTAGTTCTAGTTTTTTTTTTTCCTTAGTTTAGGTTTCCTCGCTTTGCTTTCCCTTCATGTTTCCTTCCTTTGTTTTAGTTTTGTTGTGAGTTGCCTTTTCATTTAACCTTGCAAAACCAAAGATTTAGATTCCTTTCTTGGATGTGATCATATAAAAGTCCCCAAAAAGAGCCAGTTGTTGCCTCACTTTTGTTCTTCACACTTTCAAACAAAAGCGAATACCTCATGTTTAGATAGAGTCATGAGTTTTGGGATAACAAACTAAAGTCTAAGTCTAGAATTTCCCTAGGATAGGTGCTCTTTATTGAATAACCCCCTCATGCTTCTTTTTTCCTTTAAGCCAGGTTGGTTTTTAATCTCATCCTAGGAATGGGTAAGTTATAGTTCCAAATTCGATAAAAAAATTTATTCTTTCAGTTCTATTGATGGTATTCATATGGATGAGAAGCTTCAAATTGACATTTTTTTCCTCTTTGTTAGGAAACTAAAAATCACCTTCTCCTTGGTGGGCTCTGACCCATGAAGGTAATTTTTCATGGGAAGTAAACACAAGAATCATCAAGCACTCAAACAAGGCCTAGAGATCAAGATTCTCAGGTTAGGAACAAGCTAGGTCCAGAGAAGTAACTTAGAAAAGAAGCTATAATAAAATTCTCCGCTTATGGAGTTTCTCTTATGAAGGTTGTTTTCTAAATGGAATTTGAAAGTGTATCAAAGGTTCCCGAAAGTGGAGCGTTGAGATTTTGAGGAGATAAAATTGAATCCTTGCATTAGATGAAATGATCTCAGAATGGGAGAAAGTGAGTAAGAGATCTTCCTTGGAGAACTATTTTTCAGCTTCTCCTTTCTTGGAAAATCACCTGAGAAGGTTGATTTCCAAGAAGTGACAACTTGTGAAGGAATGAGTATGAGAAACCTCGTGTACCCAATAATCAGGTATGATATGTTGGAGACTTTCCAGCAGGCCAATACTGACTGTATGTTTGTCATTGATGACAACATATGGAAAGTAGCATGCGTGGAAGTCTTATGAAGTAAGATTTTAGTATATGTAGCATGGACATGATATCAGCATGATATCATGGGTGCAAAGGTTAACTGTTAGTATAGATAGTTATATAGCAGCTTATGTTTGTAGTGTTCCTAACAAAGTAACAGATAGTATTCTATGTATGGTTGTCTGTATAGTTATCATGGAGCCTTGCGCACTTGGATATATGTTGAAGACATGTCAGTGATGTTTTAGCCATGGACACATAGTCTGATGATTAGTAGAAGTGAAGTTATGTAGTCACTATTCACTAGTAGCAGTTTCCTCTATTTGTTCAAAATAGGTGACAGAGATTTTATTGGTTCTAGAGTTGTGCCTATCATGTGGGTATGTGCCCTTTTATTTAAGCTTAGAGGAGAGTTTTTGATGTTTAGTTAAGAGTACATGAAGTAATTTAGCTTGAGGATAAATATCTAGTTATTTTGATAGAGCCGACAGTGTGTAGCGTGCGTCTACAATTATCTTTTTGGACAAGTCCCAGAATGTGTTGCGTGCATAGTAGAGATGATAGAATGTTTGTCAAAGTTTTTTATGGTTTCTCTAATATGATTTCAAGGTGGTTCTAATGGGCTGACTTGATTATATCATTTAGAGGAAAGATATTTATAGGCAGTCATTTTTTATTTCTTGAGTGTGGTTCATAGTTGATTAAGCAGAGCAAAGCAGAGTGTGCAAAGTGTTGATCCATTAGAAGAAGTTCTATGTGACCAAGTAAAGTATTTGTGCTATACATTGGAACTGATCCAGATAGTAGGTCAAAGTGCAATTCACCAAGATCCAGATATAGTGTGTATCTGTTAAATAGAAGGTTATAGCCTTCACCCATTTGAGCAGTGTGCTCTCGAACAGTGTGTCCTCTCCCCTAATAGGGACTATTGTAAAAGACTCCTCACAGGGTCTAACCTTGACCAGTTCTAATGTACTAAATATATTGTAAAGAAACTCCTAACAGTGTTAAGGATATTCTAACAAGGATCATAATACACTAGTGTAGAATATTAGTGGGTGTCCACTCCCATTGGATTTTTTACCTATTTGGGTTTCCCCGTAACCAAAATATTGTGTTGAGTTCAAGTGTTCTTTCATTGTGTTTATGCTTTATGTTTAAGTATACTTAATTGGATAAAGAATTGAAACTTGTAGATAATTAATTCACCCCCCCCCCTCTCAGTTATCTCTTGAGACTATTCCTAACAATTGGTATCAGAGCCAAGTGCCTCAGAGAGAAAGTTTAATAGCTTGAGGTTGATCAGATGGCATACTTCAGGAAAGAAAGTCCTAAGTTTTATGGAGAGAATTATCTTGATTGGAAGAACAAGATGGTGACCCCTTTTCAGTGCATTTATTTTGAAGTTTTTGATGTAACTATCAAAGTAGTCAAGATCTCTTCCTTGGAAGACCTTGCAAAGGATGATGCTACTGATAAGAAAAATGAATTATTTCATCAGAATGCAATAGCCAAAGAAGCTTTATCAGCACTCTATCTGATGATGAGTTATCAAAAATAAAAAAGGTAGATATAACCCATAAAATATGGAAGCACCTAGAAGACATATTTGAAGGAGACAAACAAGCAAAGGATGCGCATAGAAAGACATGGAAGAAAAGATACAATGCATTAGAGATGCTTCCTAAAGAAAATATCAAAGCTTACAATTAAAGGATAAATGAAGCAGTTGCTGGAATCAGAAACAATGGTGGAGAGATTTCAGAGGAGGACATTATGGACAAGTTAATGACTACTCTCACTCCTGGATATGAAATCAAGATCAACATCCTTGATGAGACCATGCAGCTTACATCAAATTTCAAGAGAGAAACCTTGATCAGAAAAATATCAGCCTTTGAGATTTCAAGATTGAAGACTAAACCTAAAAGTGAGACAGCCTTCAAAGCAACAGTTCATGGTAAGAAATCTGCAAACACTTCTGGTAATTTTGATGATGATAATGAAGAGAAAACTCTAGATGATTTCATTGCTATGATTGCTAAAAGAGAAAAGAAAGGAAAAGGTAAATATGAAGGTCAATTGCCATTTAAGTGTTTTTCATGTAATAAGATCGGTCACTTTGCATCTAAGTGCCCTACTAGAGCTAGAAAATTCAAAAAGGATTACAAGCCTAAGTACTATAAGGAATGTTACTATGTTGGAGATGGAGTTTCAGATGATGAATTAGGTGAAGAAGAAATTGGATTCATTGCTATTATAGAAAAAATGAATAATAAGACAAATCATAAAGATGATAAAGAGGAACAAGAGCTAGCATTGATTTCACAAGCTAACATAAGGATAGACTGGATTATAGATAGTGGTTGTTCACATCACATGACAAGTGATAAAAATAGATTTGTTCATCTGGAAAAATACAATGGTGGCATGGTTAGATTTGGAGACAACACTCCTAAACCCATAGTTGGTAGAGGAGCCATCACCTTGGATGGAAAGAATAGTATTGAGGATGTTCTTTATGTTGATGGTTTGAAACATAACCTTCTTAGTGTTGGACAGTTACTTGGAAAAGGCTATCAGTTGGAGTTTAAAGATGACAAATTCATCATTAACAACAAGGATGGTGTTATGATTGCATTAGGCTCAAAGACTAGAGGTAATGTTTTCCAACTCAATTCAGAAGCAAGTTGTTTTCTTGCTAAAGTTGATGACAATTGGTTGTGGCATAAAAGACTATGTCATATCAATTTTGATAACGTAGTAAAGATAAGCAATGTAAAGGTAGTAAGAGATATACCTAGCATAGCAAGGCTAGTTGATACTATATGCGGGGAATGTGTGATGGGAAAGCATGTGAGAAATTTATTCAAGAGAAAGCAATTTTCAGCAGAGAACAAGTTGGATCTGATTTATACAGACCTATGTGGTCCAACTCAAACAAGATCATACTATGGTGAAAGGTATTTCATTTTTTTGTTGATGATTATACTAGGATGATGTGGGTTGTGTTCTTGAAAGATAAGTCAAAAGCATTTGAGAAGTTCAAAATATTCAAAGCTAAGGTTGAGTATGAATCTGAACTAAAGATAAAATGTTTGAGATTGGATAGAGGAGGAGAATTCACCACTGACAAATTCTATGAGTACTGTGAAGAACATGGCATAAAGAGACAATTAAGTGCACCTAGAACCCCTCAGTAGAATGGAATTACAAAGAGAAGGAATAGGATCATCCTTGATACAGCATGCACCATCATGATTGAAGGAAAAGTTTCACACACCTATTAGAGAGATGCGGTCAATACAATAGTCTACACCATCAATAGAATTTAATTGAGGCTAGGCGCTGACAAAACACCATATGAGCTATGGTTTGGTAATGTTCGCATAATAAAATACTTCGAAATCTTTGGAAGCAAGTGCTACATCAAGAGGGATGAAGCAGTAGGCAAGTTTGATGCAAGAAGTGATGAAGGTATTTTCCTTGGTTACTCTACTAAAAGTAAAGCTTATAGATGTTTCAATTTAAGATTGAAAAAGATCATTGAAAGTTCTCATGTTAAGATTGATGAAAATTTTATGGTTCAAGAAAGATATCATGATTACTCACCCATGATTGAAGAAGAACCTAGACCCTCCACTAGTGAGACAGTTATTGAAGAAATGTTTGATAGTATTGATGTGTTATTCAATGACCCTGAGACAAGTGAAGAAGAAACTCCTAAGGTTGATGAGTCAGCATCACCTAAAGTTCCAAAGTTTACATCTAGAAATCATTCCAAGAAAGACATCATTGGATATCAGAGCGGCAAAGTCTTAACAAGATCACAAGCAAAGAAATCAGCTAGCAGTGAAGCAATATGTTTACTATCTCAGATTGAACCTTTAAGTGTTGAAGATGCATGTAATGATTCAGATTGGCATGATGCTATGAAAGAAGAACTTTATCAGATTGTTAAGAATGAATCTTGGGAACTGGTCCCAAGACCTAGTGATAAGAATGTGATTGGAACAAAGTGGATATTCAGAAACAAGATGAATGAAGATGGTACAGTAGTAAGAAATAAAGCAAGGTTAGTATGTAAGGGATATGCGCAAAGAGAAGGCATTGATTATTCAGACACATTTGCACTTGTGAGCATATTAGAAGCTATTAAGTTATTTCTAGCCTATGCTACAGTTGAAAACTTCAAAGTATATCAGATGGATGTCAAGTCAGCATTCCTAAATGGAGATTTGAAAGAAGAAGTATACATTGAGAAACTAGAAAGATTCACCTTATCAGACAAACCTGATATGGTATGCAGATTGAAGAAGGCCCTTTATGGACTTAAGCAAGCCCCTAGAGCATGGTATGAGAGACTAAATGGATATCTAACAAAGATTGGATTCAAGAAAGGAGAAATAGATTGTAATCTATTCATTAGAGAGACATTTGAAGGTCTACTACTTGTAGCTATATTTGTTGATGACATTATCTTTGGAGGTAATGATAAACTAAGTGTAGAATTTTTCAAAGAAATGCAGAATGAGTTTGAGATGAGTGTGATTGGTCCTATCAAATACTTTTTGGGACTAAATGTGCAGCAGATAGAAAAAGGAATTTTCATTAATCAATCCAAATATGTGAAAGAGATACTGAAGAAATTCAAGATGGATGATTGCAAGCTAGTAGGGACTCCTATGATAACTGGATGCAAGCTTACAAAATAAGATGACTCACCAGTAGTTGATATAACATTGTACAAGTCTATGATTGGAAAACTGATTTATCTTACTCAGACTAGACCTGATATTTCCAATGCAGTTGGAAGATTTGCACCAGAGCCTAAACAAAGTCACCTCATGGCAGTAAAAAGAATATTTAGATACTTGTAGGGCACTATAGATTATGGCCTATGGTATCCTAATTTAGAAAATGTTGAGCTGCATGTATACACTGATGTTGATTGGCAGGATGTGTAGATGATAAAAAGAGTATATTAGGTGGAGCAGTGTTTCTTGGTAATAGACTTGTCACCTAGACAAGCAAGAAATAGAATTGTATTTCTCAGTCAACAGCAAAAGTAGAGTATGTTGCAGCAGCCCTGAATTGTTCTATAATTATTTGGATCAAATAGATGATAAAGGATTTTTGAATTAAGATTGATTACCCTATTGTTATTCACCATGATAACACTAGCACTATCAATATGTCTAAGAACCCTGTGATGCATGCAAAGACAAAACATATTGAGATCAAGTATCACTTCCTAATAGAGAAAGTGGCAAAGAAAGAAGTCAAGTTGGACTATGTGAGTACTAAAGATTAGTTGGCAGATATATTCACAAAGCCCTTACCTAAAGATACTTTTGAGTATCTCAGGGAGAAGTTGGGAGTAATTCCCTTCCTTGATTCTACTTAAAAGAAAGAAGGAAAGGCATCAGTCCTTAGGGACTGATGGAAGGTTGACTACTCTACCTCAGGAGTAGTACCAGTGCTTAGAATGAATGGCACCCTTTTCCATTGATGTTAAAGGGGGAGTAATATACAGAGTCATGAAAAACAAAAGTAAAAAGAAGTAGTATACTAAGGGGGAGCAGTATTCAGTCTTGGAGGCAGTTCAGTTGAGGAAATGGAGAATATTGAAGATTAGTATAGCAATAGGAGGATTCATATTTGGGGGAGTTTTGATGAGGAAATGGAGAATGTTATAAAATTATTTCTCATTGGGTTGGTGGTGGTTTTTCATTCCACATGTTGCCATCAATGCCAAAGGGGGAGATTGTTGGAGATTTGTCAGCAGGCCAGTACTGATTGTATGTTTGTCATTGATGACAACAGATGGAAAGTAGCATGTGTGGAAGTCTTATGTAGTAATCTTTTAGTATATGTAGCATGGACATAATATCAGCATGATATCATGGGCACAAAGGTTAAATATTAGTACAGACAGTTATATAGCAGCTTGTGTCAGCAGTGTTCCTAATAGAGTAATAGATGGTGTTTTGTGTATGGTTATCTGTATAGTTATCATGGAGCCTTGCATGCTTGGATAGATGTTGAAGACATTTCAATGATGTTTCATTCATGGATGCATAGTCTGATGATCAGTAGAAGTGAAGTTATGCAGTCGCTATTCACCAGTAGAAGTTTCATGTGTTTGTTTAGAAGAGTCGACAGAGATTTTATTGGTTTTGGAGTTGCACCTATCATGTGGGTATGCACCCTTGGATTTAAGCTTAGAGGAGAGTTTTTTATGCTCGGTTAAGAGCACATGAAGTAATTCAGCTTGAGGAGAAAGATCTAGTTATTTTGGTAGAGCCGACAGTGTGTAGCGTGCATCTACAATTATCTTTTTGGACAGGTCCCAGAATGTGTTGTGTGCATAGTAGAGGTGACAGAATGTTTGTCAAAGTTTGTTATGGTTTCTCTAATATGATTTTAAGGTGGTTCTAACAAGCCAACTTGATTATATCATTTAGAGGAAAGATATTTATAGGCAGTCATTTGTGATTGCTTTAGTGTGGTTCATAGTTGATTAAGCAGAGCAGAGCAGAGTGTGCAAAGTGTTGAGCCATTAGAAGAAGGTCTATGTGACCAAGTAAATTATTTGTGCTATACATTGGAACTAATCTAGATAGAAGGTCAAAGCACAGTTCTCCAAGATCTAGATATAGTGTGTATCTGTTAAACAGAAGGTTGTAGCCTTCACCCCTTTGAGCAGTGTGCTCTCGGATAGTGCGTCCTCTCCCCTAATAGGGACTATTATAAAAGACTCCTAATAGGGTTTGACCCTTGACCAGGTCTACTGTACTAAATATATTATAAATCAACTCCTAACAGGGTTAAGGATCTTCTAACAAGAATCATAATACACTAGTGCAGAATATTAGTGGGTGTCAATTCCCACCAGGGTTTTTACCTATTTGGGTTTCCGCATAACCAAAATATTATGTTGAGTTCAACTGTTCTTTCATTGTGTTTATGCTTTATGTTTAATTATACTTAATTGGATAAAGAATTGAAACTTGTAGATAATTGATTCACCCCCCCCCCCCCTCTCAATTATCTCTTGGGATTATTCCTAACATGATGAAGGTAACCCGCTTTGATATCTAAAAGAAATTTATAGGGAAAGAGGCCAGTTGCAGATTTTTGGAAAGTCACTTCTCAGCTTCTCCACGGTTGGGTTTCTACCTTCAAAGTGAGTTCTCCAACAAAGACATCAAATTGAGAGAAGCGGAAAAGTAAAAATCCATTGCGTCAAAAAAGTTACCGTTACAACTACTTCAAATGGGTAAAAGTGACTTTCTAAGGCCATTAATAAGACACATTTAATTCAAATTCTAATGTTATAAATCTAACATATATTTTTTAAAAATCTCCCACTTGTGTGGTGTGAGATATAGATGGTAACAGTAAAGAATAGACTCCTTATAAAAAACTCAAGTGATCGGTCAAGAATTATCTTTGCTCACTTATTCTCGCATATGCCCTTTATTCCTTATGATTCCACAAATCATCTGTCGACATACTCCAAAGCTTCTTAACAGTAAATCAAAGGCAGAATCAAAAGCTATGGCTACTAGATTCTTGGGTTTTGATGGGTTGAATATGATTACATCTAAATGGCACAATTTGACAGATACATCCCTTAGATTCTATGACCTAGATAATCTACACAAAAGATTGAGTGAAGAAAATCTCCACCCTATGACACAGAAGCTCAAAAGGAGTGGTTTGGTTGAAGCTGCCAGATTCCCCATTGCAGTACAAGCTCCTGAGCTAATTTGTGAATGTATAACCAGATTCAACCCAAATACAAAGTATATTTTTCTACTTGATGACATAGTACTCATCTCCATTGACAGGGAGTCTATGTCGAACTGCCTTTGTATCCCAGAGCGAGCAGAATTCTCAAACATGACCTTCGGGATTTCTATATCATAATATAATAAGAAGAAGATGAAGTGGAGGAAGGAGATAATGAACTCATGGTTTTGAAAGCCTAGAAGCATAAAGGGAAAAGTACCAAAGACACCTTTTGGGATGGACCTGAAGGCAGAGATCGTCGACATCCTGGTGCTCCTTCATAGGATAAAAGGTGAAAGTGATGCACTAAATTTTGTAGAACACTACTTCTTCTTGGTCTAGGTAATATATGACAAACAACATTATATAGATTGGGCTCAAGTGGTCAGTGAAAATCTATCTAATGCTTTGAACCTCACCAAGTACCAGAACAAATTTTATATGTCTTCATGTTTGATCTATGTTTTAGCTAAACTGCAAGTATGGCCAAGACTCCCTAAGCTAGAAGAATTTCCAGATGATGTGAAAATTTATGAATTATTCCCTCATTTGAAATTACAAAATAGTTATGTCGAGTTCATTAAATTTAATGTCTCATTTACAATAAGGTTGTGCAGAGAATTGCAAGGGTGCCCAGAATGGAGATTCTCACCAGAGGCCATGGAATTCATCACCCAATTTGGGAGCTTCTTTATTCAATTTGCTAGTTTCTCATACCTTCGTCTTGTAGGTTTTGATGATTTTCCCATGAAGATGCCAAGGTATCTTGATGAAATGATTGTGCTCATAGAGGTGATCAGTGTGGGAATTAAGAAGAAAGGATATGAATTCCCTGTCACCATTGGAGCATATAGATGTGCATCAAGATCAAATGCTAAGAATCTAATAAAGGTGTTCAAGAGTAGATATAAGCTAGAGAAGTATGAATTATTGAGACCGCAATTTGATCCAGTGAATTATACCAAAAATCACCTACAGATTGGCACTATAGTCAGGCATATCCCCAAAATCAAAGATTATTGGGTGAATTGCAAGGATGAGCTAGAGAGCTGAGAGAGGTTTTACTCTAGGTTGACTATTGAAAAAATCAAGTTGTTCAATATCAACATTAATGTTGAGGGCATTGTTGATGATGGAGAACACATGTACAACGATACATACAGAGACAAGATCAAACCTTTCTGTGTGAGCTCAGAGCCAGTTCAAGGTCAAGCTATAGAAGAGTTGGAAATCTTAATGGCCAAAATCATTAAGAGAACTAATTTGTGGGCTCAGTGGATGATGGGAAGGAAAAAGAGGTGTGGGAAGCCTACTCCTCAACAAGCTCCTACAGTCAAGCCGGTGAGTGCTCCTGCATCCTCCTCTTTGCCAACTTCATCTGTAGCCAAAGGACTAGCTCAACCAATAGGTGGAGATGATCAACCACCCAAAAAAGAGATCCCAATTGAGAATACTTGTGGAGCAGGTCCATCTCCAGTCATCAGTTCAAATAAAGAAGCTAAAGTTGAGAAATCTGACAAGCCGATGAAAGAACCTGTTGGAGCCATGAAACGAGAGTAGCAACCACAAGGAGGAACCATTAAGATACAAGGTGACACTCCTAGTCGAAGGGCCCCTTCCATTGTCAAAGTTGGTAATGATAGTAGTAGTTCAAAATCTGAGTCAGATGAAGAAATAGAAGAGCACTTGGGGTTGCCTCGAAAGGAAAAGGGAGTTACCTCTCCACAGGTTAATCCTTTTACTTCCAAGAAAAAGTCTTCCCCTCCTGTTATCAAGAAATTATTCATTGAGGATTTAATTTTTGCAACAAAAGTTACAAGTGTAGAATCATGGCTCGAGAATACTCTAGAGTGGAAGACAAAAAGGGTTGAGCAAGGTGCTCCCAGTGGTGAGATGTTCTCACAAGAAATGCATTATAGCTTAGCTGTAAGCAAGGCTAAGAAGACTAGGACTCTAGCCACTCTTGGTCAAGATCCAAACACAAGAAACCTGACAATGGAAATAGCCAAACTACTAAAGGATGGCAGAATTGAAGAGCTTACTGCCTCTGATTTTGCACTCTATTCCTTGGACATGGGACTTGCACGCCGTGATACAAAAGTAGACTTGTGGAAGTATAGTAACATCTTGATCAAGGAAGAGCTAGAAGAACTCAAAGTCACTAAAACTCAACTCAAGGAAGAGATTAAAGAAATGACTAACTTCATCAAGTAGTTGGTCACTCCTGTGACAAGTCTACCCAGTTCTTCGGCAATGTTTGATCCTACTGTAGCTGAGAATCAGGAAATAATTTTCAAATTGCAATAGGATAGGCATTTTGAGCATATTGGTAGGAGGTGGATTGAACGACTTAAGTCTGAAAGTCTGGTAGTCATTGAATAGCTCGGAGATGTCCTTTTGAAGTTAGAGGTAGAGAAGGATTCTCTCAAGGAACATATGCAAACACTCACAAAAGAAAGGTTGAGATGTGAAGAGTGCATGGTGCTACTGCATTGGTTAGTCGCAATGAAGACTAAGGATGCAATCAAGGCAAACATATTGTAGAAAGGGGATGAACCTCTAATCGAGTGGCTCCAAGGGGTAGAATTCAAAATGGAGATGATAATCAAGGCAAAGGTGGAAATGCAGTCGACCGATGAAGAAGTCACCAAAGAGAAAAATAAAATCTTTGTAGATTTGACGGGCCTTCACTCCAAGTCTCAAACTAGTGGAGATGGAAAGAGCTCAATTGGTATAACCAATATGTAGAAGTCATTCTCTAACTACTTGGATCAGCTTGCAGAGTTATCTAGGTCGCATCTTGATAGAATACCCGATCTTCAACAACTCAGTGGATGTATATAAAAAGCCATGGAGAAGACGTAATCCTGAAAAGATGTTGCAAAACACATAAAGAAAGATCATTCCAGTTGGCTCATAAGATATAGAAATGTTCATATTCCTAATTTTGAAAAGTTAATTCCTATTCTTGCAGCCGCTAAAGCTCATAAGGCTAAGTTGGAGAAGGCGAAGAGATCGAAAAAGAATAAATAATTTTTCCCCTTTTCTTTTTGGCATATATTGTATAATCGATGAATGGCCACTTGTCATTTACTGACCTTTGTAGAATGTGAATCAATTCAGTGAATTTTATGATGGCTTAATTCTTGAAGCCTATATGAACACTTGGAAAATCAATGAAAGGGTCGGCTAAATTTTGGTGTGAAATACATCTTGTTGTGGAGTCAATCTGGAATGTGTTTTGTGTCATTTATTTACTGTTCTATGCTTTTGTGAATCTGAATGTTTTCCTTAAGTTGGATTGAAGTTGGGGAATGGGCAGAGTTCTGTTTCTACCTTTTAGTGCAACTAATTGACAGTAATCGGAGCATTTCTATGAGATTGGGAAAACACTCATGTGTCATTTTTTAGATTAGATTCATCTATGTTGTTTTACTGCATTTTCATTGATTCAAGTAGGATTCATTGTTGCATTCCCAATGGCGTGAATTCACAAGTATTGTGAAATAACAAAGTTGGTTAGATTTTAGGATCAAAATCATTGCCCAGATTAGTTTCTCACTAAGGGCTAATTTGGTTACCTCTTCTATTCTCTGGTCAAGAACATACCCTATTAGGATTTAGAGAAAACAAAATTTGTTGCATATCTTTTACATGAGGGAGTTGTACCTATTAAAATTTAGAGGAAAGTTAGTCAAATAGATAACAACTTTCCAACTGTTCATAGTCATATTGTTTCTTAAGAGATTTTAGGCAAATAAAGAGTTAAAGCCAAAAAGAACAATCTGTTTACCAATAGTCCTCTCTAATTTTTCATGTATTTATTTCCCTTAAGTGTTATCTCTTGGGGGCATTTCATAGTGGAAATGTTGTTTGTGGATGCATGTACACTTCCATTAAAGCTATTTCTCATGTTAAGGTGTTTGTAATCACTTTAACATGGGGGCATACACTCTCCTCACTTTTGCACGCACGCATGTTGATGGTTTGGTTTCCTCTATCAAACTACTGAGATCTCATGGGGAATTGGTCTTTGTTATTTTAGATCTCTCTTTGGACTACTGACAGTCCAGGAGGCCCAATCCTTTCTTTTTTATCCCTCTTTGGATGACTAGCAGTCTGGGAGGCCTGATCATTGTTTGATCCTTCTTTGGACTATTGATAGTGTAGTAAGCCTGGTCATCTTTTCGATCCCTTAAGGATACACACATCATTTTGTCTAGGTCATCTTTCGATCTTCTTCTTGGGACATGGAATTCCCTTGAGGATGAATCATTTCAATGAGTTGAATAGCATGCCACACACACTTTCTATACCATTCAATTCATCTTTGATGGTTTGACTAGCATGCCACACACACTTGCTAGACCATTCAACGTTATCTCTTATTGCACCCACTTTCTTTTTCTTGTGTAGTTCACAATAAGGAACACAAACCTTATTGGGTGAGTTGGATACACTTTCTTATTAGTGACATCTCTATTATTTTGGCTCTAGATATAATGAATACTGAAGTCTATTGGGGGCTTGATGTTTTCTTAATCTCCTTAGCCATGATGAGATCAACTCTTTCTTTTTGACCTACTTTACAGTGATTTTGAGGAAACTCATACTCCCGCTAAAGTGAGGGTAAATGTATCATCTTAAAATGGACACACTCATTATTTAAGACCTTTTATATCTCATCCTTTATCTACTTTATGATCCATGGATGGATTCATGCTCAATCCCCCTTTTCTCTTGTTCTATCCCATATCTTCTACTTCCAACTGTGCAGTCTCTCAGACCTCAGGGTTGGATCCCTGTGGGCTAAACCTGGAATAGGTCAACCAAGTTGAACTATTCCCTAGGAATAGGTTGACTAGGTCAACTTGTTTCCTAGGGATTTTAAATCCTAGGGCAAGATTTTTCTCATGGAATTAAATGGTAAAATCGGGTGACCTCATTGGCTTTCTTTATTTTCTTGCCTAAAAACTAGTATAAAAGGAAGTCTAGGAACCTAGTTATAACATCTAGGAACATCCATTAGCAGCCATTAACATTTGAATCATCCATTGACATCAATAGACATCCATTATCATCCAACAATCACATGATCAAGTTCGAGCATTCAAGATTCAAGGATCCTTTGTGAGCATTTCCTCTTCAAGATCTAGCATTTTTTTGGCCATCAAGGGAGGAGATTTACATTGAGGAATTCATAATCTTCTTCATTGATGCACATTTACATCCATGTCTCCATGATGTGGTTTTGGTAGATCCATTGCATTTGTGGAGATTTCCTACATCCGCCATTACAAAATCAACATCTATAACATACAAGCATTACAAAATCCTTATTGACAAGGGTTTTTACAAGTAAGGTGAATACTTACATTTTCCTTGTTTCCTTTACATATTTATATTTTTAATTTCAAGGTTTATTCCTTAATCTAGGCTTGACCAAGGCAATCCCTCATCCACCCAAACCCTAAAATAAGCTTTTCTATGTGTAGGAGCAGGATATCAGAATTACAACCACAGATATGGAAACTACTTGCTGAGACATTTTGAAGGCATTAGGTTGAATTTTCTATAGTGTCCTCGGAACATGGTGAATTCATGGAAAATTGTTCAGAACATGTTGCATCAGGTCGACATATTCCTAGAGGTGTGTAAAAAACAACATTTTATGGGTTTTATGTTATGATAATGAATCTGCAGTCGAAAGTTCTATCACAGGTTCAAATATGCAATTTTGAAATAAAAAAGGCATGTTCCTCTACACATTTCAAGGTAAGTACTCTATCATTAATTTCATTTCTTATTCTAGACCTATTTTCATGTCTTAATTGGGCTGATTGCATACACTTAGCATCTAGATCTATCTTACTTTTCTCATTAAATCAATTGGTTCAATTTCACATTTGCATTTACACATCTTTAATCAAATCCTACATTGCATGAAAGATGACTTGCTTGCGTACTTCCTTGATATAATTTGGGTTTAGCATTGGCATTCCTTTATCTTCTTGGGTTTTTCTAATCTAACTTGGGTTATATTGAGAGTTATGTTTGGAAGCCTCTATTTCTCTTGTATTTGAATGTTTAGTGTTGAAATGGTTAATTAATGAGCTTATCTCACATAGTTTACATTGTTAGATTCATTAGTATCCATTTCACCCCTAAAAAAGTTGGATAAGATTTCCTTTGACTTGGATGATCTTGAAGAAATAGAGACTTGGAGATCTTGATCTTGGATGCTTTCCTTCAAATCTTGAATCCAAATGTTCAATTTCTCTTGATTGCTTGAAAATTTTTGATAGCTTGATTGCAAATGCTTGAGTATAGTTTTGATATGGAAAATGAGGAGAGATAAGGTTTTTTTGTACTTAATCTATCATTTCAGGATTCAAAAATGATCAAGGTTGACCACAAAATCTAAACTCCCACTAATCCCCAACATCAAGCCTTGGGCAAAATTTGGGCCCCAATTACCTCGAACAGAATGTCATTGGTGTTCTATAGCCTTAGAAATGGGCCAAAATTTGGAGGGGATGTTAGGATAGATGAAAAGAAGTGGGGGGAGAAAGGGTACGTTGCTAGGATCAAGCATAATGAGCATTCAGACCTTGAAATCACCAAAATGGGGTCTAATGGTCCTACATATCCAATTATAAGTGCTAACTTTTTAGGACTATACATTTATCCCCCACTTTAGTATGACACAAATTAATTCTCATTATAAAGAAGATCAATGTATAATAACAATCTTATCAAGGTCAAGGAGACAAAGAAACATCAAGGCCCCAAGTGACTTAAGTATTTATCAAATCCACAACCAAGATAAAAGAGGCATCATTCAGAAGATAGAAGAAAGAAGAAAGAGAGAGAGAGACATGACCACCAACCTAGTAATGGATTTCCTTACTATGGATCACACAAAGATATAGCACTCTAAAAGATGGCATTTAAGGTTTATAAAGTTATGTTATGCTAGTTAATCCATTAAAGAGGATAAATCCTTAAGGAAAGCATTGTCTCCATTAAGGGACATGAATAGGGTGATCATGCCTAAGGAAAGCATTATCTCCATAGATATTAAGAAAAGGAACTTGATCATTCCTTAAGGAAATAATTGTATCTATTAAGGGATCTAATGAAAGTAATTAGGCCTAAGGAAAGAATTGTCTCCATAGGGATCAAGGAAAAGTAAAGATTAGTCCTTAAGGAAAGCATTGTCTCCATTAAGGGATCCAATGAAAAAGATGAAAATGAGGAAAAAATTGCCTCCTTGGTTATCCATTAGAGAGATTGCACTAAATAATTTTGTATGTGTGTGTAAAATGTGAAACAAGGAGTGAAGTGTATGCCCCCATGTTAAAGCGATTGCAAATGCCTTAATGAGAGCAATGGCTTTGATGGAGCATACATGCACCCATAAGAAATGTTTCCACTATGATATGCCCCAAAGAAAGAACAAACTAAGAAAAATAAACACTTGACAAAAGAGAGCATGAAAGGGATCTACTAACTCTAGGGCCAGTATTCTTATATGATAATAAATGAGATATTATATCAAAATGAAATGTCATCATCCTCCAAAGGTAGTAGAACTACAAATACAATGGAAGAATGTCATGTAAGAGTTACAAAGAAGATTTTTTTGGGTTATAATTATGGAGACAAAAAAGAATAGGTAGCTACCATTTTTCATCATCCCCAATCAGATAACACAAAGGTACATTTATGAACAATTGTACATGCACAACATAACATGTAACAATATATAAAATAAGTGAGATACAAATAGAGGAATGTCAAAATAGATTGATTCCTTTATCACCTTGTACCAACAAAGAAATAATGATTTTTTAATGAAATCTAAACAAATATATATCAAGAAAAACATCATGAGGGAAGCATGTTACAACAAGAAAGCACAAATAATCCACCATACAAGAGGAGCTAGTCAAGCATATCACCTGCCCCCCCTTATCTTGGTCTATAGTGTTTAGGGAAGGGGGGACACATGAAAGAGAAGAAGAATCAAGCATGATAGATGGAAAAATGGCCAAATCCAATCAATGACCATGTTGTGAAGATGGGTCACTTTGCTCATCACTAGGAATAAGAGATATTTTTTGTGAAAATATAGCTGGTAAATCATGATTAGCATCAATAAGCTCATGCATATCATCAAAATCACTAGCATGAATATCATTCTTAGATGCATTAGGAACATCAAAAGCATCATCATCAAGAGTATCTTCTTCATCCAAATTAATTATAATAGAATCTGAGAAATGAATAGAGTTATAATGTTTGTTCAATTTCATCTTCTTTAAGTTAACTTCCTCATTTGGGCTACGCATGGACTGGTCAAAGGGAAACAAAACATTATAAAGTGTTTTGGGTGAAGAAAGGTTTTGGGAAGCTCATTGATGGTCTATACCATGATGTTTATGATGGCAGTTATGAGCGTAATGGTTACACTTTGTTTCACTAGAAATTGGGTTTAGTTTGAGATCAATCAACATCAGGCCCTTTTCCTCCTTATGGGGAAGAATGAAAGGAACCTCTCTAGGTTGAGAGATAATTTTAGATGAATATTTGTAAGATATCAGAGGTATAAAATAAGAATATATAAGAGGTTTAGAGAGAAGTACAGGTCCAGGACAAGGAGAAGGAACATCCTTAGGATTGCTAAGATTACAAATCTTTCGGATTTTACATTTCTAATATGATCGAAAGAGATTCTCTTTGTAGGATTGATTTTTTTGAGGCATACAAGGCCAAAAGAAATAAAAATCAGTAGACTCTTTAGGGATGGAAGGATGATAGACTATGATTAATAGTTATTATTTCTCTATTGTGGGGAAATTTTAAACACTTATGAATAGGAGAGGCTATATCTTTCATGGAGGTAAGACAAGGAACACCAAGTTTGACTTGGATTTGATTAGAAGTTGGGATGATATAAAAGGTAACATCTAGAGTTTTACCACCAATTTCAATAGAAAATTTGATAGAAAAATGGGTAGGATAAAGGAAATTGCTGCAAGTTTGGATCATAACTGTTACAATAAATGATGGTGATGATGATGAAGACCAACCAAGATCAAAGGGATAGAAGATAGTAGAAAGGTTAGATCAATTATTATCTTATCATTGATGTCAAGCAATTGATTTCTGGTTTATATTGTGTTGCCATATCATTCAAAGGATGATATTGTAGACACCTAAATCTAATTACACATTTAAGTAATCTTATTTAGTTCTCTCCTAAGCCATTTATTAATTAAATATTATCTATTTAATTAATTTGTGGCATCCCCTAGTTAATTAATTTTATTAATTAACTATAGCATTGTGGGATTACGAGTTGACCCTATGGGATCATGAGCGTAGGTATTGACTTTTGTTCTTTCTATTGTAATTTTTTGGATTGACAGGCCTGTGAGATCACTTGTATGATCTGTGGGATTGCGTATTTGTTGTTTGCGGGATTGTAGGTATAGGTGATGGGATCATGAATTATTATTTTAAAAATAGAATTTACTCACTTATTTTTAGTGCTCTAAAAAGAACCATGTATGTACACACAACACCTCATCATTTCAATTTGGGTTTAAAATGAACAAGGGCTAAAATTAACAAGTAAAATCTCTTATATCTTAAATTTGGTGCTCAAAATGAATAAAATCATGTCTTGAATTCTTAAGGGAAAATGAACAAAGAAAATCTCACATTTCATTTTGGTGCTTAAAATTAATCAAACACAAATCTTGAATGTTAAAAGAGAAGTAAAACTTTGCAAACAATTTTCCTTCAAGTCAATTTATTTTCACTTTTTAAAATAACCTTGCATGTTAAAAATGAGTGTTTGAAGTTCTAGGATAGAAAACACTTAGTCTAATCTAGGTTCAATTTGGAATGAAAACTTCTTGGTGTGTTTGAAGGAGTGTTTTTCGACAATTCCTTAAGAGTTCTTTTAAATTTTTTGGCAAACCTTGTTAAAATATATGACATAAAAATAATTAACTTGTATTTGTATCCTCTCCCCTCACCTTCATGGAACTTGGGTGAAGAGAAAGATCAAGTTCAATTAGTTTTTCTTCTAGCGAGGCCTGACTAGAGAGAAGCACTTCCTTTTTAGAGAATGACCTCAAACTAGTAATTCCCTGATCGGTATATAAACAAGGTGTTGAGAAAACTCTCACCTTATCCTCTCAAGCTCAGGTGAGGTGTGTTGATGGTAGCCCGAGGTAGATGAATATCCCTATGATTTTAGCATGGTCAACTAGGCTCTTAACATGCATACAAACTGATTGGGAGGACACCACAAATCTTACTAAAAGCCATTAATCAGAAACCTACATGATCTACCCCCGAAGGCTTTCTAATTTTTGTGCAAGGAGAATAGTAATCTCCCTAAGACACTCATCATATTGTGCCATCCTTGAGAACTTGGAGCCAGATAATATGGCATCATGACTAGAGCCATTGTGTGCTTGGTGATGGTCATATTTTGATTAGCTCTTGGATGTGTGCCTAAGTCAATGAGAAAAGGTTTTTTAGTCACGTTGATTCCTTAGGGTAGCAATTTCTTGTATCTGTCTTTGCAGTTACCAAACCTAGTGAAAACATTTGTTCAAACATACATAAAATGAAGTTACAAGTTCTTTGCCAAAGAAATCATTTGCTTATATTCCCACAAGATTGATTTGTCTCTTGTGGGATTGTTTTTCTACCATTCTAAGAGAATCCAAATTTTCTCAAAACCAAGCCAAGGTACACTTACTATAGTCACTTCCTAGCTTGACAGACTTCCAAATCCATATTCATAGATTAAAGATATTTGGACTTATGACCAAATTAGTGAAGCACAAGAAGGCTAAGTTACCAACACTATGTGTATATCAAGAGAAAAAGATCACCGAAAGGAAACTCAAAGATCACCAATCTATCATAACTGCAACCCAAAAGGAATAAAAGTACCAAGAAAAGTTAGACAACATGGGTTACAATGTAAGAATCAAATAGTTTGCAACACTATTCCAAGTTAATCAACATTTTGGCACACTTGAAAGAGAATACTAGATGGCATATCACATCCTTTTCAAATCTCATGAAGTTGTCTCAACATCCCTACATCTTATATCATCCCCTAGGTGCATTCATGTCATCTTCTTAGGGAGCCTAAAGTTAGTTAGAATCATCCTTATCCAAACCAAATCCTAGATCATCCACTATCCAAAATCTACTTTGATTTTCTCAAAATCTTATCCAAAATCAAAAATATCATAGCTCCACCCATCCAAATAAGTGTTGTCTAGGGTAGCTAGTACTTGCTCTCGTAGGCCTCATCATCTCAATCTAGAGATTGGCTCGCACTAGCAAGGATCACATTGTCTAAAGATCATAAGTCTATACAAGGTCAATAATCCCCCATATTTTGATCCCATATCTAGAAAAGCAACTCATTCTGACTTTTAGCCACCATCTTTTAGGACATTGTCAATCCTGCATCATCTAGGTACTCATCATCTAAGCATCCTAGGTCTTGTATCTAAGTCACACCAGCCCCAAAAAGCTTAGAACCATATCACAACATTCCCCTTTGTCACATACTCATCCTCTACATCTTAGGACTTTGTATATCATTCTTGTTGAGATATGATCGAAGAAAAGGAAAGGTATGGACCACAAATGTGCCACTAGTTCAACCGATCCAAATGACCCCAATAGCCCCATGGTGACATATGACCCTCAACTACCATGAGTTGAGAATGTGTGGGAAGATCCTTTTGAAACACCCACCATAGATTCGATGGAAGCATTCATGAGCCATCTTGGAAATGCACAAATGGTAAGTGCAATCATCTCTCAAAACCATCCTACCATCTTGGCAAACTATGCATAGGAGGGTACTCTCATTCTGCCACACCTCTAGCTTTTTGATCCTACAAAGCCACTACACATCCTCATTAACACATACCCCACTATTGTCTAACAAATTGATGACCCCAGCTTATAACTATCTCACGTAGCTTCACCCATCCTCCATCTCCTGCAAGCAAGTTCCACAACCCCTACTATTCACACAACAACACAATCCACTCCCTTCTTCATCATGGGCACACCACCTCCATCTACCACATCACAAATGGCCACATAGGCACAAAATTCCATGCAATAACCACCACCACCTCCCATGCAAAGAGCCATGCAAACAATACCTTCACCTTTCATGAGCCAAGCATCCATATCAGCATCACTTCCCCATGGGGAAACACAAACATATCCCTTCACCACTTAGTTAGCATTCGCCCAATCCTCCACATAGCCATCTTCTACACAAGTCCCTCTTCCACCTTTCATTACTAACATACAAGCACAACAACTCATCTTTACAATGGGAATGCCTTTTATGAGGTCCCAAAATCCTCCATCCTCATCACAGAATCCCACCTTCACTCTCGCATTTGTAGCTATCTCCACATCACAACCTACAACAAGAATAGGCTCTTCTTGGGGCCTCACCCAAGCACAAATACATGCCCTAGGAATACAAACACAATCTCATATATCCAACCCCATCAACCCACAAGCTACACAACAACCTCCACCACCTCTTATGGCTGCATATTTTCCCACTTTCACCAATTACCTATCTATGCCACCCATCACTTCTCAAATTGTGCCACCACTATCATAGCAACACAATTCCTCCCACCTCACAAGCTTTCTTTTACAACCACCCCCACTGTCCATACCCAAGAAACCATTCCCCCTCTTAGCAACATGGGTATGCATCCTTCATATATTGGATAAGCCCAAGGCTAGTCTCTTTACCAACCTCCTCCACAACAACAATATTACCTAGCGTAGTAGCCAAATCCCCTCATTCCCCAGTAGCAAGAAACACCTTACCCCACACAACAGCATGCATCAACATTCCAGCAACAATATATCACCCAACAAAACCAGTTCCAAATTGCCTATGTGGTGGGACAATCCCCCTATCTAGCCCCACAATACCCTTTGCACATCCCTCTATATTCACTTGCACCATCTGATCCATTCCCAATGGGAATACCCACTCTATCCTGTCAACTCAGATTGGGAATAAATGAAGAACACTCTCAAAGAAATCAAAGCCAGTAATGAGATCAAAACATTCAAGTTTGAAGAGGTCTATGTGTACACTTTCGATAGGTCCATTACAGTGATCCCCTTCCCTAAACACTTTGAAACTCCCAAATTCAATAAATATCAGGGGAAGGGAGACCCTGTCGGCCATGTCAAATAGTTCTATATAGCTTTTCAAGTGGTAGCCTACAGCGATAACTTCTTAATGTGCCTCTTCCCCAAGAGTTTGGAAGGGACCACCATTAAGTAGTTCTACAAAATACCATATGGCTCGATCACCACATTTGTCGAGCATTTAGAAAAATTCATGGTGCAATATGCACACAATGTTGAGAATGATCTCTCCTTGCTATATCATGCAATTCAAAACAAAAGGGAGGTGAGAGCCTGGATGACTATCTACAAAGATGGAAGAACCTCACCATAAGGTTGTCATACCAACTACCAAAAAAGCATCTCACCAAGATATTCATTGATAATATACACCCAAAGTTATCCCACTTCATGAGAATGAATTTTATATAGACCTATCAGGACATAAAGGGGAAATGAATGGATATCAAACAAGGCCTTTTGGAATATGGTGCCATCAAACACTACAAGGAGAGTTTGTAAGACAAGCCCAATAATGATTAGCCTCATTATTGGAACAAAAATAAGAATGTTGTCATAGATGGAGCCATTGACACCAAGCATGTACAAGTTATCATGGCCAACCCCAATCCCCCTATACCTGCATGTCTACAACAAGCACCTGTCTACCAACAACTGCCTTTCAACCCTCAAACCAACCAAACCAACACCATATCAGTCACCCAGAGTCAAAATAAGCCATGTGTCCAGAACAATCAAAAGTGCACATTCATTCCTCTCGAGGAACCTTTAGACACCATTTTCCATCATATGGCTAGCACCAATTTGACTGTATACCCTTAGACCCAGCCATTTGATGAGTCAACCCCCAAGCCAGCATGGTATAAGGACAATGAGTATTGTGACTATCACTATGTCAAGGGACACGCCACCATGAAGTGCATGAACCTCAAGCACTATGTCTAGGACCTTATTGACAAAAAGGAAATCACATTTGATGCACCTACCCAAGCATCACCTACCACTAACCTATAGATCTACCAAAATGTGTTTCCTCAACATAACACAGGAAAGAACCAAACCAACGCTAACTCGCGGCCTAAAAATCAAGGCAAGGGAAATAAAGGTGATAATGCTAACATGAAAAACTACACCATAGCCTACATCAACTATGACAAGTTCATCGGTTGCATCTCCTAAGTTGAACCTAGTGTGAATGTGATCCATGTCAAGGCTGTTGATAGTCAATGTGTAGTTACTACTCACATAGGCTAGATATTTGTTGTCTGTGCTATCTGATAGGGAGTTTGGATGAGCCAATCACAAGTTCATGCCTAGGTCTCACAAGTGACCTTGAGGTGCTCTTTCTTGACACCTACTGACCTATAGGATCTCCTTATTAGTCTTGATCCCCTAGTCAATTGACCAACCCAACAATCAAGCAAAGACTACCAAGACAAGCTAAGTTCTTGGTGCTCGTCTAACTTTCCCACACACTAATTCTTAATGCCATCTAAGGGCTTTCCACCTCCAATGTTTACATGAACTCTTACAAAGGTCAGGAGGTGCTCAAATATGTTTTACTTTGTCTATTTATGGGTTTTGGAAGTCCTTCTTCACCCATCTCCTTTACCGATTTATGGATCCTTCACAAAATAGACCTACAAGGAAGAGCCCCTATTAGGTCTCCTATTCTAGGAAAATAGGACTTTTCACCAAGGTCATGCCAAGGGACCCTACAACTTTCTTATGGATTCTTGCTTCAATAATCATCCTCTAAAGGATTTTTGAGGTTTTAGGGTTCTACCCTTCCGTATAATGCCCTAACCAAAAATGAGTGTTTAGGGAGGGTTTTAGGACTCCTCTGAATCCTTGGTTTGTTTGCAAGTGTTGGAAAACCAAATGGATTGGTTAGACCCTCTCCTCTTCACTAGATCTTGGTAAGATCTGATGAGTCTAATTATTGACTCAATTTTGTTATGATCCTTTTTTTTTTTTGATACTCTGACAAACATTTCCAAGACATTTTATTACTTATGCGTATGTGAACCTATGCCAAGTATAGCCAAAGCCACAAAATCTAAGGGTAGCCTGAATGATATGTTTTTCCAACTATTATAAATATAATATAGTATTTCATATAATTATTTCAAGCTGTGTTCTAACATCTAAGTAGGAGTTGAAACATTGACTTGCATACATGTGTACCAAATGTACTAACCTTTTAGGTAAACACGAAGTGGTATGAAGAGTAGCGCATTTGCATTGAAGAAGAGAATTAGAAGACCAACCATGGTGAGAGAATTTAGCATGATTCCAATGGAGGTGTCAAGTTTTTAAGGAGTTGTTGTTCCAGAAAATATAGGGAATTAGTCTTGCTACATTTTCTCAGAACTATTATTCTATTGACATCAGTAATTGTATCATGTTATGGTTGTTTTATCTCCTCCTTATGTGGTGAGACTTGATGAGACTTTTCTGTTATGTTTTCAATAAGTGTCAATCCTTGATATAAAGGGATTTTGATGGATTTAGTAGGTAATGAGAAAAATAGAATGATGTATTCAGTATAATAGAAGTTACTCTATTTTCTGCTCTTCATGAGTTATTCAGTTATGTAACCAGTTAAGAAGATTTTAATGGAAGAGTGATCTTGGATTATTTTTTTCTATTGAGTAGTTAGTAGAAGCCAACCAAGGGGGCCCACTTGGGAGGTGGATTATATTAAGATAGAATATATTTTCTTTCTATACTTTTCCTATTTTCAAATAGAGCTACTATTTATTCCTACAGCATTTGCAGAGATAAGTATAGTGAATGTTATGAGTGTTAGACAGATTTAGATTCCTTTCATAAGTTTTCCGTAGTAATTCCATTCAATAGTCAAGTGTGTTTACTTTCCTATAGCAATAGCATAGATTCCTTTCATGCATTTTATCTTCCTGCAGCATAAGTGTTTTGACTCCTAAAGGAACTTAGTGCACAAACTGTGTTGTCCCATTTCAAGTCTACATCCCTAGGTTGACAATCTAAATGCATTTCATGATGGGGATAGGAGGTCCATAGCATAGATATATTACCCTTAAGAGAGAGAGAATGGCATGATTATCTCTACCTATTGTGAGACTGTTCATTTTTGGCATCGTTGCCGGGGATGGTGTCAAACTAGGAACCTCAAAAGAGTCATTTATTTTTCAGATTAGTTTCCTATTTTTAGTTAATACCAAGAAGTTGTAAGCTTGCTTCACAAGTCATCAACTTACTTGCATGCATCGAAGAAGGTGAGATGCTCATGGAAAATTTCTTCCAAAGGAGCCTGTTAAACTAAAAGAAGAATTTGAAGAGATTGAATTACCATTTCTTGATGCCAATCCTAAGTTTGTTGCATCATCTTCAACAGAAGAAGAAGAAACCCAAGAAACATTTGACCTATATACTTTTGTAGAAATATTGGCTAGTTTTCATAATAATAATCCTACTCCAGGACCATCTATTGCTCAAAACCCTCCAGTCAACAATACTTTCCTACCACAATTTCAATATCCAACACCTCCAGTAATGGCAGCTCCTACATTTCCATTTCCAATTCCAAGTCTTATTAGAAATCCAAACCTCAAAAACATACATGCCACAACACTTCCAAAGTTCTATGGACTTGTTACAGAAGATCCTGACACCTTTTTGTTCAATTTTTACATACTATGTCAATGTTTTGACTACAATACTGATATTCATAAGCTTAAGTTGTTCCCAGCAACACTAAAGGAGTCAGCCCTCAGATGATTATGGGCTTAGGAGTGAATGCAATAACTGATTGGGATGGATTGAGAGATTTGTTTCTAAAGAAGTATAAAGACTACTACAAGGGAAGTGATTCAAAAGGAGACGTTATCTTCTATATGTCACAAAGAGAAATGAGACATTAGAAGACTAAATATCACGCTTCTTATTTAGTCTACAAAAGAACCCGCAAGATGCATTGTAGGAGGATTCACAGAAGCTGATTTTCTAAGAGGAGTGAATGAAAACTGTCTCGAAGCTCTGGACCTCATGGCTAGAGGTGATATATCTCAGTCCTCCTGGGATGACCTTAAGAAGATTTGTATGAACTATTCTAGAGCAGCGGTCAAGAAAGGAAGAGGATTTCGCTCAGTGCTAACAAAAGGGAGTGGCTCTGGTATTTCAAAGATGGAAATTTCAAACCTATTGTCAGACTTCAAGCAAGACATCATAAATGATGTTGCTACACACCTGGACATTATGACAACCAAGAAGAAACATGTAGACGCAGAGGCACAACTAGCAGAGTACTGTCCTCATTGTCGCAAACAAAAGAAGGATTGTCAGTGCAAATTGGTTGCTAACCTGGAGAACCAGCATCTTCCAATTGAGTACTTGAAGATAGAAGGAGAGGATGAGCAAGTATTCTTCATTGCTCAATGCTGACCATGGGCCATGAGACAAGGTACACCTCAAGACCCATTACAAACTTCAATTCCATATAATAATTAGTGGAAAAACTGGAATGTCCAAAGTCCTCCACAGTATAATCAAACCACTTGGAATAATGCTTGGCCAAATAATCAACAAAATCAATGGTATCCTCCACAACAACCCCAATGGTCACAATTTCCAAACCAATGGCAACAACCATAAGGAAATTGGCAACCCACTAATTAGTGGAGAGGACCTCACCAATGGCCTAACCCAAATCCTGGATATCCACCTTTACCACCTCTAACAAATATGCCTGCAATAATGCCACCACCTCCAAATGCAGGACCCCAAAAGCAGACGCAATTACCTGCACAACCTCAACCAAATCCAAACAGTCAACAACCACAATAGAAAATGTATGCTACTGATGCTCAACATTACCCTACCTATGCACTTGATATAGCTAATATACACCTAAGATCAGGTACTACCTTGCTAGCACCTGAACCACCCCTTATCACTGAAGTGCTAGACCTTCCTGCAGTAGCAGTACCAATTCTAGAGAATGATTTGCCAAATATTGTTGCATCAAAAAATGTTTCCAACTCAGAAAATGTTCAAACATCGATTAAAACACCTTTTCCCCAAAGACTCGGCATGGAGAAACCCATACCAAAGGAAGAAGATCAGCCATTTGATATCATTGACCAGCTTAAGAACATGCATGTCCAGATTCCCCTATTTCAAGCAATAAAAGATGTTCCAATATATGGAAAAGCAATAAAAGAAGCTTGTCTTAAGAAGCTTGGGAGAAAGAAAAAGGATCCTACAACAGTTCATGTTATATGATAATTAGCTGATATCATGCTAGGAAAACTGGTGATACCAAAATATTCAGATCCAGGGAGTCCGGTTGTGAATATTATCATTAATGGCTAGTTTGTCAAAAATGCATTAATATACTTAGGTGCAGCCATTAATGTAATGACTAAGGATACTATGAATAAGTTGAGTATTGAAGGGTTGAGAGATACTCCAACATTATTACAATTAGCAGATAGCTCTATTGTTACTCCTGATGGAATGATAGAAGATATAATAGTTGCCTTAGATTCCTGGGAGTACCCTGCTGATTTCATGATCCTTTCACCAAAACTCAACCTTGTTGGTTACCCTGTTATTCTAGGACATCCATGGTTAGCAATAGTTGATGCAAACATAAGTTTTAGATCAGGGAACATGACAATTTTAGATGGGCAAGCCACTAAGAAATTAGCATTGTATCCTCTAGCTCAACTGTAGCCAGATCTAAGTACACCTATATGGCTAGACTTAGGAGATGGGGAAGAAGAACTGAATTCTATGGTTCAACTCATGATGTTACATAGGCAATCTTTTCTAAAGCTACAAGAGGAGGATGAAGTCATTCGGAGCATTCTTAACAATGACTGTGTTGTGATAAAAGATGTGTCTGAAAGTTTTGTCTTAGATTTAAGTACATATGAAGATAATCCTAAGGATTGTGTATTACCTTCAAAACCCAATATTATCCATCAATTACTACCTAGTGAAGTGAGCACAAGTCTTGTACTTGAAGTATCCATGCTTGACCTTACAACCACTATTGAGATTTCTAAAGGCCATAATCTCCATGTGAACAACAAGTTGCCTCCACAACAAATGGAACAACTCACTAAACTGCTACAAACACATGAGAAAGCCTTTGCATGGGATTATGGGGACATGAAAGGAATGAGCCCCACATTATGTACTCACAAGATATATATCAATGAAGGAAGCCTACCCCTTTGTCAACCTCAAAGAAGGATTAATCTAGCATTAAGGGAGATAATAAAAATAGAATTGCAAAAGTTATTAGATGTTGGCTTTATATATCCTATATCTGATAGTAAGTGCGTATCACCTTTGGTTATATTACCTAAAAAGGGAGGAAAATGGAGGATTTGTGTGGATTATAGGGAGTTAAATAAAGCTACCAAGAAAGATCACTTCCCACTACCATTCATTGACCAAGTACTTGATACTTTGGCCAATAAGAAGTATTTTTACTTTCTCGATGGATATAGTGGCTATAATCAGATAACTATTGCTCCAGAGGACTAGGAGAAGATTACATTCACATGTCCATGGGGGACATATGCATATTCAGTTCTACCTTTTGGATTGTGTAATGCTCTAGAAACATTTCAAAGGGCTGTAATTAGTATTTTTTTTGACATATCACACAATTGTATGGAGATATATATGGATGACTTTACAGCATTTGGGGTAACATTTGATGAAGCTTTGAAGAATCTTGAAAAGGTACTAATTAGATGTAAAGAACATAATCTATCCCTTAATAGTGAGAAATTCTTTATGATGATGCAGGAAGGAGTGGTACTTGGGCATTTCATTTCGGCAGTAGGAATTATAGTGGACCCAGCTAAAGTAGAGGTAATACTAACACTACCTACCCCTACTAAACAAAAAGATGTCAGATCTTTTCTAGGACATGTTGGATACTATAGATGCTTTATTCAAAATTTCAATCAAATTTCCAGCCCTCTGTATACACTTCTTACCAAAGAAGTTGAATTTAAGTGGACAAAAGCATGTGATGAGTCCTTCCTGCAGCTTAAGAAACTCCTAACCACTGCCCCAATCCTCAAAGGACCAGATTGGTCTATTCCATTCCACATCCATACAGATGCATCTGATTATGCCATAGGTGCTATGCTGGGACAAATGTCTACTAACCTTGAGAATGCAATTTACTATATCAGTAAAAGCCTCCATGGCCCTGAATTGAACTACACAGTTACTGAAAAGGAACTCCTAGCTGTAGTTTATGCATTCAACAAATTTTCACATTATGTCATAGGATGTCCTATTTTTTTCACACTGATCACTCTACAATAAAATATTTGATGAACAAACCTGCTATAACAGGTAGATTGGCAAGATGGCTATTACTATTGCAGGAATTTGATATAACAATTGTTGATAAGACAAGGAAGGCCAATGTAGTTGCTGACTACTTGTCTAGACTACGAAATGTTGATGAACACACTACTCGGGTTGAAGATACATTTCTAGATGAACACCTATTCCATATAGAAATAAAGAACCCATGGTATGTAGACATAGCCAATTATCTAGCAACAAATAAGATGCCCCCACATTTTTCTCAGAAAGACAAGAAAAATCTTGCAGAGAAAAGTTTTCAATTTTCATGGATAGATAACAATCTATTTTACACTGGTCCAGGTCAGATTATGAGAAGATGTGTGAGAGAAGATGAAGTGTATGATATACTCCATGCTTGTCATGATGAGCCTTATGGAGGTCATTTTCCAGCAAAGCGGACAACCCTAAAAATCTTGACCATGGGATATTATTGGCCTCAATTATATAAAGATGCAGCCAGTTATACAAAAAAATGTGATAAATGTCAGAGGATGGGCCGACCAATGAAATTAGATGAGATTCCACTCAATCCACAGGTTGTAATAACACCTTTTGACAAGTGGGGTATGGACTTCATTGGCCCAATTGATCCACCATCAAATGGAAAATCCTACATCTTCGTTTGTACAAACTATCTGACAAAGTGGGTAGAAGTGAAAGCTATGCAGAATGCAAGGGATGAAAAAGTAGCTAAATTTCTATATGAAGAAATATTTACCAGATATGGAGTACCCAAAGAGCTTGTCATGGACCAAGGAGCACAATTCACATCAAACCTAATCACAGAGCTAATGAAGGAATATAGCATAAGGCATCAAAAATCTAGTCCTTATCATCTACAAGCCAATGGACAAGTAGAGGTGACAAACAGAGAAATAGAGGCAATACTGACAAAGATAGTATAGTTGCATCACAAGGATTGGAGCAGCACATTACCAGAAGTAGTCTGGGCTTACCATACCACATGGAAGACAACAAAAGGGTTCACACCATTTGAATTGATGTATGGGAAAGTAGCAATGTTGCCCATAGAATTTGAACACAAAATATTGTGCACAACACTTGAGCTAAACATCAATCTTCTTGTAGCACAAGCAGAACATCTCCTGCATCTTAACTCCTTGGATGAAATGCACAAGTTAGCGTTAGAGAGAACAAAACTAATACAGAACCAAAGGAAAAGATGGCATGATTCACATATCAAGAATAAGAAATTTCAAGTAGGAGATTGGGCTTTATTATATGATTCCAGATATAAGGAGAACCCAGGAAAGCTACAAACTAGATGGCTCAGACCATATGAAATTCAACATGTATTTGATAATGGAGCAGTTCATCTCACCACACTTGATCTAGTACAAGTTAAGCTACTAGTCAATAGACACCGCTTGCGCCTGTATCATAAGCCTCAAACCAAAGAAGAATTCTTACAATAGTTTAACATACCCAGTTTAAAAGACTCTCAGGAAATAGTTCCTACAGCAGAAGGTGAAAGCCTTCCTCCTGCAGCCTCACCATGACATGCATTCTGTCAGCATTCATAATAAAACTTCATTTAATGAGGTATATTCATTCATTCATTTTTCTATATTCTTTTGTCAACTCATCTCATTTCTATATCTACCACCCACCCAAATTCCATGTCACCCACAATTTCTCTTTTCAAATGCTTTCAATAAAGTGCCATGTCAACAATCTTAAGCAACCACCGAAATCAACACTCTAATCAACTCACATTCATGTACAATAATTCATCACCAGGTACAACTTTCTAACTCTTTACTTATTTTTAGCACACAAGTTTCATTAATTATATCTAGTACTGCATTAAATATATGATATAAGCACTAAGCCAGTTTCCCAACCTCGTACCAAAATTAACAAGTGAAGACACTTGTTCAACTTTCGTAGGGGGCAGGGGAAGTGTACTAACTTCAAAGTGTCATTCTTAGACTATCCTTGTCATACCCCTGTTACATCATTGTTGTACTTAGGTTGCATTCCGTTAAGTTTTAAATCATTCGCACATTTTTCCCGTACTTTCAAATTTTGATTTCCTAAACTTGACATGACTTCAAAAGGATCATAATTAATCTATGAGGTAACTCGCACTAAATTTATTGATGTCTTATGAAACCAATGACATTATTATAGTTCATGTCAAGTGAAATTAAGGTAATGCAAGGGAAAATATTGGCATTTTTCAAAGAATCGCAATTGCATTTCAAGAGAGGAAATTTGCAGAAGAACTAAAAGTTTAGTAGTGGGTTGGAGAGATGAGAAGTTAGAAATTGGGCACTATTAAGATAGGTGGACATTTATAGAGACATGAACCAGTCGTTCATGGTATTTTGCTGGCAAATGTTGAGGCAGTCCGCAGGTTCAATGCATGTGATTGGCTTGGTTATTTTATGCAGCTGATAGATTTTAATGAGGAGGTTGCTATGGAGTTCATGGGTACATTTGAAGCAGGGCAAGTGACAGTGTGTGGATTGACAATTGTGGCCACTGAAGAGAGAATTGTGGAAGTTACAGGATTACCAGTTGTGGGTGAACATTATCCAAATGAGTATGATGCTAGGTCATCTCGTGCTCAATTTTCCAAGCTGGGTGATCCTCCGCTTGAAATTACTAAGCAGGGGTGCAGCATATTGTCCCTTCCTAAGCCATTTCTAGGACTAGCTATGCACATCATCAAGTATTTAACCTATGAGAGGAGACTTTCAAACTTACATGCTCACCATTTTAAGTTGCTTAGCTGTATCAGACATAATCTCAGGTTAATATTCCCAATTTTCTTTATAATATGCTAAGTATTAGTGCTAAGGAAACTCAAAGAGGCAATGAAAACTCTATTAGTCACCATGCCCTAATCAAGCTTTTAGTAGAAAAAATCTCTTAGGGATGTTTCCCCAATGTCATGGGCAGAATTTGTCCAAGCTAAAAATTTGCAACCTCAAGCAAATCTTGTGGCCCAACCTCTAAATGATGTAGTAGAATCCTCCAACCCTACTAAAGAAGTAGTTTTGAAAGAAAAAGAACCAAAATTACCACCAGAAAACCAACCCCCTTAACCTACTCCAGAGAGTAGTGTACCCACTTCTTCCTTAAGAAAAGGAAAGTAGAAAGTTAGGAAAGAAATCCCTGACTTAGAAGGAGAAATTTCAAACCCTGCAATCTAAGTTAGTAAAAGGAAATGGTCAAGTCCTGCATTAACTACTCCTACAGCATTTATTCTTGTAGCACATAAAGAAAAAAGGTCTCGCCAGCCTAAAACTACAATGGTTGAAGAGGTAGCTGTGCGTAGAAGTCCTCGAATGAGAGGACAAGTGACCCCACCTTCTCCTCAAAAACTAGATATTCCATCACCAACACCGGCTAAAGAGCCCTCTGTTGAAGTTATTCTTGATGATTCTCCTTCACAAGAAGAACCCCAACACATGGAGGAAACTCCTAATGAGAAAGAACCTAGCAGTAGCATGCCTCAGAATGATGAAGGAGTGCTTGAGAAGAACCCTGAAGTAATACCAGAAAACATTCCTGAGAATGTTTAATCTACTTATCATCATCATGTGTATTCTGATGTGTCCATTATACCTTACCTATCATCTTGGTTCACTGATTTATTCTAGAAGACTGTTAAAGAGAAGAAAAAGAAAGCCCAAATGTAAGAGTTCCCTCCAATGATTGAGTCTATCCTCTTTCATTTGTATAATCACTTTACCTTTCAGAAAATATGGTGGAAGTAGGAAAGGAATCAAATGCAAATGGAAATATTTGAGAAGAATGAGGAAATTGAATCCCTCAAAGAATAGTTAAAGAAACAGAAAGAGAAAATGAACAAGGCCTTGAAACTAGCTGACCAGGTGATAGCTTGTAGGCCACCACCTAGAATATATGCTATTTGCTTAAAGGAGCAATTTCTTTTGTTCCAACTTATGATAAAAATGAAGGACATTGATTGTGAATTCAAAATAGCCCAAGAATTCTATGGTTTGTATCAGACTTTGCCAACATGGCAACAAAATCTATTATGTGAGTTTTATCTACACTATTTTGTTATCCCGCATGAAATAGAGTGGAATCCCCTGCTCTATATAGGGGACATTCACCTAAGGGCCTTAATTTCATGGATGCATAATGAGACAAATTATGACAAATAGTTGAACACCTACAGGGAACTAGAGAAATTCAAGCCTCTACCATTAAGGGTTGAGTCACATAAACTGGATGCTCTTCTGAGGGATTGGCTCAATTTGACATATAGGAGACAAAAGCTAGAAATTATGGAGAAAGTGTTTGCATTAAGGGATAAATTTTACATGGATTATCAGACACTACCCAATTTTATAGCTCAAAGAGCTCTTTCAGGGGTCATAAATAGGTGGAACAGGATGCCAGATGATTTCAGAAAAGCAGAGCCACATAGCCCCATTAATTATGAAGCAGTTGTCAATAGAGTGGCCAATTACATAAAGTTGGGATGACAACCCAAAAGGGAGTTATGGATGCCCTTATCATTCCAGCCACCTAAACTCTTTTGGCCATTATATGACATTGGTACTTCTAGGTTGGATCCACTAGTTGAGGAACATCAAGGAAATCACTTGGAGCGCACAAGAGGGTTCTACTACACTTTCAAAAGTGGAAAGAAAGGAAAGACTATTGTTGGAGATTTCAAGACAATTGCAAAGAGATACAATGCTTGAGGATGAGCATTCTGTTAGTAGGGGGTAGATGTTGAGTCTAATTATTGACTCAATTTTGTTATGATCCTTATGTTTTGTTGATACTCTGACAAACATTTCCAAGACATTTTATTACTTATGCTTATGTGAACCTATGCCAAGTATAGCCAAAGCCACAAAATCTAAGGGTAGCCTAAATGATATGTTTTGCCAACTATTATAAATATAATGCAGTATTTCATATAATTATTTCAAGTTGTGTTCTAACATCTAAGTAGGAGTTGAAACATTGACTTGCATACATGTGTACCAAATGTACTAACCTTTTAGGTAAACATGAAGTGGTATGAAGAGTGGCGCATCTGCATTGAAGAAGGGAGTTAGAAGACCATGAGAGAATTCAGCATGATTCTGATGGAGGTGCCAAGTTTTGAAGGAGCTGTTATTCCAGAAAATATAGGGAATTAGTCTTGCTACATTTCCTCAGAACTATTATTCTATTGACAGTAGTAATTGTATCATGTTATGGTTGTTTTATCTCCTCCGTATGTGGTGAGACTTGATGAGACTTTTCTGTTATGTTTTCAATAAGTGTTGATCTTGATATAAAGGGATTTTGATAGATTTAGTAGGTAATGAGAAAAATAGAATGATGTATTTAGTATAATAGAAGTTACTCTATTTTTTGCTCTTCATGAGTTATTCATTTATGTAACCAGTTAAGAATATTTTAATGGAAGAGTGATCTTGGATTATTTTCTTGTGTTGAGTAGCTAGCAGAAGCCAACCAAGGGGGCCCACTTGGGAGGTGGATTAGATTAAGATAGAATAGATTTGATTTCTATACTTTTCCTATTTTCAAATAGAGCTACTATTTATTCCTGTAGCATTATATCTATGGTTGTTCCTACAGCATTTACAGAGATAAGTATAGTGAATGTTCTGAGTGTTAGACAGATTTAGATTCCTTTCATAAGTTTTCCATAGTAATTTCATTCAATAGTCAAGTGTGTTTACTTTCCTATAGCAATAGCATAGATTCCTTTCATGCATTTTATCTTCCTACAACATAAGTGTTTTGACTCCTAAAGGAACTTAGTGCACAAACTGTGTTGTCCCATTTCAAGTCTACATCCCTAGGTTGACAATCTAAATGCATTTCATGATGGGGATAGGTAGTTTGTAGCATAGATATATTACCCTTAAGAGAGAGAAAATGGCATGATTATCTCTTCCTATTGTGAGACTATTCAAGATCCCTTCCTTTGACCTCCAATCCCCAATATATAGCTTCATGCACACCCCTGTAAGGTATCAATTTTGTAGCTTAGTCTTTCCTAGCCGAGCTCAACATAGGATCACCTAGGGCAAGACATTGAAATTGCTTCCCATGCTTTTCAAGTCTCATGCTTCTATATAGAATATGTACATGGAGTCTACTTACTATCCCCAAGAGGCCATATAGATTGAATGATGGGATAGTGAGCTAGGTCTTCATTTCTCAAAATCTTTTAGTTTGAGCCAGTGATAAGGCAAATCACAGAGAATTTATGCAGAACAAAGAAAGAAAGAAAAACTCCTAAACTAATGACATTAAATGCAAGGAAAAAAACTACTGAAAGATCTCTACTGATTATATTTCATATTACAATCCAAAACATTCTTCTGTAACTGATTAACCACAAAGATACACACAAACTCATGCACTATTTCAACTCTCCAAAATCAAAATTTCATACATCTGACATTCCAACCTTGGGATTAGGTCCAAACTTGACTTAAATAGGTTGAGTCTCATCATAGGTTTCCATTCGAGCACTCCTAGGTCATTGGAGTATGTTTGGACAGAGTTATCTGAGGAACTTTGAAAATTTGCAAAAGTTTCTAAGCAACTTTTTGCAATATTTTAACAACTTTTACATTTTTCATCAAAAATGACTTTACCCTTGTCTTAGCTTAACCTAGACTCCATTCTAGGTCCTATCATGACTTTTGACATAACCTACACCTAATGACATCATCAAACTTCAAATAACTAAGAGACTTTTAGCACTTAAGCCTCAAAGATGCAATAGTCTAAGACTTAGGACCTATATAGACCTTTAATCCCTATTGTATTCACACACTATGGTCAACATGACCTTAGGAAACATAAACACATGATACTAAGGTCTTACAAAACAAAAAGAAAATGGATTGAACCAATCAACCCTTGGGTGCTCCTGGACCATTCTCCCCCTGTACACAAAGAGTAATTAAGGTACAGTAGGGCATATTAAAGATAGATCAATACACAGCTTGTTGAAGTTTCTCTCCTCCACCCAAGTAGCTTCAGATTTAGGGTGGTCCTTCCATTGTACCAAGTGTTCCATGTAGACCTTGTGTCTAGTATGATTCTTCACCCTAGACTCCAAGATCTTCTCTTCTTAAGGCTTTCTCTTAAGGGTTATGGCTACTGTATTAACATATGAGAGAACCTCCTAACTGTTATGACTAATCTCTAACAATGGTCCTTTGTACTTGACTAGGTTTGCAATGTTGAACACCAGTGAGATGGCCAAGTCTAAAGGAAGGTCTACCTTGTATGTATTAGCCCCATATTTGGCTAGGATCTTGCATGGTCCTACTCTCTCCATTTGCAACTTGGTAGGTACTCCCTTCTACAATCTAGACTTGTTCAAGTGAACCATCACATATTCACCTACTTCAAATTGAACATCTCTCCTCCTCTCATCCACCTTTGCTTTCAGTTTTTGGGCTGCTTCTTCTAAGGTCTTCTTGACTTGCTCCTGAATTTCTTTTATAGTTTGAGAGAAGTCTTTTTAATGGCCACTCCTATATTCCATACTCCCTAGATCTCTGAGTTCACTCACTCCCCTTGGGTGAATCTCATACACTATTTCAAAAGGGCTCTTTCCAATTTTTTGGTTAACACTATCTTTATAAGCATACTCTAGTTGAGGGAGGACTAAATCCCATGTTTGTCCATACACCTTGGTTAGGCTCCTAAGTAAGTTACCCAGCACCCTATTAATTACTTTAGTTTGACCATCTATTTGTGGATGGTAAGCTAAACAAAAAGATAAATTTGTACCCAATCTACTCCTTAGGGTCTTCCAAAAATGGCTCATAAACTTAGCATCCCTATTTGACACAATACTTAGAGGAAGTCCATGTATCCTCATAACCTCCTTGAACAAGAGATGATCTATGTGGCTAGCATCATGAGTTTTTTTACAAGGGATAAAGTGACTCATTTTCTAAATCTGTCTACCACCACATAGATTCTATCCAACCCTATTTTGGTCTTAGGAAGCACCATGATGAAGTCCATGTTGATGCACTCCCATGGCTTATTTGGAATGGGTAAAGGTTGGTATAGGCCTACATTTCTTTCTCCTCCTTTGGCTTTCATGCATATAACACATTGTTCCACCCATCTTCTCACATCCCTAGGTAGTTTAGGCCAATAGTAGAATCTTTGGACTAACTCCATGGTCTTGTTGATGCCAAAATGGCCATTAAGACTCCCATTGTGCTTCTCCGAAATGAGATTTTCTCTCATTGAACCCTTAGGGACACATAACTAATTATCCTTAAACAATAAACCACTCTGCAAAGTGTATTCTATAAATTGACTACAAAAGTGAATTGGAAAATCATAACATACCTTATAAGCCTCTGATAAGTCTTCATCATCCTTGTAGAGGTCTTTGAATATTTCTATACCAAAGCTTTGGAGTTGGACTTCTTTGACTATCAACAACCTCCTACTTAATGCATCTTCCACCTTGTTCATTTGTCCCTTCTTGTGCTTGATGGTAAATGTGAAGCCCTACAGATATTCCATCCTTTTTAGGTGTCTATTACTTATCTTGTCTTGTGTATTGATGTAGCTTAAGGCCTGGTTGTCTATGAACACCAAAAACTCCTTATTGCCTCCATTTCCTAAGTGATTGTACTAATGCATATAGTTCCAAGTCATAGGTTGAATACTTCTTTTTAGCCTCATTGAGCTTCTCACTAAAGAAGGCCATAGGTCTTCCCTCTTGACTCAATTCTCCTCCTACTATTATTCCACTTGTATCACACTCCAAAGTGAACAACTTATCAAAAATTGGTAATAGGAGAATAGGTTGGGTGGCTACTTGTTGCTTCAACCTCTCAAATAATTTTCTTACTTCTTGAGTCCACTTGAACTTGATCTTCAACCCACCTTTAATGGTGTCTAAAACTGGTTCAAAAATGCCACTAGAATTCCTTATGAATTTCCTATAGAACTGGGATAAGCCATGAAAATGCGTAACTTCTATCCCTATGGTTGGTGTACAGGCCAGTTTAGGATGGCTTCCACCTTACTTGTATCCATCTTCAAAGTACCCTGATACACTACAAATCCCAAGTAAATAATTTCTTGCTTGAGGAACTCACATTTTTCCAAATTAATTAATAATTGTTCTTCATGTAGTCTTTTGAGCACAACCTCCAAATGCTTTAGGTATTCCTCTTTTTTCTTGTTGAAGATGAGTATATCATCAAGATATACTACCACAAATCTACCTGTATAGTCCTTTAGCACTTTATTCATCAATCTCATGAATGTGCTAGGGGCATTAGTAAGCCCAAATGGCATCACAAGCCACTCATACAACCCTTAAGTGGTTTTGAAGATTTTCTTCCACTCATCCCCATCCTTTATCCTGATTTGATGGTATCCACTTTTGAGATCCAACTTAGTGAAGTATTGGGCTCCTCCAAAGCAATCCATGAGATCCTCTATCCTAATTATAGGTAACCTATATCTAATCATAATCCTATTTATTTCCCTTGAATCAGTGCCAAGTCTCCACTTACCACCTTTCTTGGATGCTAATACCACTCATATTGCACATGGACTAATGCTCTTCTTTATAAGCCCTTGATCAAGTAGCTCTTGTACTTATCTTGCCACTTCTTGATTCTGCTCTAGTGTGAACTTGTAAGCTGCTTTATTTGGTAATGAGGCCCCTGGTATTAAGTCTATTTGATGACTTATGGACCTCTTAGGAGGTAGGATTTCTAGTGTTCCATCATTGACTATGTCCTTATAGCTCCCAAGCAAATATTGGATCTCCAATGGTATAGGTGCTTGACTAGACTTCTCCACTTCCTTGGGCTTCACAACTATGGTATACCCCTCACTATATTCTTCTTGAAGTGTATGTAGTAGTTCTTTTCCACTACTAAGAAACACACTAGGGGTTTTTGTGTGCACTTCATCATCATCCATTAAGGACTAAATTTTGAATGTTCTACCATCTTTCTTTAAAGTAACAGTATTTCCTCTTCCATCATACATAGCTTCCTATCATATTGCCATGGTCTTCCCAATAAGAGATGGTAGGAATCCATGGGTAACACATCACATATTAATTTGTCCTTATATCCTCCAATAGAGAATTCAACCCATGTCTTCTCATTCACTAGGACACTTTGCCCTTTTTTCAACCATGTCGCCTTGTAGGGATTTCTATGGGGTATTTTAGTCAAATTGTGCTTCTTAGTTGCTTCCTTTGCAATGATACTGTATGTAGAGATAGAATCCACAATTTCCTTACACACTTTACCTATGATCTTACATTTTATTCTAAAGAGGGCTCTCCTCTATTTTGGCTCTTCATCGGTTGTCTTATCAAGACCCTTCTAAACATAAGGTTCTCTCCCAGCTCTAATTATATGTGACTAACCTTTTGTCACTTGACACTTGATGTGTCTTCTTGTACATATGTCACTCTCTTCTCTGAATTGGAAGAAGATGCCTTCTCTAGACACCTCTATGTTGGATTTCCCCTCTGTCTTATAGCACTTCATGGTAGCAAAGTAAGAACTATTTCTTCCTGCACCTCTTCCCCTATTAGAACCTCTACGAGTGCCTCTTCCTCTACCATAGTTGCCTCTAGAGCTTGTCTCACCACTTTTCTCAACAAGTTTAGACTCTCCTTGGTTTCTCTGACCAGTCCCTCTTCCTTAGTGACTACCTATTTGACCCCTTTGGTCTCTTCCTCTACCTCTATCCCTTGATCTTGAGTCTTGCTTCCTTTTACTCTTTTCCTCTATCTTTAGTGCTAATTGATAGTATTGATGCATTGTTTTAGAACTTAGGAGACTCATATCCTCTTGAATAGACCACTTAAAGCCATTGAGATATCTGGAAACCTTGATGCTTTCTTCTTCCACCACCTTGGACCTTAGGCACAACTTTTGGAACTCCTTGGTGTAGGTTTTGACATCAGTCTCCTTTTTTCTTAAACTTTGTCTCCTTTTGTGTAGCTAGATTTCATAATCCTCTGGCATATAGGCTTCTCTAACCTTTACCACCATTACTCTCCATATGGCTAAGGGATTTTTCCTTTCTTTTTCCCTCTTTGTTTGGACAAACTTCCACCATGTAAGAGAAAAACCTCTAAGTCTTCACTTAGATTCTCTCACCTTTTGAGCTTCACTAATTCCATCACACTCAAAGTGATTTTCCATGCCATCAATCCAATCAATGTTTGAGTCAGGCTCCATTTTTCCACTAAAAAGTGGTACACCCTCTAATTCTTTACCACTTAGGGCCTTCAAGGATTTTAGGAAAGGTTCATGTTCCACCACTAGATTAGGTTCAAGTACTTCATCCTCCACTACCTTATTCTTCTCTTCCTTATCATCTATCCTCTCATTTACCTCCTTTGTTATATCTTCTACTACTTCCAACTTCTTGGCTAGTTGGTCTAATATTTCCCTTAGCTGTTTGTTTTCTTCCTCCTAGTCTTCGACCTTCTTGGCCAATTTTGCATTGGTCACCATCCTAGAAGATCCACTATATTCACACTCTGACATGCACTTACTTTCCCAAATCTTTTGGGGCTCTGATACCAATCTGATAGGGAGGTTGGATGAGCCAATCATAAGATCATTTCTAGGTCTCACAAGTGACCTTGAGTTGCTCTTTCTTGACACATACTAACCTATAGGATCTCCTTATTAGTCTTGATCCCCTAGTCAACTGACCAACCCAACTATCAAGAAAAGACTACCAAGACTAGCTAAGTTCTTGGTGCTCCTCTAACTTTCTCACACACTAACCCTTAATGCCATATAAGGGCTTTCCACCTCCAATGTTAACATGAACTCTTGTAGAGGTGAGGAGGTTCTCAAATATGTTTTACTTTTTCTATTTAGCATTTTTGGAAGTCCTTCTTCACCCATCTCCTTTACCAATTTATGGATCCTTCACAAAATAGACCCATAAGGAAGAGCCGCTATTAGGTCTCCTATTCTGGGAAAATAGTACTTTTCACCAAATTAATGCCAAGGGACCCTAAAAATTTCTTATGGATTCTTTCTTCAATAGTCAACCTCTCAAGGATTTTTGAGGTTTTAGGGTTCTACCCTTTTGTACATGCCCTAACCAAAAATGAGTGTTTTGGGAGGGTTTTAGGACTCCTCTGGCTCCTTGGTTTGTCTACAAGTGTTGGGAAACAAAATGGATTGGTTAGACCCTCTCCTCTTCACCATATCTTGGTAATATCCTTACCTTCAACCTCCAATCCCCAATATATAGCTTCATGCACACCCCTACAAGGTATCAATGTTGTAGCTTAGTCTTTCCTAGCCGGGCTCGGCATAGGCTCGCCTAGGGAAAGACATTGAAATTGCTTCCCATGATTTTCAAGGCCCATGATTATATAAATAATATTTACATGGAGCCTAATCACTATCCCCAAGAGGTTGTATAGATTGAAAGGTGGGATAGTGAGCTAGGTCTCCATTTCTCATAACCTTTTGGTTTGAACCAATGATCAGGCAAATCACAAAGAATTTATGTAGAACAAAGAAAGAAAGAAAAAATAATAAAATAATGACATTAAATGAATGTAAAAACACTACTCAAATATCTCCATTGATTACATTTCACATTACAATCCAAAACATTCTTCTGCAGCTGATTAACCACAAAGATACACACAAACTGATGCACTGTTTTAACTCTCCAAAATCAAAAGTTTGTACATCTGACATACCAACCTCAAGATTAGGACCAAAATTGACTTAATTAGGTCAAGTCTTGTATAAGGTTTCCATTAAGGAACTCCTAGTTCATTGGAATATGTTTGGATAGAGTTGTCTGAGCAACTTTGAAAAGTTGCAAAAGTTGCTAAGCAACATTTTAACAACTTTTACATTTTTCATCAAAAATGACTTTACCCTTGTCTTAGCTTAACCTAGACTCCATTCTAGGTCATAACATGACTTCTAACATAACCTAGACCTAATTACATCATCATGACATCATCAAAATTCAAATAACCAAGTAAGAGACTTTTAGCACTTAAGCCTCAAAGATGTAATAGTCTAAGACTTAGGACCCATCTAGACCTTTAATCCCTATTGGATCCACATAATGTGGTCAACATGACCTTAAGAAAAATAAATACATGCCACTAAGGTCTTAAAAAACAAAAATAAAATGGATTGAACCAATCAACCCTTGGGTTCTCCTGCACCATAATCCTGCAACCATCCCCAATGCGTAGTATAACCTCTTAGAACACCTTGGGAATACACCTGCCCAAATTTTCATCCTTGATCTCCTTCGCACTTCACCCCTCCATCAAGAGATCCTTAATAATTCCCTCCAAGAGGCACATGTCCCCATGGACATCAACACCATCCAACTCAAAAACCTCATGGGGCACTTGTCCACATCCTCTACACTCTCCTTCAAACCCTCAAACATGTCATCTATTGAGCTAGATCACACCCTTCTTCTCTGCATCGTTGTGATGGTCAATGACTTTGTCGTCAAGTGGGTCATGATAGATAATGGTTTGGCCCTAAACCTGTGTACACTAAAGTTCATCCAATAGGTAGGTTTTATAGAGGCTGACATTTCTCATGAGGTTATGACCATAAAAGCCTATGAAAACTTGGAGTGTACCTTAGAAGGTACCATTTTGATACCCATCAAGATAGGCCCAGTAGTTCAAGTGATCTTGTATCATGTTGTTGATCTTGACCTTCCATACAACATTCTCCTCGAGCTCCCTTGGATCCATTCCATCAAATTCATCCCCTCCACTTATCATCAATGCATCGAATTCCCACATCAAGGTGTTGAAATCACCATCATTGTTGATCCCCAAACCTTTGCATATTGTTATGTGTTGGAAGCTTCCTTCCCTCATTACACTCACTATCCTGGCATTGATATTGGCACTTCTATTGCCAATTCATCCTGATCCCATTGTGATCCAGACACCATCCTAGCCTCCACCCTTTCTAGTGTCAAGATCAACAACAAAGGCTGCGATGAATATGGCCTGATAGATGCTTTTGTAGTAGGATACCTTCCCCTAGATCTATACACTCAGGGATGCCTATATCGTCAAACTAAACCCCCTCAAGAGGACCCCAAGGTCAAGCAAATGGGACAATCTACAGTAATCTCCCACAGAATTTTGAACAACCAAGAGATGGGTTCTGACATTAACAGATGGTTGTACAAGGACTCCCCACCTCCTGACACTAAGCTTCTTGGGTACTTCAAAGACAAGTATCTTGTATCCCACAAATGGGCCACCAAACAATGGAACTATTAAGTTGGTAGCCTTGAGCCCACAAAAGCTAGAACAAAGGACCCCAAGGAAGCCTCACAAAATATACCACATTGGGGCCTCAGTTTTAATACCCCTCACCTACATATATGAGGACCTAATACCATGACTAGGGGTACCAATTCTCCTAACATGACCCACTTGAATCTCCAAGATGAACTCATGGAAGTCAAATACATTCTGGAAGAGGAAGAAAAGAGAGCCTACGATGATATTTTTGATGACAAAACCTTCTTGGGAAATTTTGTCCTCCACCAACTCGTCATCAACCTCATTGACCTCCCACTCATTCACCTTGAACTCATAGAGTAGGACCAACCAAGCGTAGAACATATTGATGAGTTATGAAGTGAGGAAGTGCTCCTAAGATTCATGGGAGTTGTAGATAAACAGTCAAACTAGGGGCAAGATTCAACATGTTTCTATCAACTTAACCCCAAGGGATACTTCGGGGAAGAGGAAGTCTTCAGCCACAAAATTGAAAACAAAAAATAAAATAAGGAGTCCTTTTGTGAAAACACTTCTAGGGCACATCCTGACTCCAAAATAGTAAAAATAAATGATGTATCTTCTGGTGAAAACCTCTCTGAGGTGCTAGAAGATAAAGACATGCCTCTTCCCCCCATCTAGGATTACAAACTAGAGCAGACCCTTATCCTCATCAAAGACACCAAGCCTATCAATCTAGGAATAGAAGAGTGCTCATAGATCACCTACATCATAGCATCCTTATCTGAGGCTAAAGAGCTAGCTTTCACTGCACTCCTCTAGGAGGAAACCATCAACTTTGCATGTTCATATGATCACATGCATGGGCTAGATTTGAATCTGCTTGTTCACCATCTTCTTGTGGATCCACATGCAAATCCAGTCAAGTAGAAGCTTCGTAAGATGCATCCAAAAGTAGCCCTCCTGGTAAAGGTAGAGCTCAATAATCTCCTAAGGACAAAGATCATATGTGCCATTGATTAATCTGAATGGATATCTAATATGGTGTTCGTCACTAAGTCATCGGGAGATATTAGGATTTGTATAGATTTTTGAGATCTAAAAAAAGAATTCACAAAGGATGACCTCCCACTACCAAACATTCACATGATCGTCAACCTTACAATAGGACATGAGATGTTATCCCTACTGGAAGGTTTTTTAAGGATAAAACCAAATCTACATAGCAGAAGATCAACATAAAATAGCATTCATGACGTTACATGGGGCACCTTCTATTATAACATGATGCCATTTGGGTTAAAGAATGCAAGAGCTACGTATCAACGAGAAATAACCACAATCTTTCATGATATGATCCATAAGATTCTTGAAGACTATGTAGATGACATCCTCTCCAAGTCAAGAATGAGATTGGAATGCCTCGATATCCTTGAGTGTGTGTTTGATTGCCTACATCACTATGGTCTAAAATTGAACTCAAAGAAATGAGTTTTTGACATCACATCCAAAAAGTTGTTGGGTTTCATCATGTCATGATAGGGCATCAAGATTGATACTAAAAAAGTAAAATCCATAATGGAAATGCCTCCTTCTCAAACACTCAAGTAGTTAAGGAGGTTACAGGGAAAGTTGCAGTCAATTTGAAGGTTCATCTCGCAGCTAGCAGATAAGTGCCAACCATTCATACACCTACTACACAAGGATACCAATTTCAAATGGGATCTAATATGTCAGAGAATATTTAAAAAACTTAAGGAGTACCTAGCTAATTCACCCATCCTCGTGCCACCAATGCCAGGCTGACCCCTTATTTTTTACATATCGGCAACCACGACAACATTGGGGGTACTCCTAGCGTAGCTTGATGATAATAGAAAAGAGAAGGCTATCTACTATATCAGTCATATAATTGTAGGCTATGAGCTAAATTACTCCTCTATGGAGAAAGCATGCCTTATAGTGGTTTTCTCCACTGAGAAGTTTCAACACTACATGCTTAGCCACATAGTGAAGCTCTTATCCAAGGTTGATCCCCTTAAGTACCAGCTCTTGAGAACAATGCTCATAGGTTGGATGGAAAAGTGGGTTATTCTCCTAAGTGAATTCAACATCCAATATGTTGACCGAAAAGCAATAAAGGTACAAGTCATTGCAAATCAGCTCACCAAAGCACCCCTAGTTGATGCCTACCTGTTGGTGCTGGAGTTTCCAGATGAACATCTTTGCATGGTTGAGGAACAACCTGTGTGGAAGCTATACTTTGATAGATCATATACATCCCATGGATCAGGGGGAGGGATACTTTTTATCACTCCTCAAGGTGATTATATCCCCAAGTCCTTCAAACTTGGATTCCTGTGCACAAATAACATTATAGAATATGAGGTGCTCATCTCTAGCCTTAGAATGGATATTCAATGGAACATCATAGAACTACAGTTATTTGGAGACTTCCAGTTGATCATCAAATAGGTCCTAGATGATTTTTAAACTAAGGACAATAAGCTACTACCATACAAAGAGCTTGTGAATAATTTAAAAGAACAATTCATCAAGCTACAATTCACACAAGTGTCAAGACTTCAGAACAAGGCCACTGATGCAATGGAAACTATTGGATCATTATTAGAAATCCCTTGAGATGCAACACAATATGATTTTCTAGTTGAGCAGCTACACATACCCGCTTACAAGAATACTAACTCTAAAATGGTGTACGTTTCAGTTGGTCCTCAGTCCTTGTGGTACCATGACATTCATGCCTATCTAAAAAATGGTATCATATCCCCTCACCTTACCAACACCCAATGCTAGAACCTCATTCGTAGAGCTTTGTGTTACATGCTTGTAGCCAATACCTTAAATCATTGTGGGTATCATAACATGCTCTCTTGATGTCTAGATTTGAATGAGGCCATCTTGGCTTAACAAGAGGTCCACGCTAGAATTTGTGGTGCCCACACAAGTGGCATGGTTCTAGCAAAGAAGCTACTAAGAGTTGGGTATTATTGGTTGACAATGGAGCATGATGCCTACGAATTTTTAAAGAAGTGTCTGCCCTATCAACAGCATGCCAATCTGATCCATGCACTAGCACAAGACCGGCAACCCATTGTGCCACCATAACCCTTTTCATGTTGGGGCTTTGACCTCATTGGTATGATCACCCCCAATTATTTAGATGGACACAAGTATATCATTACTGCCACTGAATATTTCACAAAGTGGGTTGAAGAGATTTCACTAAACCTAACTATGAGCATTTAGATATCCAAGTTCATCCTCTACCATATCATTTTTCACTTTGACATCCCCTCCACCATCTTCACAAATCATGGCACCCCATTTGAAAATAAACATGTGAGAGACCTATGTTTCTGATTCCACATCCATCATTATTTCTCCAGCCTATATTTCCCCCAAGGTAACGGCCAAGCTGAGGCAACTAACAAAACTATCCTAAAACTCCTCCAAAATGTTGTCACTAATTTTGGTCACAACTGGCATCTCCAAATCAATCCCACCTTTGGGCTTGCCACACTTCATTCTGCACTCCCACGGGCACCACCCCATACTCCCTAGTATATGGTGTTGAATTTTTCTTACCAATCGAGGTCAAGCTCCCTTCACTACATGTGTCCATGAAGAACTACACCATAGATGAAGACTATCATGTGGTATACCTTACCTAGCTAGATTTTCTAGATGAAAAGAAGCAAGTGGCCTATGATCACTTAATTGTGTGCCAAAATCAACTCAAAGGGAGCTACAACAAAAAAATTCATCCCAAAAAATTCCAAGTGGGTGACATGGTCCTAAAAGAGAATCTGAAGGTGTAGGCTAATCAAGAAAAGAAAAGAAAGTTTGAACCTACTTGGTTGGGCCCTTATATTGTCACAACTTTTTTTGGCTCCAGAGTGTCTTAGTTGTCTACACTAGCAGGGGAGCCCCTGAATGATCCCATTAACATCATCCATTTGAAGCAATTCTATGCTTGAACTATTTCTGGTGTCTGAAAAAAATATCTAAAAATCATTGTCTTGGTGAAAACCTGGTAAACAAGCGCCTAGATGATATCAAAAATATTCAAAAAATAAAAATAAAAAATAAAAAATAAAAGAAAAATTAAAGAGAAAAATAATCATCCAATGGTGAAAACTTGGCAATCAGGCACCTTGGGAAAGTATATTGGTGAAAACCTGGAAACAAGTGCCATACATAGTGGACTATACCATTATCTATCAAAATCCTATCTCATGATCAAATATGCCTTCCACTCACATTTTTGTGCCTCCACTTTGTCCACCCATCCCTATTCCCAATGTTTTCTTATTTTCACATCAACATAAGTGAATTACTATCTCGCATCCTGAGCTTCATGTATATACCAAGGCATGTCCTATCCCTAAATCCTTGAGATGTGTATATAACCATCTTTTGTTGATCTATCTTGAATTCCTAAGCTTTGTAAATAATCAGATGTATATAGTGTCCCATTTTGTACTTGTCTCTTTCTCATTGGTTCGCATTTGTACATATCCATGTTTGTCCTGCAGCAACATAATCTCAATGCATGACTTGCCCAAGCTGTGTTTTCCTAGCAATTATCTCAGCAAAAGTTCCTAGTCACTGTGATTATTCCAAAGTCCCCTATTGCCAGTCAGACCCAATTTGTAGCCAATTCCACTAAATAGGTCCTTGTAGGATGCATCCTTACTCATGCTTGACTTAATCCCACTATCCCACAGTTAGTTGATCTCTTTTGGAAAAGGACATCTTTTAGACTTTATCATTGGGGTTTCACATCTCTTTCTTTGATTTCTTGCTTATCTTTTATGACTTCATGTTTCTCGTCTCCTCAAGGTTGCCACGGTCCTTTATATAATGGAGCACTACGAATGAGGACAATGTTGGGGTAGGTTCTCTTTAATCTTTCTTTTTTTGCCTGAATCAGTCAGATGTGACCCTTGCACGTTCCACATGTGATCTTCCAAGTGACATGGTGTATTTGGAAAGTTTTGTTTGTCTATGGGTTCCCCGACATCATTTCCATCATGCCTTCGCTTGGATTCATGTGTGATACTGGAGAAACCCTTGCATGTCTTTTTCATGTAAGTCATATGCAACACTAGCAACATGGGCTTGAGTTCCCAGTAACCTTGGCTAGTACCTTATGTTTCTATATCAAACTAAGTGTTCAAACTACATGGTGGTATTCCCTTTTGGAATACCCCGCACTCAAGCTTCACAAAAATCCCCTATCAACTCCTCAACTACACCATCCCACTATCAATCCAAGCAAACATCCTAGTAGCTCAGTAACCCACTTAATCCCCACCACCAATCAACCTTCAACCTTTCATTCACTTCCAAACCCATCATCCTGATGCAAACTTGAAAACCATCCATTCCCGTTTTAATCCCTAACCCATGGATTTTGATTGTGCAACTCACCTCCCCCCATAACCTATCCCATTTCATCCCCTCAACTAGGGTTCAATCAGGCAATGATATACTTCACATTCCACCTTCATTCCCATTCTCATGACCACTCATCTACACCTCATCCCACATGCATTTCTGTCCTCATCGTAGATTGCATTATTAAATAATTTCATGTAGCTTGCATTATTAAATTATTTCATGTAGTTTGCATTATTAAATCATTTCATTTAGATTGCATTACTAAATCATTTCACCTACATTCCATCAATTAAAACCATCCATTCAATCTACATATAGTTGTATTAAACATTTATGATTACACCATAGTTGCATTTAGTCACACTTAATTGCCTCTTTAAAAATGCACTCATTTTGTTTCCATCCTTACATCATCAATTCATATATCATTTAGGTTGCACCATTCTTTTATTTAGATTAGTTTTGCATAACTCATTTATCTTGCATAATTAAACTGGGTTAGGGTAATCTTGCATTTCATTATCTTGAATTATTAAATCATTTAAGTTCATTCATTGTCTTGCATTGTTAAACTTATTTTAGTTGATTATCTTGCATTGTTAATCTCATTTTAGTTCATTATCTTTCATAGTTAAAACATTATAGTTCATTTCATTATCTTTCATAGTTAAAACATTATAGTTTATTTCATTATCTTTCATAGTTAAAACATTATAGTTTATTTCATTACATTTCATAGTTAAATCATTTTAGTTCATTTCATTATCTTTCATAATTAAATCATTTTAGTTTGTTTCATTATCTTTCATAGTTAATTTATTTTAGTTCATCTCATTATCTTACATTGTTAAATCATTTAAGCTCATTCATTATCTTGCATTGTTAAATCATTTAAGTTCATCCATTATCTTGCATTTTAAAATAATTTTAGTTCATTTCATTATCTTGCATAGTTAATTCATTTCATTATCTTGCATAGTCATTTCATTTTAGTTCATTTCATTATCTTGCATAGTTAATTCATTTTAGTTCACTTATTATCTAACATTGTTACACCATCATCCATACATACATCCATGTATACATAAATCATGACATAAATAAATTATTGCACATAACACATCACATCACATCCTACATCCACAAAACATCTCAAGTAAATCATCTAAAAAACACACACATCACATAGATATTAAAACCATGTAAGTGCACCACATCCTGCATCACTAACATGTTAGCCTCATATCATATTCATAAAATCACATCACATCCTACATCAAACATGTCAGTACATCAAAAACACTATGCATAGAAGATAAACCCATAACACATCACATCCCACCCAACTCATCATATCTATATATATCAGTCCTGAAAAGAATCAAAGAATGTCCCATCCCAAAGAATAAATTAATAAATGTTTGTTTGAGTCCAAGTCCATCCATAAAAGTACATATACAATACATAGGTACAATGCCCTCCAAAAATTAATCATAGTGTACATATAAAAAATGTACAGTATATCACTACCTATCTATCTCTCTTGAGGGAGGCCGCATCTCGACATCAGCTAGGGGGTCAACTTGTGGTGGATTTTGTGGCAATGTCATAGAGATAGCTATCTGCATGACCCTAGGTGATAGTCTCTCCATATTTCTCTAGATACATGTGTCATGCACTTGTGTGAGTACCTGTGCTAGCCATGTAACCCCTCCATCCCCTCCACCATCCACCTTTATCCCCACCCCAAATCCCTCTATCTCTGCCATCTGCATAGAGTCATTGGCCAACCGCTACTAACTCTATGATTTCCCAGGCTGACAGCTCTCCTTCCCTATCCTCTGTGAGACCCCATCCCTTTGACTACTCCCACTTATCCTTTGGCTACTGCCAGCCCCCATCCTTGTCCCTATACTTATGGGCCCTAACCAGATGGCCCGACAATAATGCTAGCATCAGTTTAGTGGCACTGTTATGTGATACATGGCCCGATACCATCCCACCTACTCCCTTAGGTCTACCAAGTCCCTCTACAACTGCCTCACCTCCTCTACTCTATCCTATGAACCCTTAGCTTCTCTATCCCCCCTAGTAGCCTGTCTCTCCACCTCGAGTTGCTGCACTACCATATATCTCTCCCCGTGTAGTATGTCCCTCTCAGAGTATAGCCCATCTTGATCTCCCTACAGTTGATCCCTCTCCACCCTCAAGTTTTCCCTCTCCTGACATAGTTGCTCCATCTCATCTATGGTCTCAAGACCATCCTATAGCAACAGTGCTAGTTGTGTTATTAGGGTGTCTCTCTCCCCCTGCATATCCTTGAGCATCTAGCTCATCCTATCAAATATAGCTTGTAGAGATGCAAGACACCCTGCCAGATCCCAACCCCCTCCTCCTAATGACCCCACCCTTAGTGCCTATGCGGGTGGTGGTCCCTGTGGTGTTGGTGGCCCCTTATGGCGGTGGTAGTACCTCTCCTCCACCATCTCCTCCTCCCCCTCCCCCATCTCCTCCTCTTTTGTCCATCCACATCCATCCCATCTCCATCTCTGTCTCCATCTCCCCCTCTCCCTCCTACCCTCCTCCATTCTCTCCTAGAAACTTACCTCCCTCCTCTCCTCCCTAACCATCCAATTGTAGCTACTCGACCACACCCTCTCGCTACTAGTACTGCTCCTCCCTTCATTGGTAGTCTTTCACTCCCCACTACTCATGGCCTCCAAAACCAAGCCTAGTACTCTATTGTAGTCCCTCCATCTGGTGGTCCTCCAGCCCAATCCTAGTGTATAGGTTGTATCACCTACCACGCATCTAATAGCCCATCACTATCTAGCCTCCCCCAAACTCCAACCACCACTCTTGGGTCATCCTTTGATACCAATGCTCTACATCTAGTACCCTTTGTGTATATCTAAACTATCATGCAACCCTATCAGGCCTATACTGCTTTAGAATGTAATCTCATTGGCCTATGATATAAGTGAGGGTCATCACATATGGGAGCTCTTGTTGATCCTCAACCCATGTTGTCTGCCCTAGGTACGGTCACCATGTAATCACATCCTATAAACCATCTAAGGTCTCTCTCCAAAAGTCTATGTCATCCACATCATGATATGATAACAACTCTCCCTAGCTATATACTATAGGCTCCTATGTTTGCATGTCTATCCTCCCCAAGGGCCTCAACACTACTATGTGCTCCCATACCTACACCTGTAGTAGCGAGGTGAAGCCTACGCTCCTCCCCTGGGTCTCTCTACCATGGTACACTATTTGGTGAAGATCCTTATATAGCTCTATTAGTATGAGCATGCCCTAGGCTACTGGGACACCTGCATCAACAATCCTCACAATCCTTGGGATGAGTGTGAGGGTCACACTCGTCCCTCTTATGTCAAGGGAAATGTACCCCAAGACCAACCCACACATAAATAAATGAACCCATCATGTTGCTGGTATGGTCGCTAGATGTTTGGCCAATAATAGTTGACCATGTCACATAATCGGTGCTACTTCAGGCCCTATTAGTTCCCTCATTGTCTACTTTTGGGTGTAGTCTCTTGCAATGACTAGTGTACCTCAAATCTATAGTTGAAAGATCTGGTACACATCCTCAAGAGTCGCAGTCATCTCTCTAGTCAGTAGATGAAAGGTCCCCATCTCTGAGTGTCATCTCTCGTAGAGAGTTGTCACCATTGACATGTATGTCCTCCTACGTGACATCTGCGCCAAGTAGCCTAGCCCAATTGCATCGACCCAAGCCCACTCCACTAGTGTAAACTTCTCTCCTATAGCCAGAACAACTGTGTGTCTCTATCAGCTAGTCAATCGCTCCACCGACCACTGCAACCAAGCCAAGTTAGCTATGTCAGTTTCTTTCCTACCAAAATTCTAGCTAACTGTTCATTCTCATCCTTCTATTTACCCTACCTTTTCTTGAAACCCACCTTTTTTTCCTACATTCTCACCCATTTTCTTTTGCTCGCATTCCCACATAACTTAGTTCTCATGATCCCTCAAGCTATCCCTTCTCGCAATCCCACAGGTGTGGGATCGCGGCCCACCCTCGCAGTTGTATGGGTGCGAGAATGAATTCCCGTGCCGCTTACCCTACCCCTTTTCTTCCCTGATGGGAACACACTTTTTTAATGTGTCATTCCTTTTAAGCTCCAAGATCACGATCCCGTGAGAAATTCAAGTGGGATCGCAGTCCCGTGAGAAGTTTTTCCAGCTTCGAGAAATGCGCGATCCCGTGGCAAATCCCTATGCCCCCTCCCCACCCAGTCTCCTAGAAATTTTATGTGGGATCACAATTCCCTAGGTCACAATGGTGATCCCGCTAATCCCAAGCTACAGGATCACACTTTTTCTAGCTAAAATAGATAATAAATGCAAAACAAGAAAACCACAAGGTTGGTTTTTTTATCCTACCTGTCGATCAGGTGCCCCATGCTGCCAAATGCTCCTCACGATGTTTGCACAATGTCTTGGTCTCCCTCCTCGCACCATCTCTATATGCCAAATAAGAGTTCAAAATCACTATATCTGTAAGCTCTAAAGTGTGCATGACCTATTTTTCGCCCTCCTGACCCTTATTAAGGGCCTCCCGCACTAGTACATTTGACCCACTTTTTAGACCAAAATTTCTGACCAACCATTAAAATGATTTTCCTTGGTCGGTTTATAGAAGGAAAAATTTGAATTTTGTTTTTAATCTATTCCCATGTTGGTTGGAATTATGACCATGATAGGTGGTCGTAATTCTGACCAACACGGGAATATAACTTTTTTTTAAAAATACACAGTTTCATTTTATTTCATTCTGCAATTACTTCATGCACAAAGGAGAGGTGAAGGAGGAAAGGAGGGCATATGTCGACACTAGAATTCAATCATCAGCACGCATTTCATCTCTTCACTAGTTTCATCTCTTAACCCTAACCTTACAAATGCTTATTAAAACCATTAGGAAAACAATGTTGTAAGTGCGGTTGTTTGACTGTATCTTTGAACATTCAGTAGATAATGGCATTGGAAGACTTAGAGGAATTATAGATTATCAATTTTGTGGGCATCACCATCAGTGCCCAAAATGTTCGATCTGAGCTCTTTTAGTTTATTTCTCTGGTAAACAAATCTGCAAAAGTGAATTGGAAAAAACTATTTTTTAACATTTTTTGACTGGTGTTTGATTTCTCTTGAACCCATGTGGATTAGTGTGACAAAAATAACTTCATAGGAAGTTTTTTAGATGTCTTAGCTTCCTATTGCAACAAATCTAAGGTTATTTGGTTGAGAAATTGAAGAGAAATCGAGTGACAGTCAATAATAGGCCATTTTTGCACATTAACTAGGGTTGTCAACTTTGTTGAATCATATCTCTTAATTCAACCATGGGAAAATTCTAATTCTAGGTTTAACGAGAGATATGAGGGTCTATTTTCTTTTGCAGCTAGTTTCTGATTGAATAGTGGTGATTCCAAGGAGATAGGACTAAAAACCTAATCAGGCATCTCTATGTGACTGGTAGAGTGGGATAACCAGAAGTTGTAGATCCCCTAACTTTTGATGGGCTTCGAGTTAGAGGCTAAGATTGGAGGTTTGGACTTGTTTCAAGTTCCTCTAAATGTTCCTATAGTTAGATTGGCTAGAGACCAAGTCTAAGTTGCACCTCCTTCACTAAACCAACCATTTAGGCCTCATACCCTTTAGAGAAGATTGGTGAGTATTGGGAGTTTGGAGGAGATTCAGAACCGATCCATTTGGGAGAGTTACTGCACAAGTATTAGAACCAATACTACATGATTGTCCCTATTAGTCCTTTGGGAAACTTGGTGAGAAAGATTAAAATAGTGGTTAGCATTAACTGGTGAATACCCTATCTAAGAAGACATTTCTAAATTTTGGGTGTGATAAGACCAAGTTTGTGTTTTGGTTGCCCTATGAAATGTCAATAGAGTTGAATTCCATTTAAGTGAACTTTTAAGCTATTATTCCAAATGATGAACTTTTAGGCTATTATTCACCAAACTCCAAATGATGAGTTTGGTATTGTGTATTCCATTTAAGTGAACTTTTAGGCTATGATTCTTGCATTATAATGATCTGTGTCATCTATCTCTAAACATAATTTTATTAAGTTAATAATGGCCATCAAGATGGATATGTGAATGGGTCATTACCTCACTTTATAGAAATGATTTAGGATTTGGGTTGAAGTTGAAAGGGATGACCAAGTTATCGTTCATAGTTAACCTTTGATAGATGTATGGTGCTTGGATTATGATCATTTGACATGAATGATATAATGTTATCTCTACCAAAATTTATTATATCTAACATGATTACTATGTTGCTATGGACTATTTGTAACTGACACAAAATATTTAAGGACAAGATTATCCCTAAACACATCAAGAAACATCAATAGTTACTGGAAGGCACTACTCACATACAAGTTAGAATAGAGTATGAGATATTAATGACTATCATGTAACATAATTCAAATCCTCAAGAATATTACACATTACTTAATACATAAACAATAATAAATTTTTCATGTGATATAACATAGTTGACCTACATTTTTTACAATAGTAGACTAAGCCTCACTCTCATCCCAAAATAAGATGTAGTCCTACCATTTATCATATGAACACAAACACTTGAAGCCACAACCATTGATATTCATATGGGTTAATTAAGCTCCATGTATATGTTAGTCAAGGTAACTTTCTGTGAATCTAAGAGAACAAAAATGACATAGTAAAATTTGGACTATATATTTTGTCAAATGCAGAGTAATATAAAATCATACTAGTCAATTTTAAACCCTTAAAATAAAAGTTTGATTATTTTTTAGCAAGGGATAGCCACTCACCAATAATCTGAGGTGAAACACCCAACTAAGAACCACACCAAATAGGACACTAGTTACATAATAGTAACCAATGTTAACATAAGCAACAATTTACTACCACCTTGATCCAATGGCTACTCATGTAAGAAAAAATGTGTTATACAGAATTGTCAATGATAGTGAATAATCTACAAGATTCTTTCCAAAATTAAGGATTTTTATTTTCATAAGATCAAAACTACTAGAAAATAATGAGGTGACTAGTTGAAAACAAAGTGACAATACAAATGCAATCCTAAACATGAGACTTGACAACATGATAGAGTCAAAGTACTTTAATTCCCACTGTAACCTCGGTCCTTGAGTACAATATCTTCTAGATCTAGGCAAATTTATAATGGGTTAATGTCATTAGCAAACACCATTTTATCCCTATCACATGCCCAATTTTCAAGTAGATCGGATAACCTATTTCCCTCTCTATATGTATTTGAGATAATTTAAAGTTATCAAATTTATGAAGGAGCATCCAGGATTGTTGCTAAACATAATGGATTCACCAATTTTGGAAAACTCTTTTCTTGCATGCTTCAATTATAATCAAAGAATATCCCTCGACATAAAGATGTGTGACACACATGTTGTGTACAAGGAAAAGTCTATGGAAGAGATCTAGGACCTTAACCATATTGTTGGTACCATGGTTTAGGGGGATGGCTGACCTTAGCCATATTGTATTAAGGATTACAACCTTAAACTATTGATTGTACCCTCTAAAAGCCAATCACGCTAGTCAATTTTTCTTCCTTGAGATCAAACCAAATGCTAAGGTAAATATATAAACATGAAAATAAGATATGGAGGAGTGTTTTATATTACTCAACCAAGTCTCAATCACGTTTCATCAACCATTGAAGTTATGGATTCACTGACTGTTCCTTCAGGACAGTGAGATACAAAAATGTAGAGAAATAGATTTTATTGATGATAACCCTGTTACATCTTCATGGTTTTTCACACCACCTTTCTTCACACCCTTCCTCACATGGATCCCCCCTCAAAATAGACTCCATTCTCCCCAAATAACCCAACAACCACCAACTAACTATTTTTTTAACTATTCCTAAACAGTCTAAACTAACTGTCAACAAAATAAACCAAAGATTATTGTCAAGTTGACAACAAAGGTCGTCCACTCGACAACATAACATCTAATGCCCATACTTAAAGACTTATAAAAGCTTTAAAGAAAACCTTTTTAATCCAATCTAACCTATAACCCCCATATGACCCTTATAGGCCATATTTTGCCAATAAGAGGAAATTACATATCTTTGCACCTTGAGTGCTTTGACATCACTTTTAAGGCTCTATCAGCCATAATAAAAAAATTTATTGACCTTATAGGCCTTTCACCAATTCATATTCTCTAGGATTAACATAATGACCCCTAGGTACACTTTATCCTTTTAAATGCCATAAAGGCTTACATCCTTGATCTCATTACAATATGATCAATATATGATCCAAACATCATTGCATGACAATTATTGGTCTATTAAATCATCAAATGACTCTTGAGGGCCATGTTGTCTTCACCTCTACCCAAGGATCTATCAGTGACCTTGGTGTACTCCTTAGGTCATGTCCTTGACCTTGGTGCTCCTGCACCATAAGTGGAAGGAGAGAATTAGGGTGAGATGTCTAAGAGACCAAATTTGTAATGATTCCAATCAATAAATAAAAATCATCCTTGCAATAGTAAATCTCTGCCCATGGGTACAGTCACTACAAAAATGAATTAAATTGCTTATGGAAATGTGTTCTTGAGTGAATAGGTATGTAAGATCATTGCCTTGTGTCAAAACCAAATAGATCAATGATCGAAGTTTTTAGATTGTGAGAGCACGTATATTTAGTGGAGGCTATAAGAAGGGATATTTGTGAAGATTTTCTAGATCTCTAAAATTCTACAGAATATCTTCTTTACTAAGTTGAGGTGGGAAAAAGTAACATAGCTCTATGAAACCTTCACAAATATTCCTTCTTTGGCCTCCACTCATACCTCTTCTCATAATTTGGAAACTTTTAAAAGAAATAGGTTATGAACATGCAGATTCTCCTAAGCACTACTGGGAGTTGACCCAGCAACACATGTGCTATTGTGAAAATTATCACAAGTCCATTTGTTGTCAGGTCTAGTTCCCAGTAATGCTTGGTCAAATATGCATGTTTGTCAAATGTAAATAGAATAATTTTTGTGTGACATACTTAAATGGAATACACCAAGAAGTACCAAATGATGAATTCTCAATTGTTGTAATGGCAAAGCATTAGAACCGTCCATTTCTAGAACTTGATTTTCTATAGCCTTAATGATGTTTCTATAGTCCTAATGGTTTTTCTTAGTTTTTGTCTTTTGTCCCTTTTTTATTTCCTATGTATGTGATTGGTGACAGGATTTTGAACATTGTTGACAAAGTGTTTTTCTTTTTTTAATTGTCATGGGGTTCTGCATTGTTTGTTTCGCTTGATAAATTAGGCCTTGAATTTGAATTTGTGTTCATTGTTTTATTTCAGCTTGATATTTCATTCATTTTTCATATACACAAAGACTACACATGTTGATAAAAAGATGAGCTATTTGATTTAGGTTTACTGTTCATGATTGTAAATGGTCAATATTTCTGATGGTACTCCTTGGTGTATTCCATTTAAAAATATTCATGTTTCTGTGGCTATGATAAATGTCCCTCTTTGTTGAGAAAATTAGAGTTGACAAAATGGTTGTTCAATGACTATATCTTCCATTAGAGCCATTTCACATGCACAGGTGATGAACATGTAGATTTTCATAAGAACTACTGGGAGCTTACCCTGCAACACATGTACTATTGTGAAAAATGATCACAAGTCCATTTGTTGCAAGGTCTAGCTCCCAGTAATGCTTGGTCAACAAATCTACATGTTTGTCACCTGTGCATATACCTTCTATGATTGACTCTTATATGCACATGTACTATTGTGAACATGTATATTTTCCTAAGCACTACTGGGAGCTTACCCAGAAACACATGTACTATTGTGAAAATCATATCACAAGTCCATTTGCTGCTAGGTCAAGTTCCCAGTAATGCTTGGTCAAATCTGCATGTTTGTCGAATCTAAATGGAAAACTTTGTGCCTAACATACTTAAATGGAATACACAATACCAAATGATGAATGGTCAATTGTTGTAATGGAAAAGCATCGGAATGTCCATTTCTAGAATTTTTTTCTATAGTCTTAATGATTTTTCTATAGTCCTAATGATTTTGAACATTGTTGACAAAGAGTGTTTATTTTTGTGATTATAGCCTTAATGATTTTTCTATAGTCGTAATGATTTTTCTTATTTCTTGTATTTTGTCCCTTTTTTATTTCCTATGTGCTTGGTGACAGGATTTTGTCACCTTCTTTTGATGGTATATTTTATTCACTCTATGTCGAATACTATTTTGTTCACTATTTTATTTTAGCTTGATATTTCATTTATTTTTCCAATACACAAAGACTACACATGCTGATAAAAAAATGAGCTATTTGATTTAGGTTTACTTTTCATGTTTGTAAATGGTTAATATTTTTGATGGTACTCCTTGGTGTATTCCATATAAAAATAATCAGGTTTCTATGGCTATGATAAATGTCCCTTTGTGTTGATAAAACTAGTGTTGATAAAATGGTTGTTCAGTGATGATTTGTATCTACAAATTGCAAACAAATCATCCTTCTTCCACAAACAAGTCATTCCATTAAAGAAAGACCATGTCTGACAATATCAACCCACAACAAAATAGGGAGACAATTGCTAGATTGTGGTCTAACTTTAAAATAAAAGGTGATAGAAAATGTTATTGTCCCTGCAAAATTTGTAAGGGCTTAAAGACTCAAAGATATCTAATCAAAACAGGTGAGGAACATTGTAGGAAGTGTTATACACTAAGTTTTCACCCTTGTTTCAAGCTCTCATAGTCTTGATAACCTAGTGTAACATGAGAATCATCTCCAGGTTGTGGGACCTATGCTAACTGAGATGAGACCTCTAGGTTCTAGGCTGGTTCCTCTTGGATAATCACCTTAATTTAATTTTTAACAGGAAAAGTAAATCTTTTGAGGGAAAGGGATAGAAGAAATGCATGAAAGGGAAATGACTGAAAGCAAACTACCTACTAGGTGATACACCAAAATTAGGGTTTGGATCTCAGTATAGAGGATGAAAATAATGAACAACTCATGTCTAGGAGATCACAACTCACTAAATAGGCTTGCACAAGTATTTCATAGAAGGGTCTGCAATAGAAAGAGGCTATTCAGGGAAAGAAAGGATTTCACAAACAATAGCATTCCTAAGGGATCTAGACACAATTTATGACCTGCAAACAAACATTCACCTCTGCAACTCGGTATAGGAATGAGATAGATAGTCAGGGGGTTGAGGTATACCCACAAGAGTATTCAAATCAAATCACCCATAATAATACAAAAAATTGCAGAAAGAGAGAGGGATCAGGAACCCTAAGATACCACCAAAAACATCATATACTTTGATTCCATAAGATATAATCAAAACAAGGAAGTATAGGGACATGAAGAATTGTCACAAAATACCTCTGCAATATTTTAATTATCAATGAAAGATTTACAACTGTATAAGCTAGAGGGTAGAAATGATACCATAGATGACCCTTAAGAAAAGTGAAATTCTTTTACAATTGTCCAACTCTGAGCACTAAGGCTCCAAAAAGAACTATATACATCTCCTATTTGGCACACAGGCCAGAGTCAAAACCTAATTAGGGTTACAAATTTAAACAATGATATCAAACCCTAGGGTACTGATCACTTATTATGAAAATCTCTGAGAATGCCAGTGATCAAATCATATCTTTCTTCACAGGCACCCATCTAGTACTGAGCTCACCTACAGACACAACAACCTCGACCTACCAACCCACCAGCAACTCCACTAAGCCATGAAGGCTTCAAATCTGATTATATTTCCCTGGGAGCGGTACTATTCAAAAGGTGGCACCAACTCTTTCTAGCACCTCCTGTTGTGAAAACATGGCAAAGGACCCTGCAACACCGGCCAACAGTCACTTCTATCATCTTCACAACCACAACTATCATGAGACTTTACTTCTTGAGCTACCCGATGTTGTGCATGGCTGAAAGAACGCAAAACCCTCGTAGAGACATTTGAATTTTGAAATATAACAGCTAGCGGCAAATTTTAAAATGTAACCGTCGATGAGAAACCCTTCCCGAAAAATGAACGGCTATGATGCACCTAAAAATAGCTTGAAAACCCATCTCTGACAAGTCAAAGCCATCGTGGAAGTCAGCAGCCAATGAGAATCAAGCACATCGACACACCTGTCATTTTGGATTCACCTTGAGCTTTCCTCTTTAAGTCATTCAATGACTACGCAACCAAAGACTTTTCTCTAAGTCACAAAGAACCTCTCATAACCCTAGTCTGGTTAAGCAACTACGTGAATGAAGCGGTCGCTAAATTTCTAAGTCTTTCGGCTAACTCTGGTTAAGTCCAACAAACAAGAGAGAACCCCTAGTCACTGATTCGTGGAACCTTGCTAACCCTGGGCCCATTTGCCACTTGGCAATCTTTCATTCACCTCGACTGCTTTGTAGGCATACACCTCAACAAGCTCTGACAATAGACCCACTCAAACTGAGATTCCAATCTAACGGCGGGCATAAGATCGCATGACCTTCAAATATTCCTTCAAATCATATGCCCACTATAGATCTTCATTAAGTCATGACCCCACTGACGCATCAGTCCACCTAGAAGTCTTCATCAGCACGCGACAACCAATCACCTTTGAGCAAGTCAGCATACCTAGCAACACGGTCCCACATATTTTCTCTTCACTTTGACCAATCAAAAGATGGCATGTCATCCTGACCTAGCATTGGACCCATTGACTGGACCTAAACATTTGGCAAATCGAATAGTGGGCGCATGATCACATGTGTCAGAAAACCTCTACGTGAAGATATGCCAGCTGTCAATCTTCATCCTTCTGACATCCCTACAGAGACTCTAACACAGCCCCACTGACAAATCTTAGTCATCGCTATGTGGACCAATAGAAAATGAGCACATTGAGGACCCACCCACAAGGCTCTGACAACAAAGTGAAATCAACGGTCGATGCATAATCTCATGGCTCTGACACAATCGATGAGATCATGCGCCAGTCGTAGGATTAAAAGGGCAACAATCTGTTGGGCCCGCTCTGACATTCTTTACAAATCATCATCTCTTGACCGATCAAGAGCTTCCACATAGGACGACATGGCATCAGACCCACTGACACACTGCCGCGCTGCATACTTGGAAGATCGACGGCCATCGCAAGATCACATGTGTCAGAAGAACCCCTTGCGAATTCACAATAACCATTGGATCTTCCTGACTGGGACCCCATGAAAGTGACCACCAAAAGACTTAGTGAATACGCGACTGAGGGAAGGCTAGCTATTTCACTGGGTCATGGGATGTTAAGACTTAATCGCCAAACATTTGGCGACTAAGAGAACCAATGTAGTCATTGAATCGCCGAATAAAAGGGGTAACCCTCGAAGAACTTAGAGAACTTGCGACCGACCAAAGAGAATAAAGCGCACATGGGTTTTTTGAGGACTTAAGTGGCTGAGATAAAGTAACATGAAAATAGAAATTGGCTTAGGGTTACTTAGGGTTTTTTGGCACAATGGCTACATTTTCAAATATTTTGACCTGCAGACCAGGGAATGAAACAAATTGCAAAGACCAGAAGGAAGGACATAAACCCGTGAAAATTTTAGGGATGCTTGGCAAGGTGAAAATAGAGATTTTGGGATATGTTTTAGCTAAATTTGCATGCACATGAAAATTAGGGTAACAGTTGTTAGACATGATCCAAGAGGAAGGTCGATAAAGTATAATGTGATGGAAGAAGAAGATATTGAAGATGATGAAGAAGAAGAAGAAGATGGTGGTGGTGGTGGTGGTGGTGGTGATGATGATGATGATGATGATGATGATGATGATGAGATGGATGAAGAAGATGATCAATGACATGATTGAAATATACAAGGTATGTGATTTAATTATATATATATATATATATATATATATATATATATATATATATATATATATATATATATATATATATATATATATATATATATATATATATATATATATATATATATATATATATATATATATATATATATATATATATATATATATATATATATATATATATATATTTTGATTAGTATATATATTTAATATTGATTTATTGATTTAAATTCTAATGATTACATATTTATTATGTTCAATTCTAATTATTACAACATATGTGATTTATAATTACCAATGTATTGCTTATGATGCTCAATTAATTTTTGTTAATACATGTATATATTTTGTTTCATTGTCACCCTTTCTGGAAATGGGCAATTGACTACACACATCGTCACCCCTTTTGTTGACAATCTTGCATTTCATATATAAGGTAAAGGTAATTTGTTCATGTTTATGATCTTGCATATTGTTCATGTTGTCTTATACGTAATTTGTAGCATACGTATCATGTAAATTTGAGCTAACTTCAGATAAATGATTCACATATGCATAAGTAAAACTCCCTTAGTTTAGTTACAACATTGTGATTTACAATTACCAATGTATTGCTTATGATGCTCAATTAATTGATGTTGATACATGTATATATTTTATTTGATTATCACCATTTCTGGAAATAGACAATTGCCTACACACATCGTCACCCCTTCTGTTGATGATCTTGCATTCCATCTATAAGATAAAGGTAATTTGTTCATGTTTACGATCTTACATATTGTTCATGTTGTCTTCTATGTAATTTGTCTCATACGTATCATGTAATTTTTAGCCAACTTAAGATAAATGATTAACATATGCAAAAAATTTAACCCCTTTGACGAGGATCCTACACAGTGACATGGATCAACAGGTATAAGTCAATAAATAGATATAATTTTCTTATATTCTTCATGTTTATCACTGAGCACGTATATTATAAATAGACATATTATATAATCATATAATGTGTTGAATAATCAACGCAAAAAGTTTGACATGTTATATTATTCTTGTTTATCCTTTTATATGATTCCTATTTTTTGTGTCTTTCCTTCATTTTCAACTTACGTTTTATATCTCCCATGTATAGACAAAGAAGAACCATATGGGTCACGACTCTGTTCAAGAATTTATTATTTTATATATATTATTTAACTATTATTAAAATTCTATTTGAAGCAAGGACATGACAATATCTCATTTGATGGATTGTAGGACCCACCAAATAGGTACTTGTCAGATCTATCTTCCTCAAATGAGGGAAATGTGAGAATGGTAGATGAAAGTTCAACATGTAGAATGGCTAAAATAGGGAGATCAACTAGAGGTCAAAAGATTAGAAAAAAATTCCATAAATGCATGCATTTTTTCCTTGCTAAAGGGGGGTCATGTTCTTATGATGATGAGACCAAAGGAGACATCAAGGTGCCCTTTTGGTACACACATCTTGAGAAAGAATGGGTACCCAATGAGCTACCTCCACTTAACACTAATTTTTGTGTTAACAAGAGGATATATCACATAGCTCCATCCTCATTACATGGTTTGGGCCTATTTTCCATGGATGGGATAAAGGTATGTGTAATCACCTAAAAATGGACAAAGATCAAATCAAAGCAAATCAAGTTAAATCAAAGCAAATCAAGGAAAAAATTGAATCAATTGAATCACAATGCATAATTAGCCAATCAAAATTAAAATCAAGTCTTAATTCGAGATCAATCAAAATTGAGAGCATTTTAATCAAGTGCAATCAAATTAAAATATAATTAAATCAATTAATTATATAGTCTTGGATTAAATTAAATTCAACCCATTCAATGGGTACATGGCTAAAATAAATCAATTAATAAATCTCAATTACTCTCAACAAACCAAAAGGAGAGGAAATCAATCAACCAATGAGATTTAAGGAAAGGCATTCACATGGATCAAGCCAAATTCAATCTCAATCACTCAAAGTGAAAGAGAATCTTGCCCATTGATCTTGTCTACTTGTCCCAAGCTTTGAGGACACAAACTTTGCATTGTCTTAAAAGGGTGGAACCAAAGACTCAACCAAGGCTTAATCATGATCAAACACAACTACACCCCCTACCATTGGAAAATCTATAAAAGGAAGACTAAAATCCTTCATTATTATCAACCACACATCTAAGAATTGTATTGAACCTCTTGCAATTTGAGTTTAGAAAGGCATTTGAGAGCTTAATTGGCATTTATTTTGATAATTGTTAGCAATAGCATTGTTTATCTTTATCATTCTCATTCTAGGACTATCATTAATGAGAGTGTGTTGAGAGCTTATTCATTAACATCTTAGTTACAGAGCCATAGGATGCTCAATTGATCATTAATTTGCTATAGTTTTCTCTATTGCTTTGTGGTTTAATTTAGTTATTATTTCAATTATTGATGATTAACCTTAATTATATGAAGATACTTTTATTAGTATACAAAATGGTGCCCACCGTGGGGCTCTAAGACTCAATTTATCAATTTCATCATTTGGATCATATTTTGTATGCTAGTATTTTCAATTTTCCATGAATATTTTGTAGAAAATAGGTGAAGTCACGCGTACAATCAATTCAGTCACGCCTATAGTCATTCTGATGACATTTACAATCTCTATTTCAATGCCTATTAGCTAAATATTTGCGCCTGGTTGATAACTTCTATTATGTCTTAAATTCTTTCTTATCACCTACAATCTGGATGCTCACACCTATGAGATAAAGTTATCTTGCCTTTTGCTCTTAAAGTCATGCCTGTGAGTTAAGAAGTTTCACCTATCGATTATCTGTCATCACTTGTGATAGACCTTTGCGAAGCACTTTATGGACAAAGTCACGCCTAGTATCAACTATCTTACGCTTAGTATTGTTAAAGTGTCACTTTGAGTAGATTAGTTTACGCAATTTTCAATACTCTTTGCTCCTAACAATAAATTGTTTATGCTTGATTAACTTTCAGTGTCGCCTATGTCATTGGAAAGTGTCACTTGGTATCATTAAAGTTACGCCTGCAAACAATTCGATCATGTGTATTAGCTGGACAATATCACTTTATGTTTGTTGTCTTAATTTGCTATCAAATTGATCAATTCATTTATCTAACTCTCTGTTTGTATGTTTTGACTATAAATGAGTAGGCACAAAAAGGTCCAAAAGCCAGAAAGTAGGTTTAATCAAGAAGAAAAGGCACTAGCTAAAGGATCAAGAAGGAGAACTTTGAGCACATTAAGGTTGTTCTTGAGACATCACAAGAGGAAGAAAACTAGGTATACCAAAATTATCTTGCAATTATTGAAGCTTACAAAATGAAATTTGTTTCTCTTAATTGGATTTTTACTCCTTAGCTCAAGTTTTTCCTTGAAAATTTGCAAATAAGGTGCTTAAAGTTCATTACATAATTCTTTGCTTCATCAATTTTGATTTGGTTTCCCCTCATTATGATTGTTGGTGTTGACTAACTTGCTGGTGGAAAAACACATTTGAGAAGAGCTATTTCCAAGGTAAGGTAAAAACAATGGAATCAATCAAAAATGCTCCTAACTTTGGTTAGCTAAAAAGAATAAGGTAAGCCTCAACTAGTCAATATTTTCCCTTAGCTTGTGGCATTAGTGCATTTCATAATCTAGTAATGTGGATAGCTAAAAGGATAAATCAAACACTAAATCAAAACCCCTTGTTTGTGGAAGAGAGTAGAAATACTCAAATCCCTATAGTTAGTGGGTGAAATCAATTGAACAAAATTGTCTATTGTGTTTGGAACCAAAGGAAAAGTTAGGGATATGCTCTTCACCTTTTTGGTGAACCAAACTCCCAAAAGTTTGACCTTAATTCCATTTTTCTCACTTTGAATGAACATGCTAGAGAATTAGTGGGCTCGCCTCCTTAGTTGTGCCTTAACGAGGCCGGTGTGAGGGACAACCCAAAGTGGGATACGCTGGCTTTTTGCCATGGGAATCCAACCCACTCTAAAATGAAATGCATGCATCCTTAATGGGGTGTATGACAAATGAATTTTAATTTTTTGAACTTCCTCTAGTAATCCTCATGGATTGCACAAAATTGTACCTCGATGCATGTGGGAAGCCCCTTAACATACTTGGGAGATGAGAGATTAAAGTCTATTTGAATGGAATCAATAGTAAATCCTTGATAAAATAGCAAGACCACCTTCTAGAGCCATGTTTACAAACCAAATCTTGTGCTAGGTAGGTTCTTGAAGTGTCTTTTTGTGCAAAACCCATGACAACATTCTTCAAATCAAACATTTTGTGTTAAGAGGGTAAAAAGAGACAAGTGAATGCGTGATTTTTGTGTTTGAAATACATAAACAAGTGAGAGATATCCATTGAAAACTCATCTTACATTTTTAAATCTCTTCAATATAAAATCAACAATTTTTTAATCAAGGATCATTCCCACTCAAACCCTTGTTGGATGTCAGTTTCCACGCGGTCCCACACATATAGGGCAGCATTACTAGGAGATAGCACTCTTTTTGCAAACCAAGGCCAAGAAGTTGAGTACCAAAGTGTTTTCAAGGACCCTAATCAAGAGGAAATTTTTCCAAATCTATTTGAACCAAGACTTGAAGAGATGGCGGATAGAAATTTAGCATATCATAATCACGATATCAACAACACCAATTATAATCCTAAGGAGAAACTTGAAGAAAGGGTTGAGAAAGCTTCCCAAGACCTAGATTTCCTAGAGGTTATGGAGAAATTAATAGACAAAGATAAGGAGAACTTCTTCTTAAACCTAGCCCAAAAGGGAGTAAAGCTACCCTATGATTTTGATGTTGATCAACTCAAGAAAGACCAACAACAAGATGACCCCATGAATGTTATGACTAGGTAGATAAAGGCCTTCCAAGAGCAAATTGATACCATGAAGAAGGCGGCTGAACCTAAGGCCTTTTCTATTGAAGCTTTGTTTCCTTTCCCTTTTGACAAAAGCTTAGCTATGGTATATTTTCCTTTTAATACCATCTTTCCTAAATATGATAAGTACATGGGTAAAATAGACCCACAGGATCATTTAAGGGAGTTTTGTGCCCTAAGCATAGATTTCATGCACAATGATACATATCTAATGAGACTCTTTCCTAGAAGCTTAGGAGGTCCCGCAATGGAGTGGTTTTCAAAACTAACCCCTAGAATAAAGTCCTTTGAGGAGTTAGCCTCCAAGTTCATAACACATTACTCTTATAACATTGAGCATGAAATCACAATGCTCAAGTTATGTGATACCAAATAGAAAGATGGAGAGTCCTTTTTAGGATTCCTACAAAGGTGGAGGACCGTTTTCGCAAGGTATCCATGAAGTATCCTAGAGAAGGAGAAGATGGAAATCTTCACCAACAATTTGACCTCGAAAATGAATTATAGATTACAACTTCAATGTCCCCCAACATTTGAGAAACTCATCAAAAATGGGATCAAGATTGAAGATGTTTTGGTCAAAAGAGGTGAAGTCAAATTATTTAAAGATAACAACAACAACAACAATAATTATGTGCCTAAGTATTTCAATAATCAAGGGTCCAACAATAATAATGATAAATCCAAATCATGGATGAAGAATAACAATAAAAACCTTGTGAATGATGGAGTTGTGGAGGCCCACACTGTGAAGTCAACCCCTTTTATCCTACCATATGGAGAAAATTCTTCAAATAACTTTAATCAAACAAATAAAGCTCCATATAATTCCAATAATAATTCCAACACTTCCAACAATAATGCTAGTGGGGATAAATCAAAATCATCCTACTCCAATTATAATAAAAAGAAATTCACCTACTTAGGTGAACCTTTCGAGAATGTATTAAAAACCTTGGTTGCCAATAATGTCATCATATTACCCGATATGAAAGATTATGAACCCGAAGTTAAACCTTATTGGTGGAATGCATCCCATCATTGTGAATATCATAGAAATAGGGGTTGCCCAACAAATGAATGCATGAGGTTAAAACACTTGGTGCAAGATTTAATTGACAAGGGAACCATTCAAATTGAAGGACCACAAAATAATGGAGATCATACGGCCTTCAAGAACCCCTTTTTGAATCACGAAAAGGGTGAGTCATCAAATATGAATCAAAATAAAAAAAAAGGGCAATGAGAAGGTGAAATTTTCTCACACATATGATAACACGATAAATACTCTAAGAGAAGAGGATCAAACCATAAATGTTATCATAGTGAAAGATAATTCAAGGGAAGTATCATCAAATTTTGTCACTAGGGGGCAAGCATCAAAAAGTATCCTACCTACCAATGCTCCAAAAGTGGTGATATCAAACCAAGCTTCAACATCATCATCAAAGCAATACAACTTGGTTGAGCAATTACAAAGAACTCCCACTCAAATCTCTATTCTTGAGTTGCTCAAATTATCACCAATTCATAAGGATATCTTGGAAAAAGCCTTTTTGGAAACAAATGTGTCTCTAAATTTGGAGGTAGACAAATTCCAAAATATGGTGGGGCACCTAATCACACCTCATTGCCTATCATTTTCTAAACAAGATGACATGTCCCTTAATCATCCCCAAAATCTTCCCTTACATATAGAAGTATTGATCCATAAGCATAGGGTGAAAAGAGTCCTTATAGATGGAGGAGCTAGCCTAAACATTTGTACCCTTAGCTTGGTGAAAGCCCTAGGATTTTCTAAGGAGACTATTGACCCTAAGAAGAAGATAACTATAAAAGCCTATGATGATGAAGAAAGAGCCTCAAAAGGAGTCATAGTATTACCTATAAGAGTTGGTCCCATGCAAAAAGAGACCATATGCCAAGTGTTGGACCTAAAGTTGACTTATAATATCTTGTTAGGAAGGCCATGGATCCATGAAATGCAAGTTGTTGCTTCAACTTATCACCAATGCCTAAAATTTCCATGTCTAGGGCAAGAGATAATGATAAGTGGGGATCTAAATCCATTCCAATATTGTAGTAATTTCAAACCTATAAATGATTCCTTAGTTCCACATAATAATAAAGGGCTTATACCTAAGAAAATGTAGCAAGGTCAAAGTTCTAAGTACATCCCTTTGTTTAAAGGAAAAGCAAAGATGGAAGAAGAAGTTATTATTGAAGATACAACAAAACTCATTAACCAAACTACCTCAACTAAAGGAAAAGAGAGGGTTAATGAGGATAATATTATTGAAGAATCAAAAGAAGATCATATCCAAGCTACTCAAGTATACACCAAAGAGGCCCATTATCAAAAGATGGACCAAATGATGAAATTTTTTGATAAGCAATATAAGATCAAACAAAAGGGAGTAGGCGAATACTCCTTATCTATGATGGACCTACCTATATCACCCAAGTCCTTTGGGAGACCTTCAAACCTACCCCATAAATATAATGAGAACTTATTGAGGGAAATTACATCATCTACCATGGATGAAGAAGACAATGAGATCCTAAACTGGTTGTACAAAGATTAAGAATCAAGTGCCCACATCAAACATATCCAAAATATAACCATTCCCACACATCAATATGGGAAAGGATTTGCAATCATGCAAAAGATGGGATAAAAAGGTCAAGGACCTTTAGGCACAAAGAATGAAGGGATTATTGAACCCTTAGAAAGTACATGGTGAGATTCTAAGGAGAAAGCAGGAATAGGGTATCTTGAGGAAGGATACACTCAAAAACATCATCCTGAACTTTATAGCCAAATATTACAATTAGAGTCCCATAGTGATGAGGATTCTAATGAATGGGAATGGGAGACCCTATCAAATGAGTCATTCCAAGACAAGGGCATTGATGTTATTCATACCTATGCTTCTACCAAAAATAAAGGACCAATGACAGAATCTACTTCAAATCAAGCATCTAGTTCTAGCCAAGTGGTTCTAAATGATGTACCAAGTATAGAGATAGAAATCAATCCGTGGGTAGGAAAACCATACATTCCTTCATGGAGACCTACTATGGAAGAGTCAAACGTTAGGTTTAATCCACATTCCTTTTATCCAACAGAAACCCTAGAGGAGTCTAGTGAGGGGGACTTTGATCCTTCTTCTTTAGAATATTTAGAGGAAGCCCATGTTTGAGATTTTCAAGATACAATGTATGAACCCTCCAATAATGAGATATATACCTTAAACTTGATTGAAATGAACCCAAGTGTTGGCCCATTAACTCTCATCTGGCCGAACTTAATTGAATGGAATGCCATTGAACCAACTACCTTGCCAATTTTCTTGAATGACAACATTGTGTCCCAATACCTCAACGCAGTTGAACCTTCTTCTATTAGAGAATATCAAGAAGAAATGATTAGAGGGAGCACCCAAACTTCTAATTCGAGAAAAAATGAAAAATTAAAAAAAATAGAAAAGGAAAAGAATCAAGTGTTGAAAACCACTTTGTGGAAACATTAGATCAAGAAAAAAAAAAGAAATAAAGGATGTTTCCAAAGGTGAAAACCCAACTAAGGCACCTATGGAAGGGATTTTGGATGTTCTACCAGAGCATTATGAAGAAAGATCTCCAATCTTAATTGAGCCAATAGAAAAGATAAACATTGGATCAGAAATAGAGTCGAAGTTCATCCACTTAGCAGCATCCCTATCTAGCGAAGAAAGGACATAATTCATTGAGTTCTTTAAAGAAAGACAAGTTAACTTTGCATGGTCTTATGATGATATGCTGGGTTTAGACACAAATCTGATAATGCATCACCTAAACATCAAGGAGCCAAACCTATTAAGCAAAAGCTAAGGAAAATGCATCCTCATATAGCAATACTTGTCAAAGTGGAATTAGAAAAACTATTGAAGGTGGGGTTTATAAGGGCCATTGATTATGCACAATGGATCTCAAATATAGTGCCAGTATCAAAAGCAGACAAATCCATCAGAATCTGCATAGACTTTAGAGACTTAAATGTGGCATGTCCTAAAGATGATTTCCCACTTCCAAGTATTGATGCCATTGTAGACCTAACAGTGGGACACTCCATGTTCTCACTCATTGATGGATTTAGTGGGTATAATCAGATAAAGATAGCCCTAGAAGACCAAGATAAAACTGCCTTTACATGTACATGGGGTACATTTTACTGGAATGTCATGCCATTTGGGTTAAAGAATGCAGGAGCGACCTATCAAAGAGAAATGACTACAATATTCCATGATATGATGCATAAGTTCATGGAGGATTATGTGGATGACATACTAGCTAAATCACATTCAAGGAAAGAACACCTACCAATCTTGGCAAAAAAATTTTAAAGGTTAGAAGAATTCAAAGTGAGACTCAACCCAAAGAAATGTGCTTTTGGAGTCCAATCCGACAAACTCCTAGGCTATATTGTATCTGCAAAAGGGATAGAGGTGGATCTTGCTAAAGTGAAGGCTATCATGGAAATGGAAGCACCTAAGAACATTATTCAGATGAGATCTTTACAAGGAAGGATCCAATCCATTAGGAGATTTATCTCCCAATTAGCGAAAAAATGTCATAATTTCACTCAACTTTTACATAAGGATACAATTTTCAATTGGGATGAAAAATGTGAAGAAGCCTTTAATGTACTAAAGAAATATCTCATGAATCCACTAATCTTGATGCCACCTATCAGAGGCAATCCCTTGATCCTATACATTTCAGCAATGGAGAATTCATTGGGGGCACTGTTAGCACAAGAGGATGAAACAGGAAAAGAGAAGGCAATTTACTACATTAGTATAACCTTGGTCAAATACAAGCTGAACTATACATTTATGGAAAGGGCATGCTTGGATATAGTTTTTGCTTCCCAAAAATTACACCATTATATGCTAGCCCACAAGATAAGGCTCATTGCCAAAATTGACCCATTGAAGTATCTACTTAGCAAAATAGCATTGAATGGAAGGCTAGCAAAGTGGGTAATGGTACTTAGTGAATTTGAAATAGAATATGTTGATAGAAAATCAATCAAAGGGAAGGTAATTATAGACCAATTAGTAGAAGCACCACTTCATGATGATCATCCTATACAAGTTGAATTCCCAGATTCAAAGATTTTGAAGGTGGAAGCAAAAACATGGCAGCTTTATTTTGATGGTTCCTACACTCACCATGGATCAGGAGCAGGCATACTTCTAATCAGGCCTCAAGGGTTCACTATCCCTAAGTCATACAAATTGTTGTTTCCATGCACCAACAATATAGCAGAGTATGAAGCATTGGTTATTGGAATTAAGCTAGCATTAGAGTGGAAAGTGACAAAATTAAAGGTTTATGGAGATTCACAATTAGTCATAAATCAAGTCAATGAAGAATATCAAACAAAGGATGACAAATTGGTACCCTACAAAAACATGGTGCAAAGCCTCAAGAAGTATTTCATACTCATCACATTTGAACAAGTGCCGAGGGAAAAGAACAAAGTAGCGGATGTAATGGCAACCTTGGCTTCACTTTTGCAAATGTCAAATCAGAGTGCTAGATACGAGTTCTTGGTAGAAGAAGTGATTCAACCCGTGTTTGACCCTACCCACCCTCACACCATTTTCTTGTTAACTACAAATGAATCACCTTGGTATGGACCAATTTATACTTACTTGAAAGATCAAATCCTTACCATAGACCAAACCAGGAATCAAAAGAAAAGCTTCATTCGTCAAGCTGCCCGATACACCATAATTTTTGAAACATTGTATCGAAAAATTCTAGATGGAATGCTCCTTAGATGTTTAGAAGAGGAATAATCAAACTTAGCCTTACGAGAATTCCACAAAGGAATTTTTGGATCACACTCAAACGGATTATCCTTAGCCAAGAAACTTCTAAGGATAGGATATTTTTGGCCTACCATGGAAAAAGATTCATGTAACTTTGCAAAAACTTGTAAGAAATGTAAATTCCATGGAAACTTGATACATGTGACCGCACAAGAGCTTCATTCAATGACAATACCTTAACCGTTCTACCAATGGGGTTTAGACCTAATAGGCATGATTTATCTTCCATCCTCGAATGGCCATAAATTCATCATCACGACAACTGAATATTTTACTAAGTGGGTGGAAGTTGTACCCCTATCAACTGCAATTGGAAAGCAAATTTATTTGTTTATTCTCAATCATATTATTTGTAGATATGGCATACCTCATGCTATTATAATAGATAATGCAAAGCATTTCAAGAACAAAGACATAACGGAATTGTGCACCAAATTTCACATGATCCATCATTCATCTTCAATCTATTACCCTCAAGGTAATGGACAAGCCGAAGTAACCAATAAAAACATCTTGAAGATTTTGAAGAGAACGGTGGACAATTCTGGTAGAGATTGGCATATCAAGATAAGCCTGACCTTGTGGGCTTATAGAATAACCAGAAGAATGCCAACAGGGGCTACACCTTTCTCCTTACTCTTTGGAATAGAAGCAGTTTTGCCTTTAGAGGTAGAACTTCCATCTTTGAGGATATCTATGCATGGTTTGATAAATGAGGAAGACTATAGGGTTGCAAGGCTACAAGAACTAGAACTCTTGGATGAAAAATAGAAGCAAGCATTTGATCATTTGAAGGTGTACCAGAATAGGATGTCCAAGGTGTACAATAAACATATCAAGCCAAGAACATTCCAAATAGGGGACCTAGTTTTGAGAGAAAATCCCAAGAACCAAGCAGAACGAGAAAAGAAAGGAAAATGGGAAGCAAACTAGTTAGGACCATTTCTCATTGTGGAAAATTTTGGGACCGGCACATACAAACTAGTAGATTGTGATGGTGAAGAACTACAAGAGCCAATCAATAGCATACATCTCAAGAAGTTCTATACATGAGGAAGATAAAAGAGGATAAAGAGTATCAGATGGAGGAGCATCATATTTATTGTACATAGTGAAAAGAGATCCTAAAAAGACCAAAACATTGGAAAAGCAGAAAAGATCAAAAACAGTGAAAAATTGAGCATGAAGAAAGAAAAAACATTCATATATGATCCTCAAAAAAAGAAAAAAAGGTGAAAAAAAGAAAAATACAAAAAAATCAAAAAAGAAGAAAAGTGCCTTGGTGAAAACCTAGCAAATAGGCATCTTGATAGCAAAAAAAAAGAGAGAAAAAGCTTCAAAAATAGAAAAAGAGCTAGATCCATTCAATCAATGAAAACTTGGTAAACAAGCACCATTGAAAGTCCAAGTCAGTCGCATACCTAGAAGGTCACCTTGTAAATATCACATTCGCCAGCATTTGTATATATTGCATAATAAAACCCCATAGTTGCATTTTCAAGTACCTCAAGATTTTGGTCACCTAATCAAAAAATTGTCTTAAGTCCCATAAATGAAATCAATATCAAACCGGGGGAAATCTACTCTAAAGGAACGAGGGTTCATCAACAAGTTTTATTCAATCAGAGAATCAATTCATCACACTTGAAAGAGGAACACTTAATCAAATCTACATCCCAATCCAATTTGAGCCTAAAATGAAAAAATTGATCCAAGAACTTAAATGACCTTACCTTTATCAGGATTAAAAGTATGAAATGGATGGAACTACACTTGAACTATGGATTTGAAAAACATTGCAAAAATTTTCTAAGTGTTAACTCAAGTGATGAAATCATTTCTTTCTAGCGAATCAATGAAAGTTTTAGACTAGACAAGCTATGATGAAAGGATGATATGTTTCTTAATTTCTAAATGACTGTCTTAAAATCAAAGTTTTAAATCATGTATTATTTGTCTAAGGACATGATCATCAAAGAATCATTGAGGACTTGTACATAGGATAAAATGGAGATTTCTACTTGTTTACGCAAACGGATACCTTGGCTATTTTGATTTCCCATATCATAATACCAACATCCACTTGCAACATAGAATCCAAAAAAATTGGTATTCGCACTCTCATGATTGGCTTCAATCAGTGATAGTCGTACCGAAGAGACCGATGGGAAAGCAAACAAAGAGGAAAAAAGTATTCATATCATCATAGTTGAACTAGTGATGGTTGTACTAAAACGGGATTCCAAAAGTGCTCAATGATGATTATAAGCTCCAAATCTTGAATAATGACAATTAGCTGCATACATTTTAGATTAAGTGCATTGTATATATGTGTTTGGCCTTTCTTAGCTTAAGTTGCAAGGGGAAAAATGAAATAGGGGGTTCAATTCAAACATCATTATCCTTGATTCCAAACAACAAAAGTGAGATTATCTTTTGCATTCATGCATAGCATTAATCATTATTCATAAATATGAAGAAAACAAAAAAACAATCATTACTCATACATCATTTGCATACATTTAATTAAAGATAGAATTGTATACATTTGAAAAATCAAAAACATAGGATCATCCATATCCATATTGCCATAAAACAATTTTCATCCATACATTGAAAAATAGAAAAACATCTCATAAATCCATACATCAATACATTCATCTATCTATATCATAAAAATAAGATACATTGCATCCATCGCATAAATCACAAATAAATGCATCATAAACATCATATAGCTACATACAAAGATAATCTCATCAATCAACTCATCAAGGAGAATGAAGGAATATATCATCACATATCATCAAAAGAGTGTTCATCAATGATCCATCAAATGAGTATATCAAGATACAATGTCATACAAAGTGATACATCAAAGGTTCTGACCAATCAAATAACATGAAATGTGAAATAAAGGACATCAACAATGAGTGAATCTGTCATCAATCAATCAAGATCCTGCAGCACGAGATCCATCTGGACCTCTATCATCCTATGGAGGAGGAGCCTGAGAAGTGCTCACTTCGCTCTGTCTCTAAACCATCACTGACATGAACTATTGCATCAAGGTGGCAACCTGATCTAAATGCCCAACAATAGTGGATATATCTATCCTCATAGACTAAACCTCCCATACTACAGTACCAATAGTAGGAGCATCTTGTGAACTCTGTCCCTGATCTTGTGGATGCTGACCCTATGTAGGCACCTGCTATGTCGGAACCTGATCCTGTTGTGCTGGAACATCATCCTTATGAACCAAGGAAACTCTCTACAACTTAACTAAAAGGTCTAATCCACCTGGAATCTCCCTAGCAACATCAACATGAGCATGTCTTTGTTGTCTTTGTTGGCGATGAGCTCTTTGCTGTCTATCTGTTGCTCTAGGATGAACATCAACTACATCATCATGTCCTCTAGCTCAATCTCTCACCTGTCCTCTACTAGCAATAACCAGAGGATCTCTACATCCTCGCCATCTCTGATGTCTCCTACCACCACCACTGCCATCATCACCACCACCATCATCGCCGCCACCATCACGTTGACCTGGAATAGGCTCTATTGGATCCGTAAAATGAATAAACCTGTTATGAGCCCACCAATTTGCATACTCATGAGACATACCTGCATCTGCCATACCAGGAAGCATCTCCCACCTGCAATAAGCCATACTAACAATCTGATCCAAGGAAAACTGATAATCAATAAGAGGACCCCACATAGATCACTCTGCCTGTACCTGAGCATATAATGTTGCATCCAGAGGCATATCCTGCACTCTACCATACTGTCTGGAAACTCTACCAAAATAGAACCGCTCAATAGTGGTATCAAACCTACCAATCATCTAATGAGGAGTGAACATGTACAGTAACTCATCATCATCCTCTCTCCAACCCTCACAACCAATGTATAGTCGCTACTAAACCTGATCAAGATCATCTATAACCCAGCGCCAATAATCCAAATGACCTAAATGATGTTAAATCACCATACCAATGTATAGAAAAGCATATGGAAAACCACGAGGCCAAACCCTATCAAAAATAGGCTTGGTAATAGGGAGATGCTCCCAAATCCATAACTAAAGAACCAAGGCACCTACAGATAAGGAAGAACTCTCTCTATATACCACCTCATGAAGATCTTGATATAACTGCGCCAGCACACAAGAACCCCAATAGAAACATTGAGGCTGTGCTAGTAAATCCTCCAATATCCTACCCCAACCAATAGAAAAACCATGACCTCGTCGGTTGGGAAGAAGCAAACCACCAATCAATGCGCCAAGTACTACAGGCAATGTAGGAAAGGAAGCAAACTATGGCCATGTGATAGTATCATCATCAATAGTATTGTCCCTGAACACTCGTCGGCAGGTAGTAGAATCATAGATAGAATCATAATAGACTATCTCGCCTTGGCATGGGATACGTAGAAAATGATACACATCCTCTGGCGTGATCATCATCTCGCCATGTGGAAGATGAAAAGTATTGTGGTTAGAGTGCCAACACTCTTCCACAGATGTCAATAACCCATAGTTCAGCTAGGTCTAGGGAAGATCGAGAAGAAAACTCAAACTACAAATCTCGATGACACGGTACTCAGCTGGAGTAAGGGCCTGCCCGAGATCAATGACCCACGAAGCAACTAATTGGATATACAATACAGGAAAGTGAGCCTGTTTGGCAAAACAAAAGAATCATATCAGCATATTATATCAAGGAATAGCTAACATCGATGAAGTTATTCAAATATCCATTTGATCATCTTAAGTGCATCAAATCTCCTAACTCTATATCTTGAGGAAGGAACATCATTATTTTATCTCTCTAGATCTTGAGAGTGAAATATCAAACCATCAACCTATCATATCAAATGGACAAATCACATTCATTGGTATTACTATACTGATATTCTAATCAATTTTTTAGTTCAAACACAACAAACCTAATCTAATCATTCAAATTAAGCATCGAAAATCATCAAAAAATTTCATCAGACAAATCAAGTACAAGTGTAAAAAAAATAATTCAAAAGTCTGCAGGCGTGATTTTAATCATACCAAGTGACATTTCTCTTAAGCGGTATCAAAAGTTTATTAAGCGACATTACTTTTGTCTCAAGTGACAAATTACGCATAGGTGACAATGAATTAAGCTAGGTGATAATGAAATATGGCCTAGGCGACAGTAAATTATTAGGGTTTCCTACACGGAAAAATATATGAAAATTGGCATTTTTGCCCTAGCTCTACGTGTGAATGTTTTGTTCTCAAGCGAGAATGAAAGTGTCTTAGGTGACAATTAACTACGCAAAAGCATGAGTAAAATGTGCAGATGCAACAGTAAAAAGGCATAGGCAACAATGAAATATTCCTAGGTGTGATTTTACATATTCTAAGCAATGATGAAATCAAAATTTGCAATAAATGCTAATAAATGAGCAATAAATGTAATGAGAGAGTTCAAAATAACTTACCGAATGTCCATAGTCAGGTGGCCTAGCATATCTCTGACACCTCTCAAATTGATGCTCTCAGATAGGGACAACCATCTCGAAAATCAAAGGAGAACCAGAGCAAAATCACCAAAGACAAAAGTGAAAATGAATAGTAAATCTAGGTTTTTCAACCTATTTAAGCTAATTTGACATAATTTTGAGGTGAAAATTTGACTTCGACCTATATTAACCAATCATATTTAACCGGGGCAAATTGGGAAGTGGGACATATCATGAGTGGTTTTCATAAATGAAAACATATCAATCAATTATTCAAATTTATCAAACCAAAACAATAATATGTTTTATTTTTGAGGGGGCATATCATCGGATAATCAGATCAATATCATTAGTAACATCATCGAAAATCAAGGGACTAGTCATCAAATCAAAGTGAAAGCTTTTATCAAAAAAAAAATCGTAATCAAATGAAAGGGACATCATATTGAATACAATCATCAAATCAGGTATCATATCAAGATTAATCATCAAATCAACCATCATATCAAGAACAATCATCAAAGAACCACATCAATCAAGAGAGTTTCATATCAATCATTATCTACAGCAATCTCATATCAAAAATCAAAGGATCAACCATCGAAAAACATTAAGAATGAACATCAAAGATCGACCATCATTGAATCAAGACCTTGTCAGCAAGATCAGAGTATTCTTTGAATCGACATGCTTCGCATGTCAACTCAAAGAGGGGCATTTGTAATCACCTAAAAATGGAAAAAGATCAAATCAAAGAAAATCAAGTTAAATCAAAGCAAATCAAGGACAAAATTGAAGCAATTGAATCACAATGCATAATTAGCCAATGAAAATTAAAATCAAGTCTTAATTCGAGATCAATCAAAATTGAGAGCATTTTAATCAAGTGCAATCAAATTAAAATATAATTAAATCAATTAATTGTATAGTCTTGGATTAAATTAAATTCAACCCATTCAAGGGGTACATGGCTAAAATAAATCAATTAATAAATCTCAATTACTCTCAACAAACCAAAAGGAGAGGAAATCAATCAATCAATGAGATTTAAGGAAAGGCATTCACATTGATCAAGCCAAATTCAATCTCAATCACTCAAAGTGAAAGAGAATCTTGTCCATTGATCTTGTCTACTTGTCCCAAGCTTTGAGGATACAAACTTTGCATTATCTTAAAAGGGTGGAACCAAAGACTCAACCAAGGCTTAATCATGATCAAACACAACTACACCCCCTACCATTGGAAAATCTATAAAAGGAAGATTAAAATCCTTCATTATTATAAACCACACATCTAAGAATTGCATTGAACCTCTTGCAAATTGAGTTTAGAAAGGCATTTGAGAGCTTAATTAGCATTTATTTTGATAATTCTTAGCAATAGCATTGTTTATCTTTATCATTCTCATTCTAGGACTATCATTAATGAGAGCTTGCTGAGAGCTTATTCATTAATATCTTAGTTAGAGAGCCATAGGATGCTCAATTGATCATTAATTTGCTATAGTTTTCTCTATTGCTTTATGGTTTAATTTAGTTACTATTTCAATTATTGATGATTAACCTTAATTCTATGAAGATACTTTTATTAGTATATAGTATGTTACAACAAAGTTGTTGAATTGATAGAGTATGTTGGACCTTGTTACAATTACAGTGATTGGATGTGGATTGTTCAATATAAAAAAAGTATGTGTAGGTATGCACTATCAAAAAATTATATACAATGGAAAGAAAATGATCAAAGTAAAAGATTTTCTATGTACATTGATGGGAGACCAAAAGAAACAAAGAATATTGCGGGTTTTATAAATAGTACGTGACCTTCCTCAACTAATAAGCAACCCAATTGCATATTTGAGGCACATGAGGGGAATTGTGTTTTTGTATGTGTGATAAAATCAATAAGTGCAGGGGAAGAACTGCTAATAGATTACCATTTAAATCACATTGATACAAACAAAGTTACTATCATGAGGGTGGTAAGTACTATATACCATTTAAACTAACCTCAAGTTTATGACTCCAATATACCATTTTATTAATTAGTTTTTTTTGCTAAGTCTATTGCTTTCAGTTCACTGAAGTTTTTATATTTAATCTTTGTCATAGGATGACATGGATCCCCCACATGATAGAGGTCATGGGGACACTCCTCCCACCCATTCTTTAGCAACAATAAACCTTCTTGTAATTGTACAAATTAGATAGTTGAAAAATGTTATATTATTATGTTATTTTATTTAGGATTTTGGAGTTATTCTGATAGTTTTACTGATATTTCTATTACAAATTGATGTTCAAGATAGGGGAAAAGCACCTGACACAACAGAGGCAATAGCTATAGATACAGATGAGGATATCCTAGAAATCCCTAATATAATAAATACGGTGAATAAAAAACTAGAAAAAGTTAATGCAGAAATTATTAGCATTTTGGAAGATGCAAATCCAACCGAGGAGATGCTGAAGAGGACAGATGAATTGATGGCGCAAGCACGTCATTATGAAGTAAGCAATAATGAATCTTTAGTTATAACAAAAGTTCAATAAAGGTTTATATTTTATACTCTTTTATGTCATGAACTAAAATATGTATGTGTTCTTGTTACAGGATTTTTTGTTTGCTCAAGTACCTAGTCATGGACATCACGATGAGGCTGGTACTAGCAAAGCTCCGGCCACCTCAAGTAAAATAATCCTTAAGTTAACAAGTTACAAGGAATTTTTTCTTTGGAACATTCAAAAACTTCATTGAACTTACTGATTAGAAGTGTACATTTTTCATTGGACTTACTAATACCATAGATACAGCTATAGGAAAAGGTACAGTTACAACTAATTCAAAATTTCTAAGAAAATTTTCACTCAAACTTTATTGAAAGCTACTCTTACTTTTATTATTTTAGAATGTCTTTGCTAACAATGTATTGTTTAGGTGATCAAGTGCAGGTGACTCCTCCTAGAAGGTTGACCGACGTCCATCTGAGATTGTTGAGTGCAATGTCAACAACAAGGGGCATGCAAACATCGATGCCTTCATGGTCTATGCCTAGTAAATCCTTGTTTTGCTATATTTGGTTTTGTGTTAATTATGATTTGATAATTTGTACTTTAATCTTGGGTGCATCTCATAGTGGATTAATTTTGTGGAGTAGGAGATACACTAGTGCTATCTTCTACACTAGATACAGATTAGAGTACTTGTATTGGTGATATTTCACCATCGTTTCCTAGATCTACCAGTGTTTCTAGCACGGGAGTTATTCAGACGTCATTGTTGATTGAAGATAAAGAATTGATGCCTTTAAAATGTCTCAAGCTTCCGGGTACTTTAAAATTATTATTATTTATATTGTAATATGCATTTACCTATTCATAACAAGTTTTGGATTGATGATCCCATGACATTTTTGCAGGAAATGATTCTTTTTATAAGATTCTTTATGACTTCACATTGAAGATATTTGGGCCCACCATACGTACAAGGTGGAACATCATAAGTGAACTAACCCTATCCCACTATTTTTATTTCATATCATTAATTGGTAAAATATTTTTCCTTTCCTTCAGGCCTTTTCTTTTACTATATTCAAGGTACACAACTTTAGTTCATTTTTCTATCTAACAATTTTGTGTTTTTTCTTAAAAGGTGGAACTTGCAAGAAGAAAAAAATAAAAGATAAGCTCATAAAAAATTTAGAGCATGAGTTTGGTAGTAACATTTTTTAGGAGAAGAAAATTTTAGAAAAAGTTGCCAAACATCTTAAGACTGTGAGGGACTCATATAGAAGGAGTCTTGTCCATAACCCAAAGTACGAGTGTCCTCCCTTTATTTCAGTGAGGGATTGGAATGAGTTCATTTTGGATGCAAAGGAGAAAGGGGATGTTCAAAGAGGAATTACACCAGCAAATGAGAGAAGAAGGTATGTGATAGTATTAACTACTAGTAGAATGTAATAATGCACTAAGTAGTGATCTTGATATCTATATCATCTAACATATTTCAAACTTTTCATAGGTTGCAGGACACATCAAAGGCAACAAAGGCTAGACTGCAAAAGATTGGGTAGTACAAGCTTGGCTCTGGTGGATATTCAAAAATTAAAGCACGAATTATAATTAGCATTAAATGAATTCCAAATCAAAATTATTTATAAATGCAAATAATTTTATTTAATAAAAAAATGTAGGGCTCAGATTTTAATTTAGAGGCCATGATAGAACACAAAAAAATTGCCTTCAAGGAAGGCTATCAAACCATGGTTGAACACCTACACCAAGCTTCCACTGGCCCAACCCAAGAGTCTCCTACATCAGCTGAACAGGTAAATATGCCAACAAAAAAAAATTTGAAATTGAATACTTGAGAAACAATCTATTTGATGTTAATTTCAAACATAAATTGATTATTTTTGTTTTTAAAAAGCAAACAATGATAATAATGTGCATGGCATTACAATGCAGCCTCGTAATCCTAACATAGAACCTACGCTACATGATAAAGGCCCTGATGTGCATCATAGTGTAGATGGAGGTGTTCATTTTCTATTGAAAATTAATTATGTAATTATTAATACAATTTAACATCTTAAATTGAAATTGGTGTAACCTTTTTTGTGTATATTTTAGAGCATACAGAACATCATGCTGAACGAGTGGAGGATGTTCTGAGTGATCACCATGTAGATGATGTGGCACATTCAGGTAAAGAAAATCTATGTTTTATTCTTTTAAATTTCTTTTTTGATTTATAGTTCTTTTAATTAATGAAATACTTGTAACACTAATATAAAATGGTGTGAATTTAACCCATGACGTAGTTGTTATTGCAGTGGACCCCCCATTGACGTAGCAACCTCCTATTCCTGAACAAATGAGGAGGAGACATGTGTTGAGATTAGAACCAATAGAGGAGTGGAATGACAAGGATATTGATGCTCCTCTTAGCCATTACCTTAGAAAAATGAGCAAGAAACCAAAAAAGAAATGATTGTAATTAACATTTTTTGCTAATGAAAGAGCGTTGTCTTAATGGATGTAATTTTGTACTAGTAAATGTTGATGAATGATGTGTTAATCATTATTCATGAATGTTGTGTGTTAATGAATTTTATGTGTTAATGAATGTTATGTGATTATAATGATTGAATGTTATATTTCAAAAATGGATTAATGAATGAATGAATTTTATTAGATGTTAATGAGGAATTTAGAGTGATGTTAGGGGGGGGAGGGGCCAAATGAGCTTCCACCTTCATGCGGTTGGCCTTATTATGTAGAGACTATTAAACTATTCTCGAAACCAAGTGAAGCTCAAACTAAACCAATGACGTAGATTCAATGGTCAAAAACACCTACTTCTTATTCCATATTATTTCTCATTCACTTTAAGAAATATTTTAATTATTAAACATGTTCATCAACCAATCTACATCACCATGTTCATCAAATTAGATTTATAGATAAGAGAGTGAAAAATGCAAAGTAAAGCTCGATAGAAAATCTCAAATATAGGCCTAACAAAGAATCACATTTTATAAATTATATGGCTCACTAAGGTTGATAGGATAGTGGATGGGTAGAATTGTATTAGGGATGGTGGAATTGATGTTATTAACATCACAATATGTTAGATCCACCTTGGGTAGACCCTAGGAGTAATTCTGTCAAGTTTTGCACAACATTGCAAAATGTTGTCAACAACATTTGTTGCAAAAGTTGCTAAATGACAACTACTCTCCACCTAATCATCTAATCATCAAACCCTTGTTCCTAGGATCATTTATCTGGGGCCTATGCAAAATCAACTTCATAATCATCTCCAAATCAATTCGTTGGTTCTAACACATCATTATGGATACAAACATCTATATTATATCATCCAATGCAACTATTCTTAATGGAAAATGCTTCCCAAGTGACTACTATCAAATTGGCTCTCCTTCACTCAAGAAATTCCACCATTATGTGGTCTTCAACATCAACACCCCTTATCCCTGCATAGGAAAATTATAATACAAGGATAATATACATCTTTTAAACCTCTCCCACCAATCACAGTGGCCACAGGGGTGGGACAATGATGTAGACGTGGTATGGTGGTCTTCATTCTACAAATGATGAGGGACTTCACAACTTCTTTTCCCACTTATCCACTAGACTTCCACAAGGATCATCTCCTTTGATCCACCACACACTATGACCAATCAAAGTGAAAAAACAACTTATGGTGCCACAAACCACTCCACATCATTGAAAACACCTCAATGTCCCTTAATCTAATCAGTGGATTCGATGAAATCACTTTATCAAGCCAAGATCCCTAATCGGGTGCTAAACTAGGCTTATTCTCCTATTAGCACTGCTAGACCAGTTTTCCTAGGTTCTTGAAAATCTTTCCCAAAACACTTAGGAATATATATATATATATATATATATATATATATATATATATATATATATATATATATATATATATATATATATATATATATATATATATATATATTAGGATACCCTTTTCAGAGTTAGACAACATATCTTGAAATCAGGTACAAATCTTTTGGACCATCTATCCAAACAATGATTGGAGCACTGTAATTACCCCTCCATTAGGCCTCCTATTATAAAACAAGTGCTATCTACTCATCTGCCCAGACTTCCCTAACCATAAACAAAATCTATATGTAGTTACAACCCAAATATTTTCAACTTTGTAAGAAGTTTCAATTTGTTTTAACACCCTAACAACCTAACCCTCTCTTTTAGGCCATATACCCTAGGCTTGCTCAAATAAACACCTCTACACCTTTCTAGATCCCTTAAATGGATCTAACATCATCCCCTAACCATATCATGACTATCCAAGAAAATAAAAGTGGTCCTCAAATGGACTAATCGTCTAGACCATGACTGGTCCAATTACAGTGACCCTTCAATCAGTGAATCTCATTAATCTGAGATCAAACACTGCCATCCCCTGCATGGCCTGCAATAAACACATAAGGAAAAAAAATTATAACACAAATGCATCCTTCTTCATATCCCATATCACCCTTGGTTGAGAGGATTCATTCATAACCTGTCATGACACCCAAAAAATACACAATGTATACTCTGACTGTACATGAACACTCACCTCTATGTAGTTTTCAAACACACTAAAACTTCTCCAAACCCTTTGAATGTATTAAGGAACATAACATAATATTAAATCATCTATTTATATTCATATTCTCCATGAAAGAGTAGTTTTGAGCATCAAATACACCAACTGTACCCTCACGGGCAGTGACAAGGTCTTTTGAAATGTGTTTACATTTTATTGTATCAAGGCATATGTTACAATGTTTTTGTGACACAAAACTCTTAAAATTATCTTCTTACTCCTCTCCCCTCTCCTAAGTCATGACTACACCATCAGATAGCAACACCAAAGACCGGTTGATGGTTAACTTCCCTGTCAACCGCACACAATCAGTTATTATGACTATTATAATTAGTTTTTGTTTATGTTGGTTGTCTAGTTGACAACAAGTTTTCAACTTCGACAACTTCTACCCCTTTTCATTCATATCAACCTTTTAGAAAGGCTATCCTACTTCCACTGCCCTCCTAAACCCTTTCTAATCCCAACTAAGCCTTTGTTTAGGCCTATTTTTCCATTATAGGCAAATTACACACTTTGGCACTTTTAGTGCTTTTACAACATTTTATTGGCCCTAGTGGCCACATTAAATTTATTATAGACCTTATAGGTCTTTAGATCCCTCTACTAGGCTAGGATCAACATAATGACCCCATAGGTGCATTTTGACCTTATAATGCCATTCACCTCCTATTACATGCCTTTATATGTTTAGGCTTATTACATTCAAATACATCAAATACAAAATGGACCACAAGTCCAATTACATCCATATTTTGATCCTTCTAGATCATTCAACCTTCATGAGTCTAAATGAATCTCTTTTTATGCCTTTGCCAGGGTGCCCTGCACCAGAGAGTTACATCAACTTAAAGGATTTCAACCTAGCAATGCTGACTGTACCCAAAAATCAGTCACATACCCAAATACCAATCAATCTCTCTATCTTAAGAACAATCCAAACATGATATAGTTGCTTAAACATGTAAATAAAACACTAGTCTATGATTCTACATTATCATCCCATCAAGATCACATTTTAAATGAACATGAGAATTCACTGTTACCTTGTTACAGTGGACTGTACCCATGGGCAAAGATAGAGTTGCAAGAATCACTGGTGTTTATTTATTTGATACATTACAAAAACATCCCCTTACATCACCAACTCTACATCATGTCTCCAAACCCATGGATCAACATTGATATAGACTTCTAATTCCCTAAAATCAACTAAAACCATTTCTAACTACCCCAAAACTATCCCTAAATAGTCTAAAACTGATTGTCTCAATAATATGTGATTTAAAGATGTTTGAACTTGATCTATTATAAACCACACATGTTAACAACACTCCTCAGGTATGGTTTATGGACCTCCATATTGATATTAATGCTTTGTATTGACTCATTTTTCAAATAAATTGGATAGTTTTAAGTTATACATAAGGACATATAGAAGTTATACCTTATGTAATCAAGTATTTCGAATAATGACTTCCTTTAAAATGATTTCTTTCTTGAAAGAAAATAAAGGTGATATGTACTACATTTGAAATCTATGTCTATTATTTAGGGTACAGAGTTCCTAGATAAAGTCTGATACTTTCACTTCTTTTCATATATACTCTAGACCCATTGTGAAAGAAACTCTATAGGTGCTAGGTATTTTGCATTTCCACACTTATTTTCTCTTCTTCCATGCTGTAGATCCACTACTTTTTCTATTTTTGTGTTGAGCATTCTTTCTAATCCACTGTTAACATTGTGTTGTACATGATTTTACCACTCTTATGTACCTTGTATGGATTGTCCTTGTGATTGTGGAATATAGTGTCCTTATTACTTTAATGTGTATCATTGTGATGGTGCATCATTGTTCTTTCAGTTTTGTTCTATATGATTGCATGGATATGGTTTTTCTTTTAGATTCCTTTGACAGTCATGATCGCATCTTCATCTTCTTATAGTAGCCTTTTTTCCTTTGAACTTGAGACAAATACATCTTCTAACCATGCCATGACTATGTTAGGAATGAATGTTGAATATATCCTATGGGGGAGTATTTGCAGCCATTCTATAGCAGTTGTTGTTGCAATCATGACTGTGATTGTCATTAATGTCAACATAGTGATCTCCTAAAGGTTAGCAGAGAAGTAGACAGTGTTTGTATTAGTGCATGTGGGATATTGAAGATCAAGCTATGCAAAGTTGAGGACTTAATCTATGATGTTTCTTGAGATCATATTTTAAGAGCGCATACAAAAATTCAACTGTTCATGACAATTATGTGTAAATCAGTGGAAGTAGTATTCATGTAGTGTTCCTGAGAAGCAGTTTGTGGAAATCGGATGATATCTCCTAATCAGGATAGAATCTAAGCATGTGAAGTTGTACAGATGATGAAGACATGATGATTGTGATGTGGACATGACAGCAAGGTTAGAGGTCACACGAGTGAAGAATTATCTTAATTAGAAGCTGACAGTTTTATGTAATTGTGGAATATTATGTAACGTGTGGAAGATTTTATTTTGTAATTTGTATGCCGACTCATTTGTAATTATTTGAGTGTGGTATAAAGGAAGGATTATTTTCCTTATTGTAATGTAGAATGTGGAATTGAATTGTGAAATTGAGCAATACTTGTTGTAAGAGGATATGTGAAGTACATAGATCTGGTATTGAGATCTGATGAAGCAGTTGGTGTGGCTTGGCATAGTTAGAGGAGAAGTGATAATTTGTTGAGATAAGTAATCTTTTGGTATTATTATATTGATTAATATAGAGATCAGTTGGATAGTTTGTTCAGTGATCTTTCCCTTGAATTTGTTTGGACAGTGGGTCCTTCTATCTTCCATAACTCCTAATAGGGTTAGAATCTTTTAACTGGGATTCAAAGTCTCCTAACAGAGATTCATATGTATTGAATGTATTGAATGTATTTCATAAGGCTCCTAATAGAGTCCATCATCTCATAAGGAATTTTCATATTAGTGCATCTTTTGTGAGCATCATTCTCACCAGGGTTTGCTCTTTGATCAAGAGGTTCCCTAGTCAACATATCTTGTGTTATTGTATTGTTGTGTATGTATATCTTTCTATGGTGTTGATTACATTGCTTACATGGTTAAAATCTATTAAAGGTAATAAAAGTTGTATTTATCTGATAACTGATTCACCCCCCCCCCCCCTCTCAATTATCTTGGTGGACTTTACTTTCTAACAATTGGTATCAAAGAAACGGGTCCTTGAAGGAAAAGTTTAACAACTTAAGGAGATCCATGGTGAATCATTTTAGGAAAGAAAGCCCTAAGTTTGATGGAGTAAACTTTGACAACTAGAAAGAAAAGATGAAGACACATTTGCTTTGTTTAGGACCAGGATATTGGTTAATCACAAAGAACAAGAAGACTATCATTGATGAAGACAAAATTGAAGAATGTACTAATGAGGAGAGAGATCTATTCATGTGTAACATACTTTCCAGAGAAACCTCTGGTCATCTCTTTCGAAAAATGAGTACAGTCAGGTAAAATATCTAAAAACATCTCATGAAATTTGATTAGCTTTGAAATCTACTTTTGTAGGTGATGAACATGCAAAGAAAGTCAAATTACATAATTGGATACGTGCATTTGAAGATATAAGAATGATGGAAGATGAATCTGTTAGAAGTTATATTGGTAGAATGTCAGAAATCGTTGCAGGCATAAAATCCCATGAAGGAATCAAGACAGAGAATGAAGTGATATGGAAAATTCTAAGGACATTAACTCCTACATTTAAGTAGACAACGTAGATGATTGAGAAAGTTATACCTTGTACTGAGAACTTCACTAGAGAAACTCTTCTTGGAAAACTAAAAGCAACAGAGATGAACTTGAGACAATCAGGAGATCTACCTAGAATGGAGACAGCATTCAACACAGTTACTATTCATCCTACTTTGTTAAGAAGCACTAGTGTAAGAGGAGACTATGCTAGTGGCAGCAGATTTAAGAATGAAGAAGACAAAAAGATTGAGGAAGGAATTGCCTTGCTTGTGAAAAGAGAACCAGACGGTAAGAAAATTTTTAAATGTTGGACTTGTCAAGAATATGGTCATTTTGCATCTAAATGTCCTAAGAGAGTAAAGAAGTATAGAAAGAACTTTAAACCTAGAAGATCTAAAGAATGTTACTATGCTAATGATGAAGAATTCAAAGCTAGTATGGAAAAATCTCTAAGTGGAAGTGATAATGAGAATGATGATATAGGATTTGTAGCAATAAAAGAAGAAAACCCTAAAATAGAAGTTAAAGAAGAAAATGCTTTAGTTTCTCAAGTAGAAAAGAGATCTGATTGGATTATAGACAGTGGTTGTTCACATCATATGAATAAAGACATGAATAAATTCATAATTTTTAACAATTATGATGGAGGAATTGTTAGAGTTGGAAATAATGCATCTTGTTTGATTTAAGGAATAGGATCTATTACTCTTGATGGAAAGACTAACACTGATGATGTTTACTTTGTGGATGGATTGAAACATAACCTTTTGAGTGTTGGACAGCTATTTGATAAGGGATATCAAGTTTGATTTACTGAGAAAACTTGTGTAATCAAAGACAAGGATGATAATTTGATTGGAACTAGATCAAGAACTAGAGGTAATGTATTTCAATTGAATCCTACTAAGATGACATGCTTGATTACTAAGATTAATGACAGTTGGTTATGGCACAAAAGATTTTGTCATATAAACTTTGATAACATTGTGAAAGTGAGTACTACATTTGCAATAAGAGATTTGCCTAAAATTATGAAACCTACTAACATAATTTGCAAGGAATGTGTTATGGCTAAATAGAAGAGAAGCTCATTTCCTAGCAAAAAGTTTACAACAATAAAGAAGTTGGAAATTGTTCATATAGACTTGAGCGGTCCCACAAGGACTAGAGGATTCTATGGTGAAAGGTATTTTATGGTTCTTGTTGATGATTTTACAAGAATGATGTGGATTGCATTTTTTAAAGAAAAATATGAGGCATTTGATAAGTTTAGAGTAATTAAGAACAAAGTTGATAATGAATTTGGAATGAAGATTAAATGTTTGAGATCAAATAAAGGTGGAGAATTTACTTCAAAAGAATTTAACACTTTTTGTGAAGTGAATGGCATTAAGAGACAATTTTTAGCCCCTAGAACACCTGAACAAAATGGTATTGCAGAAAGAAGAAACACATTAGTAACTGAAGCAGCAAGAGCCATGCTATTTGAAAATGACTTGGCGAAGATATTCTGGAGAGAAGCAGTGAATACAATAGTATATACAATGAATAGAGTACAGATCAGAACAGACATAGATAAGACACCTTATGAACTATGGTTTGGACATGCACCATTAGTTAAGTATTTAAAAAAATTTGGAAGTAAATGTTATATTAAGAGAGATGATGACATTGGAAAGTTTGACCCTAGAAGTGATGAAGGTATATTTCTTAGTTATTCATTGAAAAGCAAAGCTTATAGATGTTTCAATAAAAGAACTAAAACTATTGTTGAGAGCACAAATGCTAAAGTTGATGAAAAGTTCAAAATTCAGAAAAGAATGCTTGATTATGAATCAAATGAAGGAACTCATCCTAGAATTGATCAAGAAAATGTTGAATTATTCTATGAAACTGACAATGATTTACAGAATGAGAGCTACATTGAGGAAATCATAGAAGAACCTACAGTTGAAGCAAGAACTAAGACAGTGACACCTAATAGGAATCTATCAAGAAATCATCCTATTGAGTAGATTATTGGGAGCATAGACAAAGGATTTCTGACATGAAATAAGGTACAAGAACAATAGTGTTTAATTTCTCAAATTGAACCTAAATCTACTAGTGAAGCCTGTGAAGAGGAAAATTGGATTAAAGCTATGAAGGAAGAACTAGATCAAATTGAAAAGAACATGACTTGGGAGTTGGTCCCTAGACCTAAAGATAAGAATGTTATAGGAACTAAATGGGTATTTAGGAACAAGATGAATGAACAAGGAGAAGTTGTAAGGAATAAAGCAAGATTGGTATGTAAAGGATACTCACAACATGAAGGAATTGACTATGAAGAAACTTTTGCACCTATAGCAAGAATTGAAGCAGTAAGAATGTTTTTAGCTTATGCAGCCTATAAGAAATTTAAAGTATATCAGATGGATGTGAAGTCAGCATTTCTAAATAGAGAGTTATAAGAAGTTTACATTGAGCAGCCTGAAGGTTTTCCCTTAACTCATGAAGGAGACATGGTATGTAAATTGAACAAAGCTTTATATGGACTTAAACAAGCACCTAGAACTTGGTATGCAAGACTGGATAAGTATTTGATAAAATTAGGATTTACTCAAGGCATAGTAGATAGTAACTTGCATATGAAAGAAATTGAAAATGGTTTGTTGGTTGTAGTTATTTTTGTTGATGATATTATCTGTGGAGGAGAAGATGAAGCCACTGATAAATTTGTAGATGAAATGAAGACTGAATTTGAAATGAGTATGATTGGTGAGATGAAATATTTTTTAGGATTGCAGATAACACAAAAAAGTGATGGCATATTCTTATGTCAAACAAAGTACTTGAATGACTTATTGAAGAGATTTGGAATGGAGAACTGTAAGTTGGTTGGCACACCTATGGTAACTGGACACAAGTTATCTAGCATAGATGAGACTCCTGTAGTTGAACATAAGAATTACAAATCTATGATTGGAGGATTGCAATATTTAACTCATACAAGACCAGACATATCACATGTGGTTGGAATCGTTGCAAGATTTCAAGCTAACCCTAAAGAATCACATTATGCAGCACTAAAAAGGATACTGAGGTACTTGAAAGGCACAACTGAATATGGATTGTGGTATGAAAAATATGATGACTTTACCCTATGTGCATATACAAATGCAGATTAGGGAGGCAGTGTTGATGACAAAAAGAGTACAAGTGGTGGAGAATTTTTCCTTGGAGGAAGATTGGTTTCTTGGCTAAGAAAGAAGCAAAATTGTATTTCACAGAGCACAGTAGAAGCAAAATATGTAGCAGTAGCAAACAATTATAGCCAGATAATATGGATGAAACAAATATTGAAGGCTATTGGAATAAAATTTGATGAGCATGTTGTTATACACTGTGATAAAACCAATACAGTTAGTATGTCTAAGAATCATGTACTACATTCTAAGACAAAGCATATAGAAATAAACTATCATGTGGTGGGAGAGAAAGTTGCAGAGAAAGAAGTCAGACTTGAGTATATAAGTACAAAAGAGCAGATTGTAGATATATTTACAAAGCCTTTGCCTAAAGATACATTTGAGTATCTGAGAGGTATGCTTGGGGTTATGCCCCAGCCTACTTTTGAGAAGTGATGCAGATTGTTGCATCAGTCCAGTGGTATATGAGACTTATCTTTTTCTGGACTAGATATTGGTACTTCCTCTATGGGGGAGTATGTGTTTCTAAGCTGAGTCATGAGGACTCTAGTGAAATATATTTTCTGAAAAGTATCTTTTGACATTGAAGTTATTGTTGACATAGTGATGTAGCATTTGTCATTGATGTCAATGAGGGAGAAGGATACATGAAAAACCATCTATTGAAGAGAATTTCAGGGAAAAGGATACAAGCAATATAAAATATAAAACTAAAAGAATGAGAAGGAAAACAAAGAAAGATTTGATTGATGAAGAGAACTTGAAAACATTTCAGAACAGTAGTGTTGCAGTGTTGGTATTCATGGAGCTTGGATGTTTTTCCATCTATGTTGCCATCAATTCCAATGGGGGAGATAGTTAGTAATGAATGTTGAATATATCCTATGGGGGAGTATTCGCAGCCATTCTATAGTAGTTGTTGTTGCATTCATGACTATGATTGTCATTGATGTCAACACACTGATCTACTGAAGGTTAGCAAAAAAGCAGACAGTGTTTGTATTAGCGCACGTGGGATATTGAAGATCAAGCTATGCAGAGTTGAGGACTTAATCTATGATGTTTCATGAGATCATGGTTAAGATCGCATACAAAAATTAAACTATTCATGATAGTTATGTGTAAATCAGTGGAAGCAGTATTTAGGTAGTGTTCCTGAGAAGCAGTTTGTGGAAATCGGATGATATCTCCTAATCAGGATAGAATCTGAGCATGCAAAGTTGTACAGATGATGAAGACATGATGATTGTGACGTGGACATTGTTGGAAACTACAATTGAATCAATTTTTGTATTTTCATTGATGTCAAACCTTAACTGGTAAGACTATTGCTATTTAAGAAAGTACTATATCTATTTGATTGTTGTTAAGGGGAAATGCAAGGTTGGTAACAATAGCACCTAAGGAAAGGTTGAGTTATCTTGATACTTCAATGAGTACTTGATTATGTGGCACAATGATAAGATAATGTATTTCTTATCTAAGTATGAATGAAGACTAAACTGGTAGGCTTAACCAAGCAAAAGTGAAGAAATCTAGTTTAAGCCGAGTGATGTTAGTGTCAACCGAGCTAGTATATGCTGAGTAAATTCAGTGTTGACTAAACATCAGTAGTTGTCGAGAAAATAGTTTTTGAGGTGACTAAGCTTTCTAATGAAGACCAAGGAGTTGAACACTATATTGATCGAGCGTCAGTATTTTACATTTGAGAGAGAATTCAGATTTCCAACCGACATTGTTGAATTCTTGGATTATGTAAAATGTGTTGACTTTATTTATTGATTGTACAAAAGCATTTAATGCACTGTAAAATGTTTTATTGTAAATCTATTAATAGATTTGAGATATTTCTAGAAGGATAGCTGAAGAACATAAAGTAGGAAGGATTCAATGAATCTGACCTAATCCTAAGATCTACGAAGGAGATTAAGTGGCAAAACATGTATTGACCTAATTGAGGAAGTATTAAGGAAACCTAAGCATGAGGTTGAAGAAGTGAGGATGTTGGACATGTTGTTGATGTTATTGACTGTACAAGCAAAGAAGGATGAAGGAGAAGTGTTGTGATTGCTTGAAGAGAGTTCCGAGAAGATCAGTGATGGTGATGGTAAAGGTTCACAGTCAGTAAGCTAGCACATATGTACGAAATTGGATTTGATATTTGCAAAGTGAGTTGTATGTTTTTCAGATCAATACTACTACTACTTTCTAACCATTGTATTAGTCAAAATCCTTTTAACAGAGGTTGGCCTAATAGTCATTTGTATAAATCCTTTGAACAAGGTTGCATTCTAATGGAGTGTATGTAAGTCCTATAACAAGGCACACTTTTAACATAGTGGTTTAAATCCTTTAACCGGGTCACACCTGACAGTGTGTTTGTAACCTTTGACAGGGTTGGCTTTTCACCGAGCTCACTGTAAAAGAGTGAACATAATAGTAACATGTTACAAAGTGGTTTTTCCCAAATTGGGTTTCCACTATAAATCCTGGTGTTGATACTTATGTGAATGTTTTGGTTTGAAAATTTATGTGTTTTACAAGTTAGATACTATTGGATAAGTGGACTGCATTGTTATATGTTTCTGTTATGCAATCAGTAATGACCAAGTAGCTATTGGTTATTAGATCTGATTTGTTGAAGAGTTTTAAAGTTTGTTTTATACATCTAGACCTGAAAATAACTGATTCACCCCCCCCCCCCCCCCCCCTATTTGTTGTTCTCAATCATATTAACAATTGGTATCAGAGCTGTTGGTGCTTACATAGAACAAGTTTGAAGGTACTTGAAGCAAATGATTAGGATGTATAAGAAGGAGGTACCAAAAATGAATAATGAGAACTTCCCTACATGGAAAAGCTTGATGAAGCTACATCTGGCTAGTATTGGTGATTCTGCAAAGTATTATGTTGAGCATGATTATGTCACACCTATTTCACCTCTGACTGTTGAGGAAATGAAAGCTAAACAAGAGCACAACCAAGCAATGTTGGAGATTGTGTCTACCCTAAGTTATCCAGAATTTGAAGACATCAAAGACTGTAGTAATGCAAAGCAAATGTGGGACACCCTTGCAAACATCTATGATGGTGACATAAATGTATTGAGAGCAAAAGTCAAGAGCCTAAGAGGTAAATTTGATGAAATGAGAATGCAAGAAGGTGAGAATATTGCACAATATTGTAGTAGAATAAAAGAAGTTGTAAATGCTATTAGAGGAGCAAATGGAACTATTAATGATGAAACTGTAATTGGAAAAGTATTGAGAACTTTGTTTCCTATCTATGCCATCAAAATTTCAGCAATTCAGGAATCTAGATGTAACCCTAACAATGCTCTTACTTTGGAAAGTTTGGTTGGTAAGCTTACTACTTTTGAACTTTCGAACTATGATAACTTTACTGTTGGTAATGTTGAATCTGCTTTTAAGTCACAAATGGTTCTAAGTAAGTCAAAGAAGGAAAAAGAAAGATGCATCAGTGAAAGTGAAAGTGAAAGTGACAGTGATACATCTGATGAAGAACTTGAGGATCTAGAAGCTCTTATGGCTAGAAGACTGAAAAGGGGAAAAGGAAAGTACAAAGGTAAACTCCCTATTATATGTTTTTCATGTAATAAAGTTGGTCATATAGCTGCTAGATGTCCTTGCGGGGATGATAAGGATGAAGAAAGAGACAACAAGCATAAAGACAAAAGAGAAGATAGAGGTTACCGAAGATACAAGGACTATAAAGGAAAAGGTAAGAAATCCTGCTATATTGCCAAAGAAGAGACTGACACTGATAGTGGTGATTTTGAAATTGAAGTTGTCTATGTTGCAATGAAAGATGAATCTGATGAGGATGAGAAAACTACATTGATATCTTATGTGAACAAAAATGATAAATGGATTATTGATAGTGGTTGTTCACATCACATGACTGGTGACAAGAATAAGTTTGATACCTTAGATCATTATAAAGGTAGGAGTGTGAAATTTGGTAATGATGCACCATGTCCTGTTAGAGGAAAAGGATTGATTAAGCTGACTGATAAGATCACTTGTGAAAATACTTATTGGGTTGAGGGTCTTAACTATAATCTGATGAGTGTTGCACAACTTAATAGCACTGGCTACCAAGTGGAATTTCATCACAGGAAGGCCAAAATATTTGATGCCATTGGTGAACTGATTGGAAGTGGAGAACATACAAGAGGTAATTTATTTTATCTAGACCTATCTGAAGAAACATGTATGATTGCACAACATGATGATATTTGGTTATGGCATAAGCAGTTATGTCACTATGTCATGTTAACTTTGATAATCTGGTAGAAATTAGTATGAAAAAGAAAGTGAGAGGTCTACCTAGATTTAAGAAACCTAAGAATGTAATGTGTAAAGAATGTCAGTTGGGTAAGATGACAAAGTCTAGTTTCAAGAGCAAAACTTTTACTTCTGAGAATACCTTAGATTTGGTTCATACTGACCTTTGTGGACCGATGGGTGTACAAAGCTATTGTGGTGCTAGATATTTTATCCTATTTGTTGCTGATTATACCAGAATGATGCATTTAATGTTCTTAAAGGAAAAATTTGATGCTTTTCAATTTTTTAAGTGGTATTTGGCTAAGGTTGAAAAGGAGACAGGTAGGAACCTGAAGTGTTTGAGATTTGACCGAGGTGGAAAATTTATATCCAATGAATTTAATCTATTTTGCAATGATAGAGGAATCAAAAGACAGATGTCTGCACCTAAAACTCCTCCACAGAATGGTATAGCAGAGAGAAGGAACATATCTATCTTGGATTGTGCAAGGACATTAATGATTGAAAAGAATGTTGCACAAAAGTACTAGAAAGAAGCTGTAAGTACAACTGTTTATACTCTTAACCGAGTACAGATGAAAAAAGGTACAAATCTGACACCTTATGCATTATGGCATGGGTATGCACCTAATGTAAAGTACTTTAAAATTTTTGGAAGTAAATGCTACATACTAAAGGACAATAGAAATGGAAAATTTGATGCTAAAAGCGATGAGGGTATATTCCTAGGCTTTTCCACAAAAAGTAAAGCTTATAAGTGTTTGAACTCTAACACTAACAAAATTGTGGAAAGTGTGAATGTCAAAGTTGATGAGTATGCAGAGAAAAATGAAGCTGACAGTAAAAGAGAACCATAAGATTACAAATCTTTTATGTATATAGAGGAAGGAGAGGCAAGTGATAGACTTGCACCTAATGCTAAGTCTCGGGTAAGCAATGTCGAGCATTAGGAAAACAACGCCGAGAGAGAAGAAGAACATGTTGAGCGATAGGAAGAAGCTGTCGAGTATCAGGAAGAGGTTGTTGAGCATTCAGAAGCTGAATCTGACAATCTTGTTGGTGAACCTAATGAGAAAAATGAAAGGTGAACATAACCTGTTCTAGCACAATATGTAAGGAGACATCACAAGCCTGCACAGATTATTGGAGACAAAGATACTAGAGTTATGACCAAAAGTAAGACAAGAGATCCAACATGTTTACTATGTGAATTCGAGCCTAAGACAACAAAGGAGGCATTAGAAAATGAAGACTGGATAGAATCAATGAATGAAGAGATGGACTATATAGAGAAGAATGATACCTGGACTCTGGTGCCAAGACCAGAAAATAAAAATGTCATTAGGAAAAAGTGGGTATTTTGAAATAAGGTGAATGAGCATGGTCAAATCATAAAAAACAAAGCTAGGCTGGTATGCAAAGGCTACGTACAACAAGAAGGAATAGATTATGGGGAGACATTTTCCCCTGTAGCTAGATTGGAAGGAATAAGAACTCTGCTTGCATATGTTGCCTATAAAGATTTCAAGGTATACCAAATGGATGTTAAGTCTTCATTTTTAAATGGTATATTAGAAGAAGAAGTGTATATTGAACAGCCAGAAGGATTTGTTGATCCAAACAAAAGACACATGGTTTGCAAACTAAATAAAGCACTGTATGGACTAAAGCAAGCTCCCAGAGCATGGTATGAGATATTGCACAACTACCTAATACAGATTGGATTCTCAAGGACAAATGACACAAGCAATTTGTACATGAAAGATGAAGAAGGTAAAGGAATCTTGTTAGCTAAGATCTTTGTAGATGATATTATATTTGGTGGACAAGATGTTTTGTGTAAGAAATTTTCAAATGAAATGCAAACTAAATTTGAAATGAGTATGTTTAGGGAGATCAAATTTTTGGTTGGTTTATAAGTATATCAGATGGAGAAAGGAATTTTCATCACCCAGTCTAAATATGTTCATGAGATACTGAAAACCTTTGGTATGGAAGATTCAAGGCCAGCAAGTACTCCCATGGCTACTGGACAAAAGTTATCTAAAAATGATGATGTTGCAGAAGTAAACCAAATTTTGTATAGATCTATGATTGGAAAGCTACATTATGTTGTACATAGCATACTAGATATTGCTTTAGCTAGTGGGATTGTGGCAAGATTCTCTGCCAATCCTAAGGAAACTCACATGATGGTTGTCAAAAGAATAATGAGATATTTGAAAGGGACCGCTGACTATGGATTGTACTACAAGAAGCATGAAAAGTTTGAACTGAGAGTGTATACAAATGTTGATTGGGCAAGAAATGTGGATGATAGAAAGAGTACTAGTGGTGGAGCTTTCTTTCTTGGACAGAGATTAGTTTCCTGGACAAGCAAGAAATAGAATTGTATTTCCCAATCTATTGCTGAAGCTGAGTATGTGGCTGCAGCTGTGAACTGTTCAAATTTGATATGGATAAAACAATTGTTGGTAGGCATGAAAGAAGAAATCACTTAACCAGTTGTCATTTTCTGTGACAACACAAGTGCTATCAAAATCTCTAAAAATCCAGTGATGCACATAAAGACCAAACACATTGCCATCAAGTATCATTACTTGAGAGAACTGGTACAAGATAAAGAGGTCTGAATGGAATATGTGAATACAAAGGAACAACTAGTAGACATATTCACTAAGGCTTTACCTAAAGAAGCTCATGAATATCTGAGAGGTCAATTAGGGGTTCTTCCCCTAACTGAGGTTGCCTAGTCAAGCTAGGAGCACTGCATCAATGTGCTGCAAAGAGTATCTAACAAGTTGATGCAGAGACAAGTCACACTTTAGGAGCAACCTAGAGTTGTGAAAAGCATAGCAAAGCCAAGTATCAGTCATAAGAAAAGATGATAGAGGGAGAAATACTGTTACTAAACTAAAAAGATGATATCTACATCTGCAGGATGTATGTTTTAGTTGCTTCTTTGACATTTTTGTCAAAGAGGGAGATGATCACAGATGAATACACAGAATGAAATTTTCATGGAAGATCAAGTAAGAGGGAGAAATTCAGTGGACGGTCATACAAGCATGGCTAATTGATTCTATATCATAATTAAGCTAAGGATATTATAAATATTTCTAATGGATAGATAAGTTTTGGATTGGTTGATAATTCATGTGATATTCATATGGTGTTGCCATCAATGCCAAAGAGGGAGATTGTTGGAAACTGCAATTGAAGCAATTGTTGTATTGTCATTGATGTTAAACCTTAACTGGTAAGACTGCTGCTATTTAAGAAAGTACTATATCTATTTGATTTTTGCTGAGGGGAAAGGCAAGGTTGGTAACAATAGCACCTAAGGAAAGGTTGAGTTATCTTGATACTTTAATGAGTACTTGATTATGTGGCACAATGATAAGATAATGTATTTCTTATCTAAGTATGAATGAAGACTAAACTGGTAGGCTTAATCGAGCAAAAGTGAAGAAATCTAGTTTAAGCTGACTCATGTTAGTGTCAACCGAGCTAATATATGCTGAGTAAATTCAGTGTTGATCGAACATCAGTATTTGTCGAGGAAATAGTTTTTTAGGTGACTGAGCTTTCTAATGAAGATTAAGGAGTTGAACATTGTATTGACTGGGCGTCAGTATTTTACATTTGAGGGAAAATTTAGATTTCCAGCCGACATCGTTGAATTCTTGGATTATGTAAAACATGTTGACTTTATTTATTGATTGTACAAAAGCATTTAATGCACTGTAAAATGTTTTATTGTAAATCTATTAAGAGATTTGAGATATTTCTAGAAGGATAGTCGAAGAACATAAAGTAGGAAGGATTTGATGAATCTGACCTAACCCTAAGATCTATGAAGGAGATTAAGCAACAAAAGATGTATTGACCTAATTGAGGAAGTATTAAGGAAACCTAAGCATGAGGTTGAAGAAGTGAGGATGTTGGAAGTGTTGTTGATGTTATTAACTGTACAAGTAGAGAAGGCTGAAGGAGAAGTGTTGTGATTGCTTGAAGAGAGTTTTGAGCAGATGAGTGATGGTGATGGTAAAGGTTCACAGTCAGTAAGCCAGCATATGTATATGGAATTAGATTTGATATTTGCAAAGTGAGTTGTATGTTTTTCAGATCAATACTACTGCTACTTTCTAACCATTGTATCATTCAAAATCCTTTTAACAGAGGTTGACCTAATAGTCATTTGTATAAATCCTTTGAACAAGGTTGCATTCTAATGGAGTGTATGTAAGTCCTATAACAAGGCACGCTTTTAATAGAGTGGTTTAAATCCTTTAACCGGGTCACACCTGACAGTGTGTTTGTAACCTTTGACAGGGTTGGCTTTTCATCAAGCTCACTTCAAAAGAGTGAACATAATAGTAACATGTTACAAAGTGGTTTTTCCCAAATTGGGTTTCCACTATAAATCTTGGTGTTGATACTTGTGTGAATGTTTTTGTTTGAAAATTTATGTGTTTTACAAGTTAAAATCTATTGGATAAGTGGACTACATTGTTATATGTTTCTGTTATGCAATTAGTAGTGACTGAGTAGCTGTTGGTTATTAGATCTGATTTGTTGAAGAGTTTTAAAGTTTGTTTTATATTTCTAGACCTGAGAAAAATTGATTCACCCCCCTCTATATTGTTCTAAATCATAGTAATAGATGTGACAACAAGGTCAGAGGTTGCACGAGTGAAGAATTATCTTAATTAGAAGCCGACATTTTTATGTAATTGTGGAATATTGTGTAACGTGTGAAAGATTTTATTTTGTAATTTGTATGCTGACTCATTTGTAATTATTTGAGTGTGGTATAAAGGAAGGATTATTTTCCTTATTGTACTATAGAATTATGTGGAAGTGAATTGCAGAATTGAGCAATACTTGTTGTAAGAGGATATGCGAAGTACAGAGATCTGGTATTGAGATCTGATGAAGCAGTTGGTGCGGTTTGGCACAGTTAGAGGAGAAGTGATAAGTTTTTGAGATTAGTAATCTTTTGGTATTATGCTATTGAGTAATACAAATATCAGTTGGACAATGTGTTCAGTGATCTCGCCCTTGAAGTTGTTTGGACAGTGGGTCCTTTTGTCTTCCATAACTCCTAACAGGGTTAGAATCTTTTAACTGGGATTCAAAGTCCCCTAATAGAAATTTATATGTATTGAATGTATTTCATAAGGCTCCTAATAGATTCCTTCCTCTCACAAGGAATTTTAATATTAGTGTATCTTTTGTGGGCATCATTCCCACCGGGGTTTACTCTTTGATCAAGAGGTTCCCTAGTCAACATATCTTGTGTTATTATGTTGTTGTGTATGTATATCTTTCTATGGTTGTTGATTACATTGCTTACATGGTTAAAATCAATTAAAGGTAATAAAATTTGTATTTATCTAATAACTGATTCACCCCCCCCCCCCCCCCCCTCTTAGTTATCTTGGTGGACTTTACTTTCTAACAAACTGTATTATGAATTTTATTTTTTTGACACTAATCATACCATGTCCTTGAGTATTATATATTTATGCTCTTATCACTAGTACTCATGTTGTTGATTTGTAACTTGATATTTTGTACCTCCATGCCTATGAATGCTACATATCTTCTTTTGATTGGCATATATGAACATGATCTAATACTGTGACTTTTATTGCTTCCTTTCTTAGATAAGCGTTATTGTCTCCACTTTCACTAAAAATTCCTATGCCATTTTGATCTATTTTCTATGGTAACATGGTAGAACTATTTCCATATCAATCTTCTATTCACCTAATGAAAATAATTTTGAAAGATTAATGTTATGTCTCATTCATGTTGTTGTTTTTGATGTATTGTATGAGTAAGCTATCCATGTAAAAAAAATGTAGATAAATAAATGTGACCTTGAGCTCTAACATCATTTTTTAACTCTCCCTATAGGCCTTTTGGATGGTGAAGTAATTGGAGCTGAAGCTAAAGAGGAAACTAGGGACGTTGCCAACAACTATGGGATTCAACATTCTAGGCAATGATAGGTTCCATTTCTTTATTTCCATTTCATCTTTTCATGCATATGTTTACTTTTGCATTAGTCCATAAAAGTTATCATTTTAATCTTAATGCATGTCTTCTGAATCTCTGATTTTGTCTTTGCACTTGAATGAAACCATCAACAATTTTCTGCTTTTTTAAGTGGTCATAAAATGCTAATATCTAAAATGTTTGAAACCTTTGTCTTGGGGATTCTCACCATTTGACATCATAGCATGTTTAGGAACCTTTCTTTTTTGTTCTTCTAAAAATCCAATGCTGGTCTTGATATGTGGAAACCTTTAACAGTCAATTATCTGATCCAAAGTTCCTTTTCTTTTCACAAATTTCAACTTCAAATGATTGTTATCTTTTTCTAGATTTGTTCTCAATGCCACAACCTTTGCTTCAAGTTTTTCAAAGATATTGTCACAATTCAGTAGTCTTTCTATCAAAAACTTCTTCAATCCTCTTTGCTGCCTCTATCTGAATCTTCAAGTTCATGACAATCTTTTTTGTCTTCTCAAGATTTTGAGTTACTTTTTCTTTTTCTTTCACTTCTTCAACAATCCTTTTCTTCGGTCTCTTTACTTCTTTTCCAATACACAATAATCTTTCAACTAGATCAACTCATCATCATCATTTTCAAAATCAATTCTGGCATCTCTAACAAGAGTTTCCATCGCCATGAATAAATCTTTTTTTCCTTTATTTTCAGAAGTGACCAGATCTTCTTTAATAGATGAACAACTATCCTCATTCACAAAGAAACTCTTCTAATTCTTTTAATAGTCCTCCTTAGAAATGGTTGCTTTCCATTCATTTCACCTTAATTGTTAGAATCCTTATATGGACATTTGGCCAAAAAATGTCCTATCGTACCACAAGTAAAATTCTTGAAAGTTAACTTACCCCTATACTTATTGGAACCTCTCTGCAATCTCTTGACAAAAATTGCATCTTCTAGATTTGAATCATCATCAGAGTCTAAATTTTCTTGCTTATAAGATACCTTGAAAGCAACCTCCCTTCTTAAAGGTTTTTCATTATCAAAACTCATTTCATAAGCAACCAAGGATCCATGTAACTCATCCATAATTAATTTGTTCAGATCTTTAGCTTGTTCAATTGTGACCACCCTAGGATCAAATCTTGAGGGTAGAGACTTAGATAATTTTCTTCATAATTACCATTTTTTTAAGTTATTCACCAAGCCCTATAATGGAACTGATTATCTCATCAACTTGGAGTAGAAAAAACAACAATATTATCATCTATTTCATTTTAGACTCTTAAACATAGCTTTGCATGTCTAAAGCTTTGCTTCACTAACTTTCTCATCTCCTTCATAAATAGTGTGTAATTTGACCCATATCTCCTTTTTTGTCTTACAATATGTAACTTTCACGTACCGAGAGTTTGTTAAACTACATATACTAACATTTCATACTCTTGCATTATTTTCACCAGACTTCATCCCAACTTGATCTCTTGGGGCACAGGTTGGAATTTTATATCCATCCAAACTATATTGCAAAACCTCAAATCTTAGAGCCATCAAATCACATTCCATCCTTCAAACTCTAAAAGGCATAATTTCCATAAAAAACTAGAGCATTATTTGAAGAAAAACATTCTAGGGCAATTGAGTGTGCCATTATTTATCTACCTTAAGTTGTTAAACTTTCTCCAAGCAACTTGGCTCTGATACCAATTAAAGGGCACTCAATATACTGAGAGGGGAGTAAAATTATATTTCAATTTTCAATTTAATTGAATACTAATTACTAGTAATAGCTTCTTCAAGCATGAGCCTTATACCCTTAATCAGCCCCTAGCAAATTTCTTAAGATGTAATAGCTAAACAACACATGAAAATACACATTTGAAAATATGAACACATATATATGGAAACCCAAGATGGGGAAAACCAAAGTGAGAATAGCTACTTGGATATACTATACAAATCTAGCCTCACAAAAAAAAGAAACCATTTACATCAAATGAAGTAGGCACCAACCTATCAAATACACCAATCCCCTATTGTATTTGCAGGAACCAACTCATTGGAGACACTAATCTACTTCACCTAGATCTGAGCATCAACTTAGTAGCTAGAATTTTGATCTCAACAATAATAAAGATATGAATTGAGGACCTTCAAAAATAACACTCAACAACATTTTATCTAATATGCCTTTAGAGAACTTTCAGACATAATAAATGATCTTATAAACTCGTACAATGATTTGAATGCAACTCACATTGCTTGCAGTCAACTACTCTTCAACACATGTCAAATAATTAGTTTAATTACTTTAGGAGAAATTATAAATGGTAGTCAACATGTACCTTGATCTTGTAAGATAGATGATCCATAGGGCTCAAGTCAGAATGTACAAGCTACAAATGCTCAGCACACCAAATAATATATTTTATTTAAAAAAAAAAAAATTTAATTTGCTGTCGATTTTTCAACCAACAAAAGACTGCACATTCGACGAGAATGCTATACTCTTGACGAATTCTCTGACCATCTGTCGTCGATATTTTGACAACCATTTCGACTGCACTACCTTAAGTTCGACTGCAATGCTATACAGTCGATGTGTTTCATTGATCAATTTTTTGACCATATGTGATTGAAAATGTGACCAAGATTGGTCGTAAAAGATGAAAGATATGTCAGACATTCTTCCAAATTGAAGTGATGATTTTGACGTCAAATCAGTCGCTATTTCAACAACTATAAAGGTCAAATATGCGACAAACATATAATGTGTCAAATAATCGATGCAGAAAGTTTGACAACAATAATGGTCGTTTGGTTGACCAATTTGCATTGAAAAATTGACTAATTGTTGTCAAAATTCAAGCTAAAATTTACTAGTGCTGTGACCTGATTTTCCTTCCTCAAGCCCCCCATCCCACCCATTCTTCCTGTTTTCCTATCTCTTGTCACTTTCTGGCCTATTTTCACCCTCTTCTTTCCTGATTCATGCCCCTTTTTGGCTTGCTACGCCAAAGACCTTCTTTCCTTTTGAGATTCCACATGGGCCCCTTTTTCTCTCCCTACTGCCCTCTCGAGGGGGCATCACCCACTCTAAACCCTTCAGCCTATAATCTGGGGAAATTTCACCACCTCGTAAATTATTCACGTCGTTTATTATTTTAAACATCTTCGAAATACGTTATTTTAACACTATGTCGAAGAGGGGCAATATGTAGACTCGTAAATCTGATTACACAATTAAGTAATCTTATTTAGTTCTCTCCTAAGGCATTTATTAATTAAATATTATCTATTTAATTAATTTGTGTCATCCCCTAGTTAATTAATTTGATTAATTAACTATAGCCCAATTAATTGTCTAAAGTGACAAACCCATAGTATGATAATTAATTAAATCTCTTTCCTCTATTAATTTAAATAAATGCTTTTATCTATTTAAATTAATTCATAAATCTCTTTTTCCTCTCATTTGGAATTAAATAATGCATTTAACGCAATTTAAGCACATGGCTCCTAACTTTAACCTCTAACCAAACTCATCCCAACAACCTAACTTTGAGTTCCTACTCAACCCAACCCATTCACACATACTAATCACCCTTAATTAGCTAATGACCCATGATTAGCTAATTCAAACCTCCACTCATTCTCTCTCCTCCCATCACATCCTCCTAATTCTCCCACTTGCCTCTTAATCCAAACCTAATCACCCCCTAAACATTTGCATAATCATAATCTATGGATTAAGAAATCCTAACCCAACCTAAGTCAAATCTCATGTCACATCCTCACATCCCCCAATTCCTTCACCTCATGTCAACCTTAAATGCTCTTACACATCTCTTACACACTCCATCTCCTTCTTACACATTTGTCCCCTCTCACACCTCCCAAAATGGTCACATTCCCCCATACCTTCCAACCTCTCCCATTGTGACACTTGTCGCAATGAGAGGCATTTGAAAAAGCACAATCCATGTGCTCTCTCAAATGCATCTTGGCCCTTCCTCAGGTTTGCATCTCAACTGTCCATTTGCCTTTCCTCTTGCCTATAAATTGAGGGCTCTCTTCCTTCATTATTATCCACCTTTCATGCAAAGTTATCATACCCATTTGAGAGCCAAAAATCACATTCATACCCCCATAATGCTAAAATTCTCACTCATCCATTAAAGATCATTTTGAAGCTTGAGCATCATCCTTTGATCACACATATCCTTATTGGATAAATCTTCTACACACTTAGAGGCTTCTTGGAGTGAGGTTTTCATACTTCTTTGTTTTTTAGCTCTATTTTGTAGTGTCTAATCTTAGATGTTTCAATGATTTGTGTGTTGAATGTTTAGTGTAGCTTTTGTGTTCCTAACCCTCATTTCATTGCATACAAATATAAGTTGAATGAGTTAAGGATAAGAAGAAATGAGATGTTGTAAAGTTGAAGAACTTAATTGGGAAACTGATACAGATCAAACAATGGTAAGGTTATGTTGATATAATTGTTTTCTACCTAACATATGATTATATCAAGTCGGTAAAGAATGGTAATGAAGATTTGTCAAGTTGGTAAGTTAAACTATTTTTTCTATCGAGCAGGAAATGTCACTCGGTAAATGTAAAAGGTAAAGGAAGTATGTTTCAGTAAAGGTAGAGGAACTCAAGACACCGAGAAGGAAAGTTTTAGACACCGAGCAAAGTTAACCAAAATTTAGAGTTATCCACTGAGAAAGGAACAATAATTTAATATAATGATCAAAATGACATTTAATGATTAGCTATGATGAGCTGGATGATTATAATGATAAGGAAAGTTAGTTAGAGAGATGTACGATCAAGAAAATTCAAGGTGATGATCTATGGCTTAGATCTAAATGGTTAAAATATATGGAACAAGTTTCAAGAAAGTTCAAATTCCTAGGTGAAAAGAAAATGTGTTACCGAGATCCAGATTCAAGGTATAATGAACTAGATGATTGAGATTAATCAAAGGAAAATGTAATAGAGGAGATTAAGAGACAAAACATGTCTATATAAAGGATGGATTTGTATGAACAAATGGCTGACAAATTGAAGAGTTGAAGAGTCACCGACTGATGCAGTGAAGAAGGAAAAGATAGATTTCAAGTAAAAAAGAAGGATTTGATGAAGTGTTGAAGCCAGTGGAAAGTGAAGGATTGAAGTGAAGATAGAAGAGTGCACAAAGGATTTGGTTATACAAAGTTAGCTATGAATTTATAGGTCAAACTATTTAATGTTGGTTATTAGCATTTGTAACAGAGAAATCTCTTAACTGAGTGGACTTAATAGTCTTACTATAAAATCCTTGCAAAGGGTAACATTATAAAGAGTGCTTGAAGCCCTCTAATAAGGCCACTCCTAACAGGGTGAAGATCCTAACAGATCTAAGGTAAATCCCTTGACCGGGTCACACCTAATAGTGTGCATTGTAATCTTTAGTCAAATTGGCTCTTAACCAAGTGTACTTCAAAAGAGTATTTTCTTAGTGGGTGACAGCTCCCATAATGGTTTTTCCAAAAGTTAGGTTTCCACATTAAATACTAGTGTTACATGTGATGAATGATTTATGTGATTGATTTGCTGATTGTTAAAGTTTATTTACTGTTATCGGAAAAAATTGAATTGTGTTTAACCAAATTAATCAAAGAAACATTTTTAAGGTACATAGAATAAAGGATTATTGATTCACCCCCCTCTCCATAATCCAGCACATAACATCATATTTATCATAGAAGTCATGCTACAATTGTATATAATAAAGATGGTCTCCAGTTATCACATTCACAATGGAAGTAGGGTAAATAAGAACACCACAAGATAGAGATCAGTAACCTTTGTAACAATGTAAAGATGACCATTAGATGCTTTAATTGTCTCACTAGAGTCAAAGGTAATACAAAGCTCATGTTCAGGTTTAGGTTTCGGTTCAGATTTAGATTGATCAATGAGGTTGACAATGTTATTTTCTTCAACACATTTATCATCATAGTCAACAACATGGGTGGAAGAAGAAGACAAAGATTGGGTAGACTCAACGTTATTGGTTGAATGAGATAGCAAACAATTGGGATCAATTTGTAAGTTTTGGTTGGGAGGTTCTATGGATTTGTTTCTTGATCATTAACACCCTCAATACTTATGGTATTAGAAACAATGAGGTCTTGAATCACAAATTTCAAATGGAAACACTTTTCAGTATCATGACTAGGTTGAGGATGGTATTGACTGAAAACTTTGTAATCAAAGGATTTGGGAAAAAGTTTGGATGTGTCAATTGGTTTAGCAAGAGGAAGAGTTAACACCTTAGCATTAATCAACTTCAACATCACACCATGCAAATATTTAGAAAGATGAGTAAAATTATGAGAAGGTCTAAAAATAAATGACAAAGGAGTCACAACTTTGGATGTTTTTGCAACTTTCTCATCAACAATTTTGGATGAATTATTAATTTTGATGAAGTTCTTTGGTTTTTGAAACTTTTTATAAGATTCAACATCATTCTTATCGACTGGAGCCATTGGAGTGGTGCTCTCAAATTGACTCACTTGAAGCTGATAATTATGAAGCATTGCACATAATTGAGAAAAAGAAGAAAATTCATAAGACAAAATCTTATCTTTAATATATCTTTGTAAATTAGTAATAAAAATATGTGCACACCAATATCAGGTACAAAATAAGAAATCTAAGCATGTAAATGCTTAAATCTAGCAATGAAATTAGTCACATTTTCTATAACACCTTGTTTACGATGTATTAAATCAGTCAAAGAAATCTTAGGACCAATATTATTTTTAAATCTCTATATGAAAGTATTAGAAAGATTTTGAAAGGAGTCAATGGAATAAGGAGGCAAAGAACAATACCATTGCAAGCGTTTATCTCAAAAGGTTCTAGTAAAAAATTTAGTCATGAACCTATGATCATGAGAGAAATCACTACACAAGGTTTGAAAGGTTTTGACATGGGTCAAAGGATCACCTTTACCATTGTAAGTCTCTAAGTGAGGAATCTTGAAATATTTTTAAAAATAATATAATGAATAATATCTAAAAACAAAGGACTAGCAATTTCACAAGTAGGGATGTTAAACTTGGATTGGGTCATGGAAGCAATTTGTTGTTGCAATGAGGACATAGTTTGAGCCAAGCCACTAATAGTGAAATCGGTAGAAAGAATGGTAGGAGAGACATGTGAAATGTTTGGAGCATTATGAGAAATTGAAGGAATGGTGGAGTATGAAAAAGGAACACTATTGTAAGTGGGCATCGATGAAGGTAAAGAAACATATTGCACACTTGAAGGAATAGTTGAAACAATAGGATTGGGAATGCTAACATGTATAGGCTTGAAATTTTTAATGGAAGTTGTTGTCATGGGTGGAGCATAAGTGGACACACTAGGAATAGAGGTAGAAATAGGCATGGAGGTCTCAACACTAGTTCTGGGTGGAATGAAACCTAGCTCTTGATAACAATCTCTAATAGGCTTGACATTGATATCAATGAGATGATAGATAATACACAAGATATTAACACCATGTTCAACATTCTGAATTATCTTTCTTAAACCTTCTACAATAGAAATAACTTTGGGATTAGAGATTTCTTGTCCTAACCATTTCTCAAATTTTTCATAATCATGGGAAATTTTTGAACTTGCATAGGACATAATCTTATGGCCTCATATTCATCATGAGAAGAGTGGTAAGAGTTGTTCTCCATAATAGGATTAATGTCACTAGGAAGCATGTTGGTCTTATCAAGATTCCTAAGAAAAATAGAAGGCTCGAGATCAAAGGAACCCATAAGTCTATGACTTCTCCTAACTAGAATGATATAATTAGGACTCAAGGTAATAATTCTCATGCACAGGAGAATGAAAGAAAAGGTAAATATAATGTAATTACAAGATTTGAAAGAGATATGCAATTAAACTAAAGAAAATAAGATTTTTTCTATGAAAAGCACATCTAACTATCAAATTTAAAGATATGATGTAAACCATGCAAAGTAGATCTATATATATATACCAAAATGAGAAGTTTGTAATGCATTCAAGGTAGATCTAAGCACAAAATCAGGTTTGAAAGTTTTATGAGTCGGGTTCACCAAAATATATAATGGGAAAAGTGAAGTAATGCAAATAAGGGTAAATCATGTCCCTTTTCTCAATTACACATTCAGAAGGAAGATGCCCCACTAGGTTCAAGAGGAGACTCAAATTCTAAGTGGGACAATGGATTAATTCACTAAAATATGTGATTTATGAAATGGAAAGATGTGTTAATGTAATTAAAGGGATTGATTAGATAAGCTATATAAAACTAGAAATAATAGATTGATATGGACTGATAATGAGTATAAAAGTACATAAATAGAAAGAAGAGCTCATATATGACATGTAGGTGAAATTTGAGTTGATAATGCCAAGGACGGGTTGAATCTCATCTTGTACCTAGGGATAGATCACCAATGGCATTTTGTGCTTGCCAATTTTGATTATTTTTTTTGAGGAATTTTGACTATGTCCAATCTGTTTGATCCTAATTTGGTGGCTCCATAACCTCTTCCCGCACACAAAAAATAGGGCAAAATTTTGTCTAAAGGGGTTTGCCTTGGTTGAACCCCTTTTTAGGAATTAACCTTGAAAATGAAAATAAATTGCATAAGGAAAGTATGTAAAAAAAAAAATGGTATATTTACCTTGCATAAAATCTTATGGATGGATGTAGATATCACTCATACCCATGAAGATTCTTGAAATGTTCTTGAGATCCAAAAAGTTGACCTTGGAATGTGAATTAGAATTAATGATTCCCTCACAAATGCATGGATCTATGAATACCACTCCTAGATCTTAAATGTTAATATGCTTGAAATTTGCTTGCAATGAAGGAGAGAGAAGGAGAATAGAAGAAAAATATTCTTTCTTGATTGAGGATTCCTCTACTTGGCCATCATGGGAGAGAAAATTGCATCAATTAGAGAATATTGCCTTTGACTTGGATGATCTTGATGAAATGAATACTTAGAGATCTTGATCTTGGATGCTTATCTTCAAACCTTGAATCCAAATGTTCAATTGCTCTTGTTTGTTTGAAAAATATTGATAGCTTGATTGCAAATGTTTGAGTATGGTTTTGATATAAAAAATGAGGAGAAATAAGGTCTTTTTATACTTAATCTATCATTTCAAGATTTAAAAATGATCCAGACTGACCACAAAATTAAAACCTCGCTAATACCCAAACATCAAGCCATGGGAAAAGTTTGGGTCCCAATTTCTTGGGACAAAATGCTATTAGAATTTTGTACCCTAGGAAATGGATCATAATTTGGAGGGGATGTTGGGAGAGATGAACATAAGTAGGGAGAGAAAGGACAAGTTGCTAGGATCAAGCGTAATGAGCATTCAAACCTTGAAATCACCAAAATGGGGTCTGATAGGTCCTAGTAAAGTATCTAGTTATGGGTGCTAACATTTTAGGACTATACACATACATAACTACATGGCTGTAATGAAGAACAAAGTAAAACTAATACCATGGTGGTTAAATTTTTCAAATTGCATTCACATAAAACAAAAAATACATATACATGCACAACTAACTAAGAACAACATTCAAATTATAAGTAAGAGTTTAACAAATAACATATTTGACCTAGAAATTATAATATGGTAGAGTTTGGGTAAGTATGATAGGAACAAAATTAGAATTTATTAAAATTATATTTCCATACAAATTTACTTAAACATGGAATGAAGGAATACTCAATATTTTCTCACAATGTGGTGGACATAAGGGGAAGAGACATGGAGTTAATGCCAGTGCAAGAAATAGTGTAGGGTGAAGGCAGGTGACACATGACTACAAGTTAGATTGAAGGGTGACATAGTTGTGGCATAGAGCAATAGGGTTTGCATGCATGAATAGTAATGAAGAAAAAGTCCTATTATAGTTTACTAATATACAATTGAGATGTGAAGAAGGTATAACTTAAAGTCCCCGTGAAGACAAATTAGGTTAACTATGATAGAAAAATATAATTGTTACCCCAATTTTCATGTGCATGCAAATTTGGCTAAAACCTATTTCAAAATCTCTGTTTTCACCTTGCCAAGTGTCCCTGAAAATTTCATGGCTTTATCTATTTCCCCTGGTCTTTGCAACTATTTTTAGGCCCCTGGCTAGGTGGAAAGTCCTAAAAAATTCATAAAACTAGCCGTTATAGGCCAAAACCCTAAAAAACCCTAAGCCAATTTCTATTTTCATGTTACTTTATCTCAGCCACTTAAGTCCTCAAAAACCCATGTGCGTTTTATTCTCATTGGTCGGTCACAGGTTCTTAGAGTTCTTCGGCGGTTACCCCTTTTATTCGGTGATTTAGCGACTACATTGGTTCTCTTAGTTGCCAAATGTTTGGCAGTTAAGTCTTAACATCTCGTGACCCAGCGAAGTAGCTAACCTTTCTTCAGTCGCGTAATAGCTAAGTTCTTCGGCGGTCTCAGATAACCAGGGGTCCTAGCTACGAAGATCAATGGCTAGTGTATCTTCGCATAGCCTTTTTTTGACACATGCGATCTTACGCCGACCGTTAGATCTTCCAAGTGTGCAACACTTCAAAGCCTTGTGTGGGTCCGATGCCACATATTTTGATTTGGCAGCTTTTGATTGGTCGAGAGCAGTGATGTGGAGAACGTGTCAGTGGGGCCTGTTTTAACTAAGATCTACGATTGTCTTATGATTTGAAGGAATCTGTCAGTGCCATGAGATCTTGAGACAGCCGTTCGATTAGATGCTGAGGTTTCTTAGTGGGTCCACTGCCAAGTGTGCATAGTTGGCAGCATTTCATTGGTCCACATAGCGATGACTGGACATGTCAGTGGGACCGTGTCAAAGGGTCTGCAGATGTGTCAGAAAGGCTAAGATCTACGGTGGTCGTATGATCTCATAGAATCTTCTGACCCTATGAGATCATGCGCCCGTCGTTAGATCGAAATCTCAGTTGTAGTGGGTCCGATGTTAGAAAGAATGTGCTACGTGTATTCGAGGGGGCGATGTTTGATTGGTTGGTGAGAGTACAGCATGGAGGTTGTTAGTGGGCCCGTGGGGTCGGCCCTTTCTAAAGTACTTAACGTCTGGCTTGATCTGGCAGTTGTCGTTATACTAGGGATCCAAGATGCTCGACTTTTAGCATCACGGTATAGCGACAATCGTCCAATGCTCTCTTTGCTGATCGTGGGTCCAAGTTTGCCAGGTGCGATGATGTGCTCGATTCTCATTGGTTGCTGACTTCCAAGTGGTGTTTGACTTGTTAGAGGAGGAAGTTTAGGCTATTTTTCGCACGCATCACGACCATTCATCTGCTAGGAGGGGTTTCTAATTGGCGGCTATGTTTTAATTTTGGACCTTGCTAGTCGTTAACATTTTAATTCAAATTTCTCCGTGAAGGTTTTCTGCTAGGGTTCGCATTTTGTGGCCATGCACAACAATTTTGGTAGCTGGGATTTAATTCTTCAGAATAGGGATGGTTGGAAGGATGATGATAGATGATCTGATCATCGGTGTTGCAGATTTTACAGAGTACCATGTCGTGTTGAGGCTTTAATGAGCTTGGCACCACCTTTTGCCAGTGTTATTATTGAAAATACAAATATCTTCCATATCAGATTTGGAGCCTTCATGGCTTAGTGGAGTTGCAGGTGGGTTGGTAAGTCGAGGTTGTTGTGTCTACAGGTGAGCTCAGTACTAGATGGATGCCCGCGAAGAAAGATATGATTTGATCATTGACATTCTCAGAGACTTTCATAATAAGTGATCAGTACCCTAGGGTTTGATATCATTGTTTAATTTTGTAACCCTAGTTAGGTTTTGACTCTTGCCTGCGTGCAAGGGGGGATGTATATATTGTATTTTTAGAGCTTTTGAGCTAAGAGTTGGACAATTGTAGAAGAAAGTCATCTCTTCTTAACGGTCATCTGTGGTATCATTTCTACCCTCTGGCTTATACAGTTGTAAATCTCCCATTGATGATTTTAATATTGTAGAGGTATTTTGTGACATCTTTTCTGTCCCTATGCTTCCTTGTCTAAATTATTTCTTATTGAATCGCAGTATATGTTTTTTTTGGTGGTATCTTAGGGTTCCTGATCCCTCTCTCTTTCTGCAATTTTGTGTATTATTGTGGGTGATTTGATTTGAATGCTCTTGTGGGTATACCTCAACCCCCTGACTATCTGTCTCATTCCTATACCGAGTTGCAGAGGTGAATGTTTATTTGCAGGTCATAAATTATGTCTAAATCCCTTAGGAATGCTATTGTTTGTGAAATCCTTTCTTTCCCTGAATAGCCTCTTTCTATTGCAGACCCTTCTATGAAATACTTATGTAAGCCTATTTAGTGAGTTGTGATCTCCTAGACCTGAATTGTTCATTATTTTCATCCTCTATACTGAGATCCAAACCCTTCACTTCGGTATATCACCTAATAGGTAGTTTGCTTTTAGTCATTCCCTTTCCGAGCATTCCTTCTATCCCTTTCCCTCCAAAGTTTACTTTTTCATGTCTAGAAGCAAATTAAAGTGATTATCCAAGAGGAACCAGCCTAGAACCTGAAGGTCTCATCTTAGTTAGCATAGGTCCCACAACCTAGAGATGATTCCCATGTTATACTAGGTTATCAAGACTACGAGAGCTTGAGACAAGGGTGCAAACTTAGTGTATAACAATAATATATATCAATAAAAGTTGATGATGAATTGGGGAAAATTTGGACACCAAACAAATGATACTAATTCCAATCAATGAAATGATATTTTTATTTAAAAATTATAATCGACAATATGGCCGTCTTAATGAAATAGGATTTTGATACATGGAATTTCTTTAAGATAAAGAAATGGATCAATTAACTAAAAATGCAAACAAAATATTTGAAGAAGCTATAATTGATACCCCTAATGAAGACAAAGTAGGCTAAGTATGACAAAAAAATATATTATAAAAATTATTGAAGAAAAAATTAGAAAAAAATTAACACCAAACAAACCATCCATTGAAATGATTTTTTCCATGCCTAAATTGTAATAGTATGACTATTTTAATGAAATATAATATGAATGCTAAGTATGAGACATTTATATATTATGAATAATTAAGCTAAGTATGACACTTTTGTATATTATAAAACTGTTATAGCTTAAGAAACAAATTAGGGCAATCATGAGGTCAAACAAATCACCATGGTTCATATCAATGAATGATGATGCCACAAAGATTTTAATAGACAAAATTTGGGTAATGATGAGATAAAAGATACGAAGACTACCAAAAGGCTAAAAAAATCAACTTATAATAATTAAGGAACAATATAATTTACACATTTGACTATGTCAAAGAAAACAACAAAATTTGAAGATGAATAATTAATTTCAAGAACATAAAACTAAAAATAGCTGAGAAAACTCTTAGCTAATCCTCAAAAAAAATTGATAACCCTTTTTTTGGGTAATGTTGCAAACCCAACATAAAAACCCTAAACTTTATGCTAATGCTTACATTGTGAGAAGTCAATATAATAGAAAAATCCATATGCATTATAATGAGAGAAAAAAATTTCCATAACCTTAATAGAATCTACAATCTACAATCCACATAACACACCACATGAATCTCTAAAGTTTATTAAATTAGAACAGATTGTAGAATTGAAAATAAATTAAATCATAATTAATACTTCTTTCATAATTGTTCTTAAATAATTGAAAGGTCCACATGACACTCCACATGAATCTCCAAACTTATCACTCCCCTCCCTTAAGGCTTTGCCTTAGCCCATTATTCCTCCACGAAGATATTACTAGCAATCGCATGCTTTTGTGCATGCAATGATGAGTCAATAAGTTTTCTTTTTTCAATTTAAAATAAGAAATTTTAAAATGAATATATTTTTACATTAATTTTTAATTTAGTTTTTTATGTAGAAAGTAAATTTGTTGAGGTGAATGTTAGGAAATTGCATGATGTTTATATACAATTGACTATATAATTGTTGATTCTTGAAAAATACATATAAAACAACTTAATAAATACATAGATAAAAAATCAAAAGTATAGTTAATCCTTAAAATAAAGTATGTTAAAAAAACCTAAAAAAATTAAAAGTGCAGATCGACCTCATTCTAAATTGGTGAGAGATGTTAATGTGGAAAATGGACTGACAACTTAATAATTATTTATTTTATCGTAAAAATAAAATTATTATATTAAAATAGATTATAAGATTGAAAATAAATTAAATCATAAATGATACTTCTTTCAGAATCTCTTAAATGGTAAGGGAGCAATGGATTATTGGTTCGATCGTCGGGGCCTTCCCACGACTTCACAAAGGGAAGCCATTTTCAACTGTTTGGTGAGATCATATTTAACTTAATGGCGCAATGGTGAAGTATGGAGCTGTATTTAAAAAATTCAGCAGGCACTTTTCGGGTCTATCCATGTGTATTCTATTTAACAAACTCTCCATGAAATGTCTGCCAGATGACCCTAGATATGCGTGGTTTTTTCTTTCGAACTCCATGGATTTGCGTTATTCAAGGTTCTGTAGTAAATGTCAAGGTGATGACGACGAGTTGCAGCACAATAGAAAAAAATTACACCGGGTATGCAAATTTTTGTTTCTCCCAGATCAGAAACTTCAAAGTTTTCCATTTAGTACATGAATATGAAACAAGGGATTTCTCTGGCTTAGGTTTTTACGCGGGAAATGGTAAAAATTTATCAAAATGTTAATTTACATTTATTGCATGAATGAAAATAAAACCATGATTTTGTTTAGGTTTAGAAACAGGGCGTAAAATTGATATGGAACAACTAGGACCTCCTATTAGCATGCTGAGGTACTCTATCACTCAGTTGGTGGCGCCATTTTGATGTCAAGAGTGTTCATTGTTCTCGCAGCGAAAGATTGTAATGCACGGTTTTAGTTGAGTTAAGCTTGAAGATAGAGTATTTCATTGTCCCAAGCATTCACCATTAGGGCGGTGGTAGCAAACTCTTCAATGTTATGTTTAGTACAATATTGTCTTTTTTCAGACCGGTGGCATGTGGTATAGGGACTGTGGTCTAGCAGGAGAACTGTACTGTTGCCATGTGAAAAACACTGGTGGGCATGGGTTCCTATTGAGTGTGGATGTGTTTAGTTTCAGGAGGTTGGCTGAAGGAACTTCATGAAAAAAAGGAAACTGAGTTCTTATAGCTTTTCACCGGTAGAATCCAAATAGAAGATAGATGTATGCAAAGTTTTAAAAAATAAATTATTATTTTTAATAGTTATTTGTAAGACATACCACAAGTCTCCGGGTTGATGTTTTAGCATCCTTTCTCTTCTGCTACAAACATTGTGGAAGGGTGTTTAAATTGGGAGTTTGACTTGTGGAATTCGCTGAAAAAAGGAAATCACTGTCTTTATTCTCTTCCTTGGGGGAATTACCCAATGTCCTCATGTGGTTTCTTACATGCAAATTCTGCTTAAATTTAAGCAGTTAGAGTGTTCCCATGTAAATTTTTAATTAGGGAAAAATGGTAAATTGAAATCTTTCCCATCTTAGGGGAGCAGCTGCTGCTTAAAAATTGAAAATAAAGCAGCAACTGCTTATTGAGAAAAATGACACATGACTTCACCATTGTTTTCCTTATCCTTTTTATTTGACTTTAAGAATTTCATTTTGAAATACCATTTAAGAAGACTGCTTAAGAATAAGCAGCAAATTTTACTCTTCATGGGGCCACTAGCTCAACAAATTGTTGTTATTCATTGACCTATTACTTGCTTAGACTTATAGTTTGATGGGGGTTCAGGTTTGGGGAAAACACCAAAACGAGGTTGAGCGTAACACCTCTTGAGGGTGTCTGGGGGTAAGAGAGAGAGGGGGGTAGAGAGATAGGTCTAGATCTTGGGGGAGAGAGGAGAGAGTGAGATAGATAAAGGTAGAGAGAAGGGATAGATGAAGAGTGATATGGAGAGAGATTAGTCTAGAGTTTAGGGGAGATAAAGAGAGTGAGATAGAGAGAGCAAGAGAATGCTGGTAGGAGCCTGTTTGTACTGAAATTCAACTAAGTCTGAAAGTTTGTAAGATCTTTTAAAACCTAGAATTTGCATTATAACTTCTAGAGATCTTAAACCACTCTCAAACATCTTACCAATATATATATATATATATATATATATATAACTTAAAGTATATGGGACATACTTAAATGGTATATTTAATGTATATAATCTGATGAAGACAATGAGTTGAAGAAAAACATGGTGAGAATCCTAAAGGGCATGTCAAAAAACAAACAAGCATTGAAAGGTTGAAGTTTTTATTAAAAAAGTAACTAAAATGTCAAATAAATGCTTTACAATTTTGTTTTTTTAAATCTTTTTTTTAACTTTCTTTCCCCCATTCCTGGCCAATTCTGGTGAGTCCTGCAGACTCGGCAAGTTTTCCAAAGCTCGGCCAGACTCTGAGAGTTCGAGTTCTGAATCTCTGGGACTCAGTCAGACCTACCTGCTTCTGGACTCACTGAGTCCAGGCGAGTCTTAGGACTACTATGAAGTTAGATTGTTTGTAATCTACATTATCTAAAGCACCTCCTGAGATTAAAATTCTGCTAGTCCTAACTGTTTTCTGCAATATAGAAACCTCTCATTGTACAATGTTTTTTTCAATACAGTGCAGTTATTTTTGAGTTCACATATAAAATGCACTTCAGTTTCTACATGACAGAATTGATTATGAACAAATTGATTGTGCATGGCAGTGCACCTTTTCTTTGAATGAAGTACTGGATTCCTGCACATATAATTGCAACTTTGGTTGTTGGACGTTAAAATTGAATTAGCATTTTGTCATTTAGTTATGCCTTCCAGCAAACTTTACAACCTCTCAAGCCTTGTCTTTTGGATGCTGTGCAACATCTTGCAACAATATTTTTTATTTTGCTTATGTATGCAACTGCTACTCCTGCCAGGAAATAAAAATATTCATGTGTTGATCAACTTTTATCAATGAAACCTCTTTAGGTTGTACCTGCATACTTGATTCTTGTATGGGAACTCAAAACTTTCTTGGCTAGCTTCCATTGATTGCTACTTGTTGCAAAAAAATGATTAGTTTAATAGTTTGGCATGGCCATCTATGAGATTAAAATATCATTTCACTCAGGCCTGAGCAAGGATGCAAGAGATTGACTGGTACACCACTAGTGGCTAGTGACTGTTTGTAGGCGATTCTACATCAAGATGGAAATATAAGGCCTTGAAACTTGAATTTTATGTGTTCTACATGTCATGGGATCACTTCATGCAATTTCTTTTGGAAGGAAAAGAGAAGATCTGGTGGTTTTTGAACTCAAGATCATTGATGGTTGACAATGAACAACACCAACATGCACCCAATAAGAATGCAGTCTCAGTGCTGAAGTTATAGCTTCCTCATGAAATCAGACTGGTCCTAAGATTTTAAAAGGGTTTTACTCGCCTTGTGTCATCTACAAACCGAAATTTAGGTCAAAATCCATCTGTTTGAGCCCCCAAAATTCTGGGAAACAGCCCTCAATATTTTCTGGCAAAACTCAATTATGTGGGCTCCAAAAAGAGAATATTTTTGATATGCAATAGTTAGAGACGTTAATCTGGCTTCACACAAACTCACAGTTGAAATTTGACAATTTAACACCTCAAAGAGTCAAAATAAATCTATATTTTGGCATGTTTGACTAATTCCAGTTGTTGTTTGGCAAGTATGGCCAATTTCATATGTTTGGCAAATTTGGCGAACAGGCAGAAATGAATTTGCAACTGACAGAAATGAAACCGTGTCCAGAGGAAATACACTTGCAACTGATGTAAATGAATTTGCAATCAATGGAGGGACCCTGCAACTGCTAGAAATGATTTTCCAACTGGCAGAAATGTTTTGAAGCTGGACGAACTGGGTTGCATGAATGTCAAGGAAGTCAGGCAGTTGCACATGGGGCTCAAAAAGATTACAAGCCATCAAGGAGACAGCCAAGACTACAAAACATATGGGAGATGAAGACAGGAAGTTTAAAAATCATCTGAGACACAATAAATACAAAATTTTCAAAGTGAGAGTCATTTCGTTCATTCCAATCAATCACCACTCTGGGGAATTTTATGTGTTTTTGGATTCAAATCATAACTGATATTGCACCTGTTTGTAGAGCTTTAATAATGAAAGTGGAGAGAGAATGCTCACACATCTTTCAAACTCATTGCATGGTGCGCTCTTTTTGATCCCAGATTTGGAGAAGCTGGACAATGTCATTCCCAAATTTGTGAAATTCATCACCAACCCCACATACCACTCAAAGTTAAAGCTGTTGAAAGTAGCCGAGACACAGTTTGCTACAAATGTTATTAAGGCATCTTGTAGAGGCAAAGGTAATACTTTTTGCCATGGTTTTTTAGTGAAGAGTGGCTTTTCTGGTGTGCCAATCATGAAAGGGAAGCTATGACTCAGTAGAATGCTATAGATGAAGATTGTTTGAACAAAAGTGTGTTTATTATTGCCTTCACAAAACCTTTGTGGTTTCCTTGATCTGGATATCCAGCATGGATAAATGTTTCATGGATAGGTTTATGAGGGCGTGGATTGCATGAGTTACAATAAGTGTGACATTATTGCAGGCTTTATTTAAATTATTAAGTTTGTAGATGAAGGCTTCATTGATCATATAATAAAATTTGTGGTCTGCCCAAAGCTGACAGTAACACAAACTTGGAATATGTTAGTGCTTATGAACTGAGTTCGAAGGGTTTCACGAGCTTTCATTCATTGAAGGGAAAAAATGCACATGGAAAGAATTATGAACATGTTTGAAACTGAAAGGAAATCAACCATACACATCCCCAAACCAAAGGCAAACATCTCCATGGAGCAAATAGAAAGGTGATTTAATGCTTAAATCGATGTGTGCAGTAGAATGGATCACTACAAAGGTTGTAAGTGCTACACAGGTATTTCAACACTCACACTTTGAAACCTGTCTACCTTTCTTTGTTCCCCTTCTTAGCTAAGCCCTGTACACATTGCTCAAACACCATTGTTTACTGAACAACAAGGATTTATTGTCAGGTTAGGATTCAGAAATTAATTAACCCTAGAAATAGAACATCTATGCTCTATAGAACACTCAGGAATTCAAACAGTTGGATACAATTTTTTGATTTGAAGTTTTGCTATTATCTGAAGTGTGTTGACTTCTGAGCGTAGCCTGATGTTTATGTGTCTTTATGTGATCTGTTCATGATTGCTCAAGCATATATTCTTTGTTGAGGCGCTTCAGTTTGGAAGTTCTGTGCAAAGATTTCTTTCGTGGTTTTTGCACATACCACTTGGCCTTGTTTGGTCTTTGCCCTTTTTGAACGATATGAAAATATTCTTTTCTGCCTCTCTGACTGTCCTTTACATCTTGTTCTTCATCATGTGCACCTCCACTCCTGAACAGTCAAGCATGAGATTTTCAATGCTTGAAAGCAATCTTAGTGGCTCTTGTGATTCATCGAACATGCTGGGCTCATGATGATGTCAAGTTCTCAGCAGTGAACTCTGAATATATGTTCACATAGAGCAACATGTGTCTTAAAGCATTCTGAACAACCTGTTCTATCATCGCTCCAGGACTGTAGCTAAGAGACTTTTATTTCCTTCCTCTTCTTGTAGTCTCTTGTTTGCTTGGTGCAGTCATAATCATCAATTTTGTATCTCTTCCATTCTGATCATGTCTTTGCTTGTACCTTTGCCGAGTCTTCTTCAGTTGCTTTTGGATTTGTGATTCAACTAGGGATTGAGCAATCTTGCATCACACAAAAATAACTCCCTCTTTTTTATTTTTGTTTAATGTGTATCGAGTGTTTTGGTTTGCAGTTTGTGTGTTTGGGAACCTGAGGAATCTATTGTGGTAAGCTGCAGACCAGAGGATGAGACATTGGTGCTGCATAAGCTCACAAGCTGAAGCACTCTTACCTTTTGGATACAATGTGAATTTTTGTTTAATTGATGAATGCAAAGTGTGTCACTTGTGTGCCTCATAAGCTTGTAGAGGCCATGTAGAATCTGTTTCATGCCTGTGAAGAAGGTTAATGAAGAAACCATTCAGGGGCATTTGTTGGTTATGTGATTTGTGTCAGATTGTGTAGCCTGTTAGGTGTATGCAAGTGGAAAGCTGAGGCATTCTAGAAGCAGTCACATAATTGACAGGTGTGCAAATTGAAATTCAGGCATCATAGGATCTTGATGCTTTAGTTACAGGTTTGAGGTGCCAAAGTACCCTTTTTGTTCTCGCATCTGTGAGGAAGTTAAAATGTAATTATATCATCTCAAAAAGAAGTTCAGTGCCTTTCGAAGAGGCTGTTGAATTTTGTGCCGAAGTCTTGAAGTTGCTGTTGAAGTTGAAAACTGTGATTGCTGCTGAAGTTGTAACAAGGTAGTCATAAGCTGGGCTGAGCTTACAAAGGGGTTAGATTGTAATACAGAGATTCACTGCAAGTAGGTTGAATAATGCTGGTTGGGTAGCATAGGTTTGGTTGGGCAGCATAGGTTTGGTTGGGCACCATATGTTTTGAACTGGCCCATAGGGTATGAAATTCTTCTGCACATAGTTAAAATATTTTACAAGTCTTTTTTGTTCTTCCTTAGTCTTTTGCTTTCATTATGTACTTTGGGCAATTGCCAGCTGGTTGTTTATTTGAGCTGCTTGTTGTTTGCATCAAATGGTATCAAAGCAGGAAGCAGATCTTGTGTGTGTGAGCTCCATAACAAAGTACCATTGTGCATTTGTCGCATTATAGGCAGACTACAGTAGCTAAGGCCACAAAGGAGGATGAGGGGCCAAAAATAGTGGAGCAACTAGAGGATTGTGACAAAGACATGATTTAGGATGAGAGAGAAGACGGTGTTCTGCAAGAAGTCATAGGCATTGACTTTGATGAGGAAGTCACTGTAGAAGGCTTGAATCTAGAGGAACTAGTAGATTATATAATAGAGCTGGGTTAGTATTTTGAATTTAAAACAGTTGACCCTACATGGGCACGAGGTTAAAGGGACAGGCTACCTTGTTACAGTATTTTGTGCAAAGAGGTTTTGTCAAGAGAGACAAGCAAAGTATTTACTTGTTGGGATCAAATGGTAACAAAGCTCAAAGGAAAAGTTATGCCACGGAACAACACACTAGACTTGTTCCAAATACTTAAAAAATTGGGGCAAAAAGAGGCATTTATGAAAGAATACATGGAGGAGTTCTTTTGATTCATCATTTAGGTGAGTCATATGGAAGATGACTATTAAAATATTATAATATTTCTTTACTGGTCATCTTAGTTAGTCTTTAGTTTATTAGGTAGTTTCTATTTCCGTCTTTAGTTCACAGTTGTTTCTTTTAGAAACATCGTCTTTGTAAATCTATATAAGGAGCTTTCATCTCCTTTGTTTAACATAACAACATCGATTTACCATAACATGGTATTAGAGCGGGTTGATGGGATTTCATAAAATTTGGCAAATTTTTTAAGAAAAATTCGAGCCTCTTCTAATTTGGAATTTTTTTCCAGAAATTTGTTTTTTGATTTTTTTAAATAAAAATCGTTGGAGGTATTTTATGAAAATTCTGTGGTTCGTCTTTGAAGATTTTTGCTAAAAATTGCGAGCCACTCTGAGGGATTTGATTGTTCGATTTCTTGGTTTGAGCAAAAGTCTCTGATTTTCGAGGGTTGCATGTACTTGCATATGCTTTTTGTGAGTTGCATGTTCTTGCATGTGCTGTTCTACCATGCGAAGACTCATGTTTTGCCACATGAAGGTTTCTTTGAAGGGTTTTAATAATTTTTCCTTAAAAATTATTTGAAGGGTTTTAATTATTTTTCCTCGAAAATTATCTTGTGGGTTTATAATTTTTCCTCAAAAATTATCTATTGGGTTTATAACTTTTTCCTCAAAAATTATCTGTTGGGTTTATAATTTTTTCCTCAAATTATATGGTGGGTTTATAACTTTTTCCTCAAAAATTATCTGGAGGGTTTATAGTTTTTCCTCAAAAATTATCTGGAGGGTTTATAATTTTTCCTCAAAAATTATCTATTGGGTTTTACCATTTTTTCCTCAAAAACAAAGCTTTGTATTTGCTGATCTATGTCTTGGATTCTGTTGTCTGGTTTTGATCGATTTTTCACCTCAAGAATCGTGTCTGGTTTTTCCGATTTTTCTCCTAAAAAAATCATGGCTTTTTGCAGTCGGTTTTGGGGCATCATGCTCATCTGCAAAGTTTGGAGGGTTTGCCGATTTTTCCTCAAAATCGTGCTAGCTGTTCTCAGTGTTTGTCTCTGTCTCTAGGGAATAGCAACTCCATTATCCAACATTAGGTTGGATGTTTTGTGATGATTTCTGGTCAGATGTTTTGCTGATTCTGGGAGGGTTAGTGGCAGACTCATCTTAGTGGCAGAGTTAGTGGCAGGCTCTTGTCTCTTTTTGCAAAGCTTTTTGAATGTTGGTCACCAACCCATTTTTCAAAATTTTAAGTACCTTCATGCCTTCTTACTTGCCAAAATCTTGAAGATAAATAATTTCAAAAACCCATCAAAGCTGGTGCAAAATCTTTTCGCAAACATAATCCTTCCCTCATCTTGCCCGATATGGCCAATTTTCATGGTCAAACCCCCTTTTAGTTTCGAGATTTTAATGCTTTAATTCTTGAGTTGGCCATCCAAATAAAATTAAAATTTGAATTTTGTGCATCCTTTGCAAAAACGGTTTCTGGGTTTTGCTCAACTTGGATCATTCACCTTGTCAAAATTTCATGAGAAACAAAGTTTTCAATCGAAGGTTATGGAGTTTTTCTTACCATTCCAGAAGAATAGTAATAGACTTTGGAGTCCGTGTTGAACCAATGAACTAAAGGTACAGGTTCAAAAAGTTTAGGTTTAAGAGTTCAAAGCTCCTAAGCTCAAAAAGTTCACAAGGTTCAAGGGGTTCAAGGTTTGTTGATTCAAAAGTTCAAAGGTTCACATCTGCCGATTTCAGTCTTCTATAATGCTTCTGCGGCCTATGAAATCTACTCATCGTCAATCAGTTTCTATGTCAGAGCACGTGCAACTAGAAGTGTTTGTGTCATAATGAAGGAAGAAAGCCTAAATAGGTCGGGATATCTCCTAATAGCACAATTTTCAACTCCTTGTACCGAAAGTGCCATCATTCTGTTTCAAAGACCGATTACTTAGCCTTGACAATGGGGTTTGTTAAAAATCACCACTTCATGGTTTGAAGATAATCACATGTTCCTCACTCAATCCAAAGATCGTGAGGGAATTGGGATGTTGAATTTGCCAATAGTACATTCAAAATTGGTGCAGATACAACATTTTCTCAACGCTCTAGAAGTTGGCTAATGAAGGTTTTACATTCGAAGTTGTTGCAGTATCACCGAATGCAATTATAAGAGCCTCATTGATTGGAGAAGATACAATAGTGATGTGGCATTTATTTGCTGAGAAATGATAATTAAGGCATTTGGAAAACCAAAACTCTTCGATATGGTTATGCCTTTCTTATCCAAGATATGCATTTAAAAATCTTCGGGTAAAATTGATTGTCCTCAACACAGAGCCATGAACATGGAGATCATAGCATCTGTGTTTAGATTTGTTCAAGCAAATATGGTGGCAACCTCAATCCTTGAACAAGAAAGGAAGAATGTCAATGGTCTCCCTATTCAAATGAGCAAAAGAGAAAGACCATAGAAGGAGAAATCGTGGGGGGTTTCCGAAGACTATGTAAGGTCATTGCTCGAGAAATACCATAGATTGTGCAAGATCCATGTTCCCATCTTCGTATTGTACAAAAAAGAAACAGTTAGGGTGGAGTGAATGCTACAAAGAAGGGAATGGAACATTGGTGCATTGCAAAAAGATGGTGGTGGAGAACTCGACCCTGGTTCTAAAAGCCAATAAATCATCATTTTGCCTCTAGGGTCAATGTTTCGAAATAATGTTGGCATGGTCACTCTGATTCTGGGCATGGGTGAATTCTTCTTCAACCTTGAGGACCATCATGATTTAGACAAAAGCTTCATTTTTTTGGGAATGATGCTTGATGGAGAAAGTTTAGTAACACTTGAGAAAATTGTGGCTCTACCTACATTCTAGGAAGAACATCCAATGCGGCATCGAATGGGAGTTCTTTCCCACAAGCTCGCCAGTAATGCTCATTATCAGGTGTCACGTTGGCTTCCAAACTTTTGTGAATGTCCGACATAGTTCGTAATTTATCCAAACTCCTGATATTCCCAACAATGGCAGTGGATTTGTTGAAAAGTTCAGGCAGATATAGTCAACACCCGAGACAGAAAGCTTGTTCTGGAGCTTATCAAAAGCAATTCATAGATCATGTTGGATAAGTATAGAAAGAAGCTCTGAGCGCAACATTTGGTGTACCTATCATTGAAAGGTTGCTACAAATGTTAATGTCGCAGATCTACCATTTAGACAACGCCGTTGAAATTATCATGTAGAATATAGGGAATGGTTTGTGTTTGATGTACTGAGTCTGGTGCTAATGATATGAACTATATCTTTGAATTTGATCCACAAAAGATTGAATCTACAGTTCAAACGGAAAATTCAAGTAGAGATCAGAATGAGCATTTAAAATGAGAAGCTCATACTATATAAGAAACATAGTCTCCCGTTACGTAGCGAGGTGTCAGGTATAGAAGAAGGTTTTGAAGATCTCAAGCATATGCAGTTCTGTAGATATGAAATCAAAATTCACATCTTTCCACAAATTTGCACTAAAGCTATGGACCTTCAAACACCACGAAATTAGAGAATCTAAATTTTCCAAAAAGTATAAAGTCTTATTTCATCCTATTTGATGTCGAGTAGTAATACAAATCTCGGATACAGAGCGTGCCGAGTAAAACTATCTCCTACTTTATATGCCACTTGTCAAGTATAACTATGTGTATCATTTCAAGCCATAGGGCATTATTATTGTAAATCTCGTAGTCTCAATTTTATAGAGATGTTAAGTGCGAATGGAAATGGGGGATAATTAAAGAAGTCATAAAAGAATTAGTTACGGAGGAGAAGAAAGTGGAAATAGAGCTGGAAAAGGTAAGTCTGAATTTTATCGGTGAGTAAAAGAGGAATACCAAAAAGTTCTCAAGATTCAGTTACAGAGACAAGGGGAGGGCCTGGGATTATATTGTGAAATTTTCAAAAAGACATGGGTTCTTTTCTGGGGAAGTGTGTGTGCTACAAGAGAGGAAAAACATTTTCTGTTTTAACACTGTAACAGAGGAAAGAGATGTATATTTTATTTTCAAACATGATTTTGGTGCAGGGGCGATATGATCTTTGAGTCATTTGCTGTGTTTTTAAAAGGAGGAATATATATCAAATCCTTGAGTTTGAATGTATTTCTCTTATTAAAGTTAATATTTGAGTTATTTCAATCATCTTTAAATGTTGTCTTGTTCCATTTTATTGTATTTGTGTTTGCTATAAAATCTGTGAGTTTTATGCATTCACATGTCTAAAATGAAATATCAAATCTTCCTCTTGTCCTTTTGAAGTGGGAAGATTGAATAAATGGTCTTTGTGCCATTCATTTATATCTCTTTTAGTTATTTAATCTGAAATCACATTCATTCCATGTTGATGGGCGAATGTCAGTATGCCTTCTTTGCCTTCAAGTTAAAGGCATAATCAACATTTTATTCATTGTAAATCAAAAGGAGGGAGCTGTATCTTCATATCAAAATTCAGAGAGCACTTGCACATCACCATTACAAGTGACTCAATTCTGTGGGGTTCATTTTTGTCTTTGATTGTGGGCATTTGAGAGTCATTTTGAAGTCATTTTTAAAAAGACAAATCTATTCGTCAACACTGAAGAAGGGGGCACCCTTCTTTGTTCTTTTCTGGACAGATTTTGGCTTCTTGGTCATTAACATTTTGCAGAGCCAAGGAGGATCTTAGCAGCAACATAATGTTTTGAAGAATTTGTGACCAAAAGACAACAGTTAGACGATGACCATTAAGGGAGGGTATTAGAATATTATAATGTTTCTTTAATGGTCATCTTAGTTAGTCTTTAATTTATTAGGTAGTTTCTATTTCCGTCTTTAGTTCACGATTGTTTCTTTTAGAAACATCGTCTTTGTAAAACTATATAAGGAGCTTTCATCTCCTCTGTTTAATACAACAACATTGATTTACCATAACAATGACAATAAGCAACTCTCTAAAAAGGAGACATTTGTGATAGAATACATGGAGGAGTTCTTTTGACTCTTCATTTAATTGAGTCATATGGAAGATGACAATAAGAAACTCTCCAAATGTGTTAGTGGGTTGGACATTTCAATTCATGATGAGATTTGTTTATTGCATGTACACTTTGTTGAGGAGGCCTAACAACATGGTTAGGGTAGAGAAGTTGTTTTATACAATAGAGCACTAGAGGTAAGGGTAGGTGTGGTAAAGGTAAAAATGGTATTGGGAGGTTGATGTATGCATAGAAGGAGAAAGAGACAAAAAACAAGCTTTTGTGCAAAGCTCCATATCCGAGTAGATTTCAAGCAAAGGAGGTGGCTTCAAAGGAACTTGTGTCAGGTGTGGGCAAGTAGATCATTGGGTATTTGAGCATCTAGAAGTCAAGCCTAAGGAAGGTTTTTTAGAGAAGAGGGTGAATGTACGGGTAAAGGAGGAGACTGAAGAAAAAAGCATGGATCTAGAACATGGAGAAAATTTGATGATGCGCAAAGTGCTACTCAAGTTGGCCAAAGAAGAAAATAGGCCATGGTTGAGGAAGAGCATCTTTTGCACAAAGCACAATTTAGGTGTTAAGTGCTATGTGAATGACATAGATATCTTGGTGTCAATAAAGATTGTGCAAATATTGGGGTTAAGTCCTATCAAACACCCCACAATACATAGAATCTCTTTGTTGCAAAAAGGGCAACTGATTGTGATAGAATGGTGCAAGGTCGTATTTCGCATTGGAGGTTATTATTGTGAGGTTTTCACACCATCGCCCCATTGCAAATGATTCAGAGTTTTACAAGCCTTCCAAAAGTCGAGTTGTTAAAATTTGGGAAAATGGCAAGATTTGGCTAAGTGTCAAAATTTGAAAAAATTGATGAAATTTGGCTAAGGGTAAAAAATGGAGAAAATTGGTAAAATTTGGCTAAGTTTGGAAAGTGAGAAATTAAAATTTAAAAAGTGAGCCAAAATATATAAAAATTTGATTAAGTAAATCACCATGAAAGGGAAATAAAAAGAAAATTATTGCTAAAATTAAAATAATATTTCCCCTTTTTGTGTTGACACAGAGGAGTGGATTCCACCTTCTCAAGTGGCAAGTTTGCCACATAAAGGAGTGGATTCCACCTCTTCGAGTGGCATTGACTCATAGAGAATTGGATTCCACCTCTTCAATTGACAAGTTTGCCACATGAAGGAGTGGATTCCACCTTCTCATCTGGCGATTTGACATATAAAGGAGTGGACTCCACCTTCTCAAGTTGCAAGTTGCCACATCAAGAAGTGGATTGCACCTCCCCATGTGGCAAAATGAAAGAAATCATGTCTTATTGGATTAAGAAAGCAACTTTATGTCATGAATTTGACGAAGCAATAAAGAAGCAATGCAAGGGAAGAGGATGAGAAAAAATTCAACCAATCATTAAGCCCTCTTTGCTATGTGGCGTGGGTCTTGTATAGGTAGGCCCAGCCTAAGATCGATGCAATTAAGGATGGGATTGGATTTGAATTGGGTCCCAATTGCCAACATATGGACTTAATAAAGTTTTGATGAAGTGTATGGGCCATAGAACTCTCAAATCTGGGCTCTAAACTCTAAGTTAAGGTCCTTAATCAATGAACAATAGCTCTTGAAGCAAACGTGCGGGCCTGGTTTGCTGAGACCAGACCTTAATTTGACCCCATTGGCTAAATTAGACCAATAAATAATGAAGTATGTGGCCCTTAGGCTGGTGTAGGGTCTAAATGAGGTAAAGTGCGACCCAAAACATGAAACATAGGGCCCTAAAATGGATAAAACAGGCCCTAGCAGTAGCGTATGGGCCTGGTCTAATTAGACCAGGCCTAAATTTGAATGAAATAAGCCTGAAATTGAGCCCCACGCCTAACGTGTGGCCTTGGAGTTATAAGTCAGGCCTAAACACACTTAAATTTTGGCCCAAACACAACCGATCAGACCCAAACACAAACAGGCCAGGCCCTATATACTAGCGTGTGGTCTTGAGGCCTTAACATGAGCCCTAAATATGAAACGTGTGGCCCATTTGGGACTAAACTCGATGCAGATCAGGGCCTTAATTACTTGGGACCTGCCCCAAATCTGAGATGTAGTCAAACATGTGGCCCTATCTCCAAACGTGTGGGCTAAAGTTAATGGATCAGGCCCTATCTCCATACGTGTGGGCTGAAAGTTAATAGACCAGGCCCTATAAGCAAATGTATGAGCTAAAAATTAAGGCGCCCAGGCCTTAATATGAAACGTGTGGACTTAAGTCAGGCCCTATCCAATCAAAATTAAAAGTGCTAAGGCCCCTGTGCCTAGCGTGTGAGCTGAAAGTTATATATCAGGCCTAATTAAAGTTAAAAGGGCCCTCTTGGACATGAAACGTGTGGCCTAAATAGGCCCTAAACAATTTAAACCCAGCCTTAATTAAGGCGCCTACGCCTAATTCAAACATTTTGGTCATAAGGCCCAAACATATGGGCTCTAAACTCGATGCTTGGATCCTAAATGAAGTATATCTGCTGGAAAAGCCTCAAGAATCAATAAAATTTGAATCTAAGGGTTGAGTTTAAGGGCAGATCCATATCCAAGGGCCTTGATTAAATACACATGGAATCAAAATTCAATGCAAAACACCAATTAAGCAAGAAAGAGCTTGGACATTTAATGAATGGCATTCAAAATTCAATGATGATCTGCCATCACAAAGAATGGGAGAAGTTTGATCCATCCTAGAGGCCAAATTTGAATTTTGAAATGATCAAGAGGCTAATAAGAGTAGCCATTAATATCTGATTGAAATGCATTGAGAAGGCAAACAAGGCAAATTTCTATAGAAACAAGCCATTCTTTCAATTCAAAGAAGTTTTTTCAAGTTTGTTGCAGGCAGATCTGAGAATATCGATCATCAAGGGCAAGGATTTTGGAGTTCTTTTAATCATTTTGTGGCAGGATTGATTGATGGAGATGATGGAATTCAACTTACAAAGAATTTTAGGTTGAAAATCAACTCATTACCAGCATTTATCATCAAACTGGGTTCTGATTGCAAGCCTTTACCAGCAGATTATACTTTGATTTTTATCATTCATCAGCAGATTAAGAGCCATACTTGCATTCATTAACAACAAGATTCTAACTTCAGACTTTTGCAAGTATTTACCAGCAAATAGGGACCAAACTTTGATCATTTTCAGCAGGCCCTAGGGTTCGAATTGAACAAAATCAGTCAAGCACTTGAAGTTTCACCTCCCACAACATTGTTCTTGCTGTTTACTGAGGTTTATCATCATTTTCAAAATTATTTTAAAAAACCTCAGTCCCTTTTTTGTGAATATCAAATTGAAATTGAGTTGGTAGGGGCACTAGGACATCTAGGATAGAGATTCAATAAATTTCTCAATGTTTTCACATCATTTTATGGCCTAGATTGAGTAGATATCGGGTCTGATATAAAATTACAGAGGTCTGATTTCCATACATCAGCAAGTAACAACCTTAGATTTTAATCCAAGTTTCATGTAATTAAATCAGAAATCTAAGGGTTGGTTTTGTGTAATGACCCTTTTTGGGACGTTACTTGATTTGTCTTGAAATTCATAATTAGTATTTGGATTTACCTTGGGAATGGTAATTTGTAATGTTGTATACTAGGAGGATGCCAATCCCCAATAATTATAATATATCATTATATAATTTTATACTTATAGTCACAAAAATTCATAATTCTTTATATAATGTATTTATTTCATATTATATATTAGTTAGTTATTTATCAATATATTTGAGTTAAGTTATTTCAAATGCAAGTTTACTTCATAACAATATTACTATATTTCATAATTTATTATTTAAATTTTCATAACTTATTATTCTAATGTTTATTTCATATTAATATTAATATCTAATTCATACAATGTTAATAAATAGATTAACTTAAATAAAGATATACTTACCTTCTTTATGCCTTTTCTTTTTAGCTTATTTAATATTTATTTCCTTCTAATATTCTCCTACATTTTCTCCTTGATCTTCTCCTATATTTCCTCCTTGAATTTCTCTTGAAATCTTTTAATATTATTCTTCTCCCAAACTTTTTATATTATTTTGTTCGTGTCCTTTTTTTTTTTCTTTCTTTCCTGTGATTATTTTCTTATACCTTTTCTTTCCAAAAGTCATGTCTTTTGGATTATATTATGTTATTTTATTAATGATAATATATTTCAAATAAATATAACATTTATACAAGGGTAATATATATAATATCTTTATATTAGGATTAAATATTTATATAATGATATAAGATTAAATATTATTATAATATAGTCTTTATATTATATTATTTATATAATACTTTAAATATTGGTTGATGATATTATATTGCTGAATAATATTATATTGACATATCATTTGTATACTTATTAATATTAATATATTAACATCAATATTAGTGATTAATATTATATTAATTAATTAATCAAGACTATATTAATTAGTATGTATTTAGGAATATATTTGTATTCCATACACTAATTAGGGCTCATGACAATCCACCCCTCTCAAAATTTGCTTGTCCTCAAGCAATTGATGTGACTTGAATATGTCGTGCAGCCTAAATGTTGATTCTAGTATACTTGTATCTAGGCAACCTTGGAACTCAATGTAATGTATTACCACATAAAACATATAAGAAATCATATGAGAAGAATATACTTGAGTGTATGAAGACACGAAGCATACACATTAATGCATAAAGACACAAAGTAGACACGATGTAGACACATAATACACCTATCCTTGATTAGACCCTAAAATTTACAAAATGACTTAGGGTTATGGAAATGTGTTTAAAAATTTACTTCTTCATTAGGCTTTTGATTATGAACCCTGCAACCACAAAATGAGCATCAGTACATACATATATATTTATATATAAACTTCAAAAGAAACTTGAGTAATGATAAGTTAGTCCAAGCCAATCCCATACTAAGCCCAAGAGCAGAACTTTTTCCCCCTTGGCCTCGGTGGCAGGTGTTAGGCATCCACATGAGGTGGTCTACTTAGTGGATTGCTTTTTTTTCTTGTCTAGAGAGGTTCTTGTGAAAAGGGGTCATTACTATCTTTCCCTTAACTAGTACTGTAATAGGGTGTCCTCACCGCTCTCCCTTGATTGCAGACTCCATAGGAAAGTTGGTAGGGTGCCCTTACTATCTTCCCCTTAACTAGTACTACAATAGGGTGTTCTCCCCTGATTGCAGACTCCATAGGAAAGTGGTAGGGTGCCCTTACTATCTTCCCCTTAACTAGTACTACAATAAGGTATCATAGCAGTTCTTCCCCAATTGCAGACTCCATAGGAAGGATAGATGCCCTTATAGTCTTTCCCTTAACTAGTACTACAATAAGGTGTCTTAACAGACCTCCCTTAATTGCAGACTCCATAGGAAAGTTACATACAATATAGTCTTTCCCTTAACTAGTACTACAGTAAGGTGTCTTAACAGAGCTCCCTTAATTGCAGACTCCATAGGAAAGCTACATACAATATAGTATTTCCCTTAACTAGTACTACAATAAGGTGTCTTAATAGATCTCCCTTAATTGCAAACTCCATAGGAAAGCTACATACAATAGGGTTTCTATATAGTCTTTCCCTTAACTAGTACTACAATAAGGTGTCTTAACAGACCTCTCTTGATTGCAAACTCCATAGGAAAGCTGTAATGTAGGATGGTGGATTCATTGTGCCAAAGGACGCATGAAATAGTCTACAAGAGGCTCCCTCATGGTTCATACCCATTTGAGATTCTCCACCTCAATGTGACCGGATTACTCCACCTTTCCCTTCACAAATACCTATGATCTTCAACATGTTACTCATCATATTAATCTCTGACTCTGAGTAATGCCTGCATCATCACACATATAAATTTATCTAAAAATAATTATTTTAACACAATATAATAATCATATGCATAATTCTGAAAGGAAACTTTTGTTCATTACTAAAACAATATCACCATGACTTATCTTTCTTTAAGGGCACGATGTTCGGTAATAGGATTGTGACAATTTGTTCATTTCTCCATAGCTCTTCTATCTGACACATTAAGCTTTCATGGTGAACGGTATTTGTATATCTTCCTCTACCCGACAGGATGGCAAGATCATGCTCTGATACCAGCAGATTATACTTTGATTTTTATCATTCATCAGCAGATTAAGAGCCATACTTGCATTCATTAACAACAAGATTCTAACTTCAGACTTTTGCAAGTATTTACCAGCAAATAGGGACCAAACTTTGATCATTTTCAGCAGGCCCTAGGGTTCGAATTGAACAAAATCAGTCAAGCACTTGAAGTTTCACCTCCCACAACATTGTTCTTGCTGTTTACTGAGGTTTATCATCATTTTCAAAATTATTTTAAAAAACCTCAGTCCCTTTTTTGTGAATATCAAATTGAAATTGAGTTGGTAGGGGCACTAGGACATCTAGGATAGAGATTCAATAAATTTCTCAATGTTTTCACATCATTTTATGGCCTAGATTGAGTAGATATCGGGTCTGATATAAAATTACAGAGGTCTGATTTCCATACATCAGCAAGTAACAACCTTAGATTTTAATCCAAGTTTCATGTAATTAAATCAGAAATCTAAGGGTTGGTTTTGTTAGGTATTACTATGGAGAAAGGTGGTGAGAGCTCAAAGTCTAAAGCCAAGAAGGTGGGAAAGAGAGGTCCACTAGCGAAAGCAAAAAGGGCGAAAATCAAAAGTTCAAGAAGGATTGATGCATAAGATAATGGTGAAGAATGAAGAAGGATTCATCAACAATGAGATGAAAAGGATCAACACATCCAAGAAAGCAACTTAGAAGATCAAGGCAAGAGAAAGACTCTACAACATCCAAGGGGAAGAGCGAGAAACTCATCCAAGGAAGATAATTCATGAAGATGAAGCAATTGAGAATATGAGCCATCACAATTGAAGGCTTAACAATGATTTTTCATCATCAAAGGAGGGTATTTATCAAGTCTATAGGGTGAGCATGTTGAGGTGGCAGCCATTTCCTCAACCAATGAGAATGTGCCAAGTGTCCTAGTGGAAGAACTTCATATTGTGTTTAGATTTATTGAATCTGCCAAAAGAGAAAAGGATAAAGGAAAGAATATTCTCAAGGATGGCTTGGTGTAAATACAAGTGGCGTCATCTTATTGGTCCATTAAATGGTGGCTTCTTCTGCAGGTTTTCTTCTTCTATAAGCCTCTACCTAACCTCTCTTCTCATTGGCCTACAAAATACTGTAATTTTTTCATTGGCCCATTTGTTGGTGCATCTTATCTAGTGGTTAAGCCTAATCTATTTTCTCTTTGGCCCATGAAAGCAATGTAATTTTTATATTGGCCCACATGATGGTGCCTAATTGTAATTCGGTGGGCATTTAATATTTGTAGCTATGATTATAGAAACCCTAATTAGGGTTCAAGTGGCTTAATCTTGGCCCTTGATTTCAAATCAATCTTGGCCATTCATTGTAATTGAGCTCCTATATAAAGGCGTGCTCACATCATTTGTAAAGAAGAGTTATGTTGCAGAATTGTTGCCAAAGTACTACCATAACTGTTCTTTATTCGTTGTTGTGCTTGTTGAACATGTCGAATAACGGAGAAGGGGGGGGGGGGGGTGAATCAGTTATTCCCACACAAACAAATAAAACTTTTCCTCTATCGGTAAACACTTAAATAGTAATGATGCAAACTTAAGATTTGTTGGTTAAGCACAACAAACATCCACAATAAAGATATGCATGAACAACACAGGAACACTGAAATAGAGAACACTGGAATTTTCGTGGAAAACCCAATTGGGAAAAACCACAGAGAAGCTAATTCTCATGAATATGAAAAACACCTGGTAGGGTGACACCGAAAGGTGATTTGTACAAAGGCTCATTGCCAGATATGAAAAGGGCTCACTGCCGATACACAAGCTCACTGCCGATAGACGAAGGCTCATTGCCGATACACAAAAGATATGAATGATATAGAATCCACCTCTAAGATCTTCAGACTGTTCTGCAAGAACACAGATCTCTTTTCGCATGAATTCGTAGTCTCGTCATATGTGTGTATATTGTTATGATACTTGCATTGTCACACCTCCAATATATACACCACACCGAAATCCAATAGGTCGGCCACAATATTTGAAATAGGTCACACCATACCATTCCCGCAGTGGAAGGAAATGAATGAGGACCGCCTCGACTAAAACAACACGCCACGCTTCAGACCAAAACACTCTCTTCAAAGCACTCGGTTCCAACAAAATATGAAGCACACTACATCACAAAGTTGGGGACCGAAAACACATCTAGATAGAATTGATCCAAAACTACCATGAGCATGCCACACAAACCATCTGTGAAAGCACCAACTGAAACACAGACTCACTGGTAAGCAATAATCGATAAGTCAGCCTGTCGGTATCACAAGTGATACATCCATAGAAGATATGTTGACATCAATGGCAATCATTAATGACATCACATCAACCTCACATTCTAACAATCTCCCCCTTTGTCATTGATGGCAACATTCATCAATAACAAAGTACAACACAAAACTCTCTTGAACATCTCCAAAGCTCTCTCCCCCTTTGACAACAATGACAAAGGGCAAAAACAAGCTCCCCTGTCAAAAAGACAACGCTCCCCTTGAGAGGAAGCCTCCAAGCACCAATCCAAGAAAGTATAGATATGCAAGCCCCTGGATCAATGCAAACATACCGGTGCACCTAATTTGCACTAGGAAGGGGCAAAATACCCAACTTCCCTCTCAGATACTCAAAAGTATCTTTGTATAGAGGTTTAGTGAGTATGTTAGCTATTTGCTCCTTTGTGGGTACATACTCTAGCTTCACTGCTCCTTCAGCCTTTTCCCTAATAGAGTGATATTTGATATTGATGACATTGGTATTATCACACATGATAGGAATTGGTTCAGGAAAATTAATTCCTATATCTTGCAAGGTCTGTTTCATCCATAATACCTGAGTGCAACATGTAGACGTTGCAATGTACTCTGATTTAGTAGTTGATAATGTTACAGACTACTTTGTATAGTAGTTGATAATGTTAGGTTTTGAATTCTCAAAACCAAACTTCTTCAGTAACTCTTTCACATATTTGGATTGAGAGATAAAAATGCCTTTGTTATTCTGATTAACTTGCAATCCAAAAATGTAATTTAATTCTCCTATCATTGACATCTCAAACTCCTTCTGCATCTCTTTAGCAAAATTCTTGCACAACTCATCCTTGCCTCCAAAGATGATATCATCAACATAGACAACAACAATCAGAATTTTTTCTGAACTTACTTTGAAATATAGATTGTTGTCGGTTCGTCCTTTCCTGATACCTTGACTGATCAAATATTTGTCCAGTTTTCCATACCAGGCCTTGGGTGCCTGCTTCAGTCCATACAAAGCCTTCTTTAACTCGCAAACTGCATCGGGATCCTTTTCTGATCTGAGCCCTTTCGGTTGTTCAATGTATACCTCTTCTTTCAGCTCACCATTAAGGAATTTTGACTTGACATCCATCTGATAAACCTTGAATCTTTTGAATGCTGCAAATGCCAAGAACATCCAAATAGCCTCCATTCTAGCAATAGGAGCATAAGTCTCCTCAAAGTCGATTCCATCAATCTATGAATATCCTTTACATACCAATCTTGCCTTATTCCTCAGAACTTTCCCATTCTCATCAAGCTTGTTCTGGTACACCCATTTCGTACCTATCACATTTTTGTCTTTCGGTCTAGGCACAAGCTTCCATGTCTGATTTTTGTCAATCTGATTAAGCTCTTCCTTCATAGCACTGACCCAACTCTGGTCATTACAAGCCTCTGCTGCAGACTTTGGTTCAATTTCAGAAAGTAAGCACAACAAAGCATGATCTTGTGTTGCCCTACTTCTGGTCATAACTCCTTTGTTCTTGCCTCCAATGATTTGATTCTCTGAATGATGTTTCTGTACATATCTGTCTCTTAATAGAAGATGTCGATGTCAGTGTCGGTGGAACATCATCTTCCTTTTTATTTTCCTTTATCATGTTTTCTCCATTAGACTCGTACTCAATATGCCTTTCAGGAATCCTCTAAAAGTCTTCATCAACCTTCACATTTGCGCTTTCCACAATTTTGTTCAGTCTCTTATTGAAACACCAGCCTTCCTTCTAGTCAAATATCCCAAGAATATTCCTTCATTAGCTCTGTTGTCAAACTTCCTAAGATTATCTTCATCTCTTCGAATGTAACACTTGCTGCCAAAGATCTTGAAATATTTCACTATCGGTACTCTTCCATGCCATAATTCATAAGGTGTCTTGCCATACTTCCTTTAGTACAATACTCTATTCAGTGTATACACAACAGTATGCATTGCTTCTCTCCAATAAATCTCCGGTAAACCTACCTCTTGTAACATAATTCTTGCTGCTTCCTGAATTGTCCAGTTCATCCTTTCTACAACACCTTTCTGCTGCGGTGTTCTTGCTGCTGAAAATTGTCTCTTAATACCATGCTTTTCACAATAACTCAAACTCATCAGATGTAAACTCTCCACCTTTGTCAAATCTCAAACATTTGATATTTCTACCACATTCAATTTCAACTCTAGCCTTGAATATCTTAAACTTCTCAAATGCCTCAAATTTATCTCTAAGAAATGAAACCCAAGTCATTCTTGAATAATCATCAATACACAGTATGAAATACCTTTCACCTTGAAAACTCCTTGTTTTGGTAGGACCACAGAGATCGATGTAAACAATTTCCAGTACGCCTGTAGAAGAGTAGTCTTTTGCCTTGAATGATTCTCTCTTGTACTTTCCTTCTTGACAACCCTTACAAATGATGTTTTTTGGTTTATGTACTCGGGGCAAATCTCTCATTGCATGAGAGGAACTAATCGTCACAAGATTATCAAAGTTTGTGACATCCTTCGATGCCAAAGCCAACTGTCATCGGTTTGAGACAGTAAACAACATCCTTTTGAAGCTACTTCAAGTTGATACATGTTCTTTCCGGTTCTCTTCCCAATAGCAATCAAATCTCCTCATCTTTTTGTGATTTCACAACCTTCATTCTTGAATAACACATCATAGCCATTCTCACACATTTGTCCAATACTCAGCAGATTGTGATTCAATCTTTTCACATAGTAGACATTGTCAGTTTTGTTTTTTCCATCAAATGTAATAGACCCTATGCCAACTATGTAAGCTGCTTTGTCATTGCCAAATCTAACTACATCACCTTCGTAATTTTTCAATGATACAAACTTACTTTTGTCTCCTGTCATATGTTGTGAACAACCACTATCAATTGGCCATTCATTCTTCTTCCTTCTAACATATAATGCAATTTCAACATTATCATCAGCCTCAGCACATATATTAGTATGCCTATCTCAGTTTTCTTATCTTCCTCAGCATAAAATAAGCAATCCTCTGATTCAGATTCATTGTTTGGAATACTAGCATCTTCATTCACATAGTAAGCCTTTTTATTGAATTTCTTGAACTTCTGTCTAGGACCCTTCTCAGGACATCTAGTAGCTAAATGACCAATTTTTCACACCTAAAGCATTTCAAGGGTAACATACGTTTATACTTGCTAGTACCTTTCCTCAACCTTCTAGCAATGTTTGCCGCAAGCTCTTCATTATCATCATCTGATTTGGTCACTTTGAATATATTCTCAGATCTGTTCTTATCTCTTCCAAACTTTCTAAGCTCAAATGCAGTTAGGGTGCCAAACAACTGCTCTTTGGTAAACTTTTTCGGATCATATACTTCCTCAATTGCTAAAATCTTATCACTATAACTATTGGGTAATGTCATCAAAATTTTCTCCATGAAGTCCTAATCGGTGATAGTGCCTCCTTGATTCTTGACTTCATTTACTACATTCTCAACTCTCTGAAAGTAGCTCTTGATATCTTCACAACTTCCATCCTCAGATTCTCATAATGTCTCTTTGCTGTCAACTTCTTAGATAATTTCACTTTATCATTTCCTTCATAGATCTTTTTCAACTTTTCTCATACCTCATACGCTGTCTTCAGTGAAATTACTTTAGCCAATTCAATTTTCGACAAAGAACTGGTAATAGCATACCTCACTCTTTCACTCTCCACATAATCTTCAATCTCATCTGTTGTAGTCAAACCATTCTCGGGTTACACATACTTAGTTTCCACATGCTTCCATGTCTTGTAACCAACCGATACCAGGTATCCTTTCACCTGATCTTTCCATGAATTGTAATCTGATCCATCAAACATAGGGATAGTCAATTTGTGCACCATCGGATCTGCCTCAAGCGGTTAAGCTCACTATCGAGGAATCAAGCTCTGATACCAATTGTTGAATATGCCGAATAACTTAGAGGGGGGGTGAATCAGTTATTCCCGCACAAACAAAAACTTTTCCTCTATCGGTAAACACTTAAACATTAATGATGCAAACTTAAGATTTGTCGGTTAAGCACAACAAACATCCACAGTAAAGATATGCATGAACAACACAAGAACGCCGAAACAGAGAACACCAGATTTTTTGTGGAAAACCCAACTGGGAAAAACCATGGAGAAGCTAATTCTCATGAATATGAAAAACACCTGTTAGGGTGACACCAAAAGGTGATTTGTACAAAGGCTCACTGCCGGATATGCAAAGGGCTCACTACCGATACACAAGCTCATTGTTGATACATGAAGGCTCATTGTTGATAGATGAAGGCTCACTGCCGATACATAAAAGGTATGAATAGATATAGAACCCATCTCTAAGATCTTCAGACTGTTCTGCAAGAACATAGATCTCTTTTTGCATGAATTCATAGTCACTTCGTATGTGTGTATATTGTTATGATACTTGTATTGTCACATCTCCAATATATACACCACATTGAGATCCAACAGGTCGGCCGCAATATTTGAAATAGGTCACACCATACCATTCCCACGGTGGAAGGAAATGAATGAGGACCGCCTCGACCAAAACAACACACCACGCTTTAGACCAAAACACTCTCTCCAAAGCACTTAGTTCCAACAGAAATACGAGGCATGCTACATCACAAAGTTGGGACTGGAAACACATCTAGATATGATTGAACCTAAACTACCATGAGCACGCCACACAAACCATCAGTGAAAGCACCAACCAAAACACAAGCTCACCGGTAAGCAATAACCGATAAGCCAACCTATCGGTATCACAACAACCAATACATCCATAGAAGATATGTTGATGTCAATGACAACATCACATCAACCTCACATTCTAACAGTGCTTGCATGGTGGCTATAAATGATCATTTTGGAGTATTGAATGGTTTTTTACATCTCTCACTTAGATTAGGATTTCATTTCATGTTGAATAGAAGCAGATGAAAGGAAGATATTGTTGAATGGTGATTAATGGTGGAGCTAGTGTCCATACCTTTTGGTACTTGCTGGTTGTAAGTAATAGTGCAAGGTTAGTTTGGGCCCAAATTGCAAGTGTTTAACTTCTATTGGAGATGTTCATTTAGATTGTGCTTTCATAGGGTATTTGGATGAATATTGACAATGTGAAAATTATTCTTACATCCATAGAAGATAGCACCCTCCTATGCCTAGTTGACATTGTGAAGCAAGGATTGGTTAGAGGCTCACCCCATCATCAACATTGTCTTACATTCTTAGAGTTCGAATATCTAAATTCTTATCTCTTTGCAAGTCGTTTGTTTGGTGAGAAGAAGTCAAAGTCAAGTTGATATCCATTGAATGAATTGCGTAAGTCCTTTTGTGATAACCAACATATCATATCATTATAACTGAGTGAAAATCCACAATAAGAAGGAACCTTGAGGTTGTCTCATTTGATCGCACAATCTAGATACATTGTTTAGCATATGAGCATTCTTATTCAAGATAGAATTGAAGATTTGATGTTTCATCCTGAAATACTAAGTGTTTGATTCTGTATGTTGTAGTGGAACAAAACTCACATCAACAGTTATTCAAATGAGGTATGGTGTGATGTGATCCCAATAGATGCATGTCATGTGTTGATAGGTAGGCTACAATAGTTATGACAATAGTGCCATCCATAATGAGTGAATTAACACCTTCACCATCACAAAGGATGGTAAGAAATTTGAGTTGTTTCCTATTAGGAAGTGGAAGAAGGCACAACATGCTAGGTAATGTTGTTAAGTGTCAAGGAGTTTCTCAAGGAGATGACAAATTTAGAGGAGTGCTAAGCAATCATGTTTAAGCTTGTGCAATTACAGGGGCCAAATTTCCAAATATATCCAATGAGAACACAATTCACAATATGATGATAATAAACTTGTACATTTTATATATAACTAATTATGCCTTGGTTGCCACTTGTTGTGACCTATTCAAACATTGCCCATCAAAGATGGGACCCCTTATCTTTTTGCTCGCTTGTCCCCTTTTTGGTGTTGCATCATCTCAGTAGCTCTAGCACCGTCATTTAAAGTTTCCCGAGATTTAATTGAGAAGTGTTAATTCTGAAGATTAACTATTTCTAGAGTCTGGCAGTCCCTTGCCTTTTGAGATTTCAATTTTGAAGTGTTTCATCCCCAAAGGGCAACTAGAAAAGGAAAGGAGATAAAGTGCTCCCGAATTTGAGTAAATCCAGTATGATGCTTCTTTGCACCCGAAAGTTAAACTCAAATAGGGCGAAGAGTTCCAAAGTAGAAGATCTACTTCCAAGTCCCGAGGATACCCACCAAACATTCGAACTCAATTGATTTAAGATTGGAAGTCCTCTATTTTGTCGAAGACATGCCCAACAATGACCGAGTGGGTATGGAAAAAGGTGGACAAAATATTTGAAATTCCTCTATAGATCCATGTTCAACTAGAAACAAAGAACATGCAAATAATGTTTTGAAATCTGAGAAAATTGAATACAGATTTATCCTATGATACACACCGGCATGTCAACCATGCAAGATCAAAGAAATTTTAGAAAAGATTAGAAATTGCTTACCAAACCCAATTAGAATTTGCTCCAATAATTAAAACATAGATACCAACAGATGGATTTGGAAATTAGAATTTCTTCATGAAAGCCAAGAAACCTTTCACATGAATGCAATTTCATTATTGTAAATGACATGGAAGAATTTAAGGTTTAAAATTCATGACGTGGCTTCAATGTGTCCCTAAGGGGATTCCATTTGAGCTCCAAAGCCCAACAATACTGCTCAAATGCATTCAAACTGCTAATTCACAAGTGCCTGTCCTCTCAGCACTTGCACCCGTATTTCTTTGAACATCTAGAACCGTGATGGAGCATCCAAGTCTACTATCGAGCTCCAAATGCTTCCAACACACATCTTCCTTGGTTAGGGAAGGCAAAAGAAAGGGGTTTCTCATACACAAATATGGGCTCTCAGTGCATTCTTCACAACCAAGGGATTATCCAATGGGTGAGATTTGCGAGGCAAAGAAATTGCAAGGACCAACATTTGTTTTGTTCCAGAATTTGTAAAATGTAGACCTTTTGTCGATTCACCTTGCAAATATTTTCTTGTAAACTTGAATATGCCACGGTTGGGAGTTTTTGGAGAGCGATATCTACTGCAACAAGTGATAGCCTCTGTGACGACAAGAGATGAGTGTTCACTGTATGCTCTCCTTCATACTATGAGCGCTAATCCCATCTATAGAAGAGAAAGTCCATGGAGAGCAGCCATACACGCCCAGCACGTTATTCACGAAGCAAGGGAATGAAAGCATGCACGGTGGATGCAAAAGGCACACTTAATGCGGTTTGGAGCAAGTTGAGGAAAGTATCAATAAAAAAAATCCACTGACCCCCCTCAAACGCGCTTGAGCGCATATCCAACATGGTTGTGGAAAGTGTTAAGAAGAAATTGTCCGTGTGTGTGCCTTCAGCGCGCTCGAGCGCAGTTCTCATAAAGTGGAGGATTAAAAGAAACATAATCCGCATAACGGCCCAAAGCACGCCCAAGCACGATTCGCATATACTTAAGCAACTTTGGAATATAAAATATATCCTTCAACTCCAAATTCCACTCAAGTGCATATTCATACTAGTCATGAAACATTTCAAATGGGAAAAGTTTGTTAGAGGCTTCCATCCACGCTCTAGCATGATTTGGTGTAAGTGAGGGATTTTTTTTGGAAATGAATCCACGAGAATAGGGAAAATGCGCTCAATGCTAAATTGGTAGGAACAAAGGAGAGTATAATCCATGGTAGGGGCCCATTGTTTTCGTTTAATTGCGCATGAGATGATGCATTTGGAAAGATTAAAATATTCCCATTAATCGCACGGGCTAGGAGATATTTAATTTGAATTCTTTTTTTTTTTCACAATAGCCCATTCACAAAATGTTTACTAGTGAAGGAGGTTGAATCCAAAGTAAAAGGACGAAGAGGGAGGAATAATATGGAGGTCGAAGGGACAAATTCATCATGATATTGGATCATGGATATTCTCACAAGTGAAATGTTACAAAATCCACGATAATGAACACCTATGAACTTGAGAATTAAAGCTTGAAAAGGGTTTGAAAATGGGGTATCGGATTCGAGTCAAGCGAGAAAAAAAATGGTTTTGGAAATGAAATTGATAAATCAAGCAAAAATTTGAAAAAGCAATAAAGTGGGGATGACACAAAGATCACAAACCGACACACTTGGCAACTCAGATTGTGAATATTGGGATCGTGGTTGGAGCTGGCTTTCTTCCAGCTTTTCAACATCAGAATTGATCGTGGAATGTGCAAGACACTACAATCCCAGAGACAGAATTGTCAAGGATTTAGATGGAAATGTCATGGTAGATCTTTCTCCACCAACAAACTCAGAAGCATTCAGAATCCCTGCATTTGGAAAGACGGTTCTGAAGTCAAAAGAACAAGCGCTTAGAGTTCTCACCGTTGGGATTCAACATTGTGAAGGCATCATAAACAGTAAATGGTTGCAGAAGGATAGATCCCACTATTCCAAGTTGCCTAAGAAGCTAGTCTAGCTTGATCTTTAGCGTGAATATAGCGATTTAGTCATGATGTTGGGCAAAATATTTGGGATTCCACAATCCTATCAGTTTGAGGCATGGATGTGGTACTTCATTGTACAAGTAGTCAGGGGATTCAACAATGTGGACTGGGATGGACTGATTAGCAACAACTTGAGTGAACAACTGGTGAATCTAGAGCAGTCAAGAAAGTTTTATATGAGCTCCTATGTCATCTACATGCTAGAGTGAAATACAAGGTATGATGGATTGAGGTACAAGGGAACAATTGGAAGTGGTGCTCAACGCATAAAGGTGCATGAATGCTATCCTCAATTGCATTTATATGCCATGGATGATTATGTCAGAGTCAATGATGCTTTTGCAGAGCATATTGTCAAGACTCTACAGAAGAGACTTCACATGAGACTATTAGTCAAGGCAATGAAATTGGTGGAGTATGGAGCTTGGTTCATCCAGTTCCCTACCTTCTCCTATATTAGAGTACAAGGATTTTCTGCACAGCCATATAAACTCTCGAGATATCCCACTGATAAAATGGTCTTGTTGGAGATCATTCGGCAACTGATAGTTTATGATAAAATTCAAAACGGAAAAAGGAAGTTGGGGCTAGAATTCCCAATTTCCATAAGGACAAGATAAGGTTGAAATGTGCTCGTGCTTGAAGGTAGTTGAGAGATCATCAAACGAGATGCATATCTTCCATCTGCCACTTTTTCAAGGAAGGCCAGACTATGATCCGTACAACAAAATCAAAACAGTGGCAGGTGCGAAATATCAACACAAAATGCACCTTGAGGATTTCTGGGCTAATGTTGCAGATGAAAATGAAATCAGAAAGAGGATGTGTTCTAGGTTGCCAGTGAACATGATCAAAATGTGCAAGATCTGTCAAGTACCTGATCACATGGAAGAGGATCTGAACATGATCCAAAAAGGATATGACCCAGAAAAGGAAAAGACAATCCATCCTTACTATTGGTCAAAGAAGGAGATATCAAATATTGATACACTATCTGCACCTGTTTTGGATTTCACGAAGTGGTGGGTTAAACGATAGTTTGACAAGCTGAAGGTGCCAAAGGAAAGTTTAACACATAAGTTAATGGGTCATTAGCCACTGAGAGATGAGAGATTGAAACAACCCTCAGGAGGAAGACTAGAAGAAGGAGAAATCCCATTAGGAAGTGCTGAGTGAAGAAAAGGGAAAAGTGTTGCTCAGGAGGTGCAACCAAGAGGTAGGCCAAATCTTTCCATTGAAGAACCTCAGCAGAAGAAACAAAGATCAGGGAATGCTCTATCCTCACCTAGTCGGACCTTGAGTTTGCAAGACATAGGTCCTTTCACTAGAGAAGTAGAGACAAGCAAAAGAAGAACAGAGCAAGAGGATCACATGGCCAGGCCGGTGCAGGACAGAGAAAGTATCAACGACTATCAGGAGTTTGCCCAAGAAAGTAGTAGAGAACAAGAAATCGCCATTAAGGAAAGTCTTGGCGCAATTTTAGAAAGAGAGATGACGGAAGAAGAGGTTCCTGAGGAAGAAGTAGAAATTCCTGCAGTAGAGGTAGAAATTCCTACTGTAGAGGTAGCAACTCGTGAGATAACGCTAGAAAGTCCTGGAGTTGAGGAAGAAATTGATATCAGGGCAGTACAAGTGCAAGAGCAGTTGATAATTCTGAACGATTAGAATGTTGTTGTTCCGGAATGGTTAAGGCAAAGGCTACAAAGAAGTCAAGAGAAAGAGGTTGACCTGACAGTCAAATTGCAAGAAATCCTGAATCGAGCCAACCAATCAGAGGAGAAAGGAAAAGACAAGAAATTCGCAAAAGTCATTAGAGGAGAATCTAGATCCAGAATTTTGTTGTCTGCAATTGGCGGTTGATAAGACAAATGATCAAATTACTCTGGATGACTACAATGTGACAAAATTTGATTTAGGCCATGCCTCCTGAGAGCAAGTTATTGAAGATTTTGACGATTTTGTACAGACAATGAAAGACAAGATGAGGAAACTAGAGGGGAAATACCAGAAGTAGAAAGGCAAGATCAAAGCCTTGTGCGAATACATAAACACCTTACCTCTTCCAGTGAGAGAAGAAGGCCAACCTTTGTTCCTCCAATTATTCTGGCTGAATCAGTAGAGGGCATAGTAGGATTAGACGGATTGCTCAGGGTGCAAAAGTTTGGATAGAGGGCATTCAGAATGAGGCATACAAGCATGTTGAGGACTTAGTGCAAATTCATGACAGGGCACTAGCCGTCCTTTCCAGGATACATTGCATGGAGGAGTCATGGGAGGATGAGTGTTTTTATTGAGATGAGGTGATCATAGACTTGCAAGATTTGATGGAGACTCCCAGGTAGATATTGATTGATGGTGGAGTTGTTAGGGAAGGTGAAGTATATGACTCTACCTGATGGTATAGTGCGGTGATCATGGCCAAAGAAATGCTTGAACATTTCAGCAGTGAATCCACTTGGTTGAAGAGGGTAGCCGAGAATATCAAAGCAAGGGATCTCCAACACAGTTGCATCCTTGTTATCATAGAGATTGGCGGAGAATGAAATAACAGTAGACAGCCTAAAGAGGAAATTGGAAGAGTTCTTTCAGATAAATTTCTTCACGAGGGACTTTTTTGAGAATTTCTCCATTTTCTCAAATGTCATGCACACAACTCAGGACTTGTTACCGGATTGGGAGGACAGCTTGAGCAAATCAGAATGAGCGATGGCAGTCTTGAAATTCAAACAAGAATCAGCGCCAAGTGTCAATGTGGACGAGTTGGAGATAGTGCTGGGTAGATTCCAGACATTCAAATGACAAGGTCAAACATAGGCTATTTTGGGCAAAGATGCATTTAATGCATAGTGGGCATTCATTTCATCCCACTCTCATGTTAGACGGACATGTGTAGTGGGCATTCCCACTAAGATGGTGGCTTTCTCTCTTGATTGGTCTGTGTGGACCCGCAAATTAATGCAGATTCTCTTTTCTTGCCCTAACCCTAATTAGGGCTGAGGTGGCATAATTTGGGCCATCGGTTATTGTTTTGATCTGGGCCACCTATTGTAATTGAGGACCTATATAAAGGCCTCATTTCTCATTTGTAAGCAATGGAATTCTGAGATTATTGTTATGAGATACTGAGACAATAGAGTTTTCATTGAAGTTTGGTGAATACTTGAAGTGTTTTGGTGCTTGCTTGTTCTCTTACTCTCTCATTTAGATTAGATTGGTTAGATAAAGTGTTTTGATTTCAATGGAGAATGTAATGATGTTTTGTTGAATTCCATGGTTCATACTTTTGATGGTTTGCTGATTGTAAGTTGTGCAAAGTTAGCTTGAACTCCACTTTTATGGATGCTTTACTTCTGCCATTCAATGTGCATTGTTCGTTTTGATGGTGTTCAATGTGGTATAAAAATCATTTGCATAATCCCTTGAAGATTGCACCAGTTCTTGCGTAGTTGTAGTTTATCTTGGCAAAGCAGAGCTCAATTATTTTGGAATTTGTCCATCAAAGCAGTATCTGTTGTTGTCATTACCCTTAGGATTTAAGTAGAATTCCTAATTCTTTTCCCATTTGCTTTCTGCATATTTTGTGAAAAACCAAAAGTACTCTATTGCAATATCTTTCGATAGCTCCTACATCAAGTATGGTCTGAAATCAACGTCAATGTGTAAATGTAAGGCCTCTCGTGATTACCAGCAAATCACATCAACCATTGAGCTTATCCACAATCAAGACCTGTCATGAAAGGAACCTTGGAGTCACCTGTATGATTTTTTCGCAATCCTAGCATACATGGGACTTTGATCAAGAAAGGTAAGATATCTCGATATTTTGTTCTACTGTTGGTGGGTCATAAAACACACATCAACACCACCCAACACTTAAATATGACACCTAGGATGACCTAAATATGTAAATAGCCATTCTTTTTCTAAGAGCATGTACTCTTATGAATCAACTCTTATATAACTTCTCAACATTCTTTTATCTTATTTGCATTGAGTAGTGTAGGTCTAACTTCAGATTTTAAGTGTGTGCAATATCTGAACATGTCAACCCTTCTAGTCTTGTTTAGTAGCCATTAATAATTGTAGGGGCTTCTTTAGCCATTTTAAGTGATCTTATTCATTACACTTTTATGTGTCACCGGTCTTGGACTCCTTTGCACATCAATTCTATTCTATGGTCAAGTCTACTGCAGGGCAGGTAACACTTTCTTGTGGATTTTTTTATTTTCCCCTCTATTTTGTATCTTCAATTCTATCCAAGTATTGGCTCCCTTGAACTGCAAATGTGGCTACCGTTTACAATAAGATTTTTGGCATGATCTTGTTTGGTGCCTTGATGACCACATTTCTGACAGAGCCTAATATCTTTAGATAGGTGGTCCAAGTAGTTTCCTGGTCTTCGTTTCATCTCTATCCTTATTGTCCATCAATGGATCTTTTAAATGCTGTATTGGGTATGGACTTTGAAACGGTCAATGAGGAATGCCTATTCTCCTATGCAGACTGATGTTCTGCTAACAATGTATTTCTACCTCTTACCTTTGGATTCCAATTACAAAGTTGTTACTTGCCCCCCTGGTTGGTCTCACCATGGTAAATGATTTGCTGCTCTATTCAACTTGTTTAGTGATGCTCTTTTAATCATATTTCTTTATTTTATTCTACAAATGCTGCTCTATTGAGTAACTCAGCCACCATGACTACGATATTCAATTTCCTCATTGTTTTCACATTATTTTCTATTGCAGTTATTGGCCCTAGGGATGGGAGCTTTGTGCTGGGTCTGATTATTGAAGCATTATAGCTGCAATGACTTAATGAGGCACACATTCTTACTAGGTTCCTGTTATAGAAAAGGGGATAGGAGCGTTTCCTTTGGGCCTCTTACAATATGTTGAGATATAGCTTCAATCATATCTAAGTCATAGCCATGATAGAACACAATATATATATATATATATAAGTATATAATATTATTGTTATCATGCTGCTATATTGATTCGAAGTATATCACCAAGTAATAATGATAACATGGCATGTATCATATACATTGAATAGCATGATAATTACCGTGCTACTGTAATAACATTACAGTCACGATAATTATCGTGCAATCTGTAATGTTATTACAGTGCACAATAAGTATCGTGCATACTGTGCATGTAATGAAGTATCGATCAGTCACTATAAGTGACGATCCTCAAACAGTCAATAAACATTGTAATTAGTAATGCATCGTTATCTTTTGTAATTAGTTACGACATGTAGTGACATGTCCCTACGTGGCAACTGCCACGTATGGACATGTCTCTACATGTTCACAACTCTTGGTACATTATATATATGAATCGGATGTTGTTGTAAAAGACAATCAATCACATGGTAATTGTTCTCCAGCACATTTGAACATGGTATCAGAGCAAAGGCAATAATAGAAGATAAATATAAACAGAATGTAATCTTCTTACCTGCGATCTAGAAAAGCATTTGTATAATCACATACCTGCAATCTAGTAGAAGATTTTACTCATCAGCATATACTCTACCAGCATGTATAAATCATGGTGAATGGTATCAGAATGGAGTACAGACTGGAAGGGGCTTCCAACTTCATGCCATGGAAAATTCGAATCATTTCACTTCTACAAGAACTGGAATTAGATTCATATGTAGAGGAAAATAAGGGAATGCCTGAAGATGAGGCAGAGAAAATAACTTGGAAAAGATGTAATAATAAAGCTAAGAAGTTAATTATTGACTCGGTCAAAGACTCTATTCTTCCTAGCATAGCCAAATTAACTACTGCATATGAGGTACTTAAGACCATTCAAAATACATACAAGATAAATAATGCAAGCAGAATGCTAACTCTGAAACAACAAATAATGAGTATAAAAATGAATAAAGGAGAATCAGTTACATCTTATTTCTTAAGAATTACAGGGTTAAGGGATCAACTATTCACTATTGGTGATACTATAGATGACCTTGAACTATCTCTAATTGCTCTAAGAGGATTACCTATTTCTTGGGAATCCTTTATTCAATGCATATGTGGATGACCTCCTATTCCAAAATTTGATCAACTCAGAAATTATTGCACTCAAGAAGATTGACTAATCTCTGGAGGAATAGGACCAAATAAAGAGGGAGAAATTCAAGCACTCCACACAAATACATCCAACAAGAAGAAAGGGACTTTCAAATGAAAGAGAGGAAATAAAAATTACATTAAGAGGGATCTATTTAAAGTTCAGTGTTACAAATGTGACAAATATGGGCACACTCACAGATTTTGTCCAGAGAGGAAAAAGACACATGCAACCTTAGCCGGAGTCAAAGAAGAAAACTCTTTATTCTTCTTAGCTTTATCAAGTGAACTGAATGCAAACAAAAACACTTGGATAATTGATAGTGGAGCATCAAGGCACATAACTAGATTCGGAAATCAATTTGAAACTCTTGAAGGGCACTCAACTAAAGAAGTCACTATTGGTGATAACTCCACTTATCCTGTGAAAGGAATTGGGACTTGTTCTATCAAAGTAAGAAGTGGAGTAACTCTACAGTTAAAAGATGTTTTGTTTGTACCTGGAATCAAAAGGAATTTAATCTCCATCTCAGGTCTAGCTGACCAAGGGTATCGTGTTACCTTCAATGAAGATAAAGTTCTCCTTTGGCCTAAGAACTCTAATATCAAAAATGCTATAACAGTGGGATCAAGAGATGGCAGCTTGTATAAACTATGCAGTGATCAGAAAGCTGCACTAAATCATGAAGTCTCAAATAATAATGAATTATGGCACAAAAGGTTAGGACACCTAAGGTATAATGCTTTACCTATTATAAAAAAAATCACTTTAGGGATACCTCACCTAGAACTTGAACATTCTGGTATTTGCAAAGGTTTGTGCACTAGGAAAGAACGTAAAAAGATCTTTTCCTTCAAGTGAACACAAATCAAAAGTTATCTTAGAACTAGTCCACACTGACTTATGTGGCCCCATGTCAACACCCTCTCTAACAGGATTCTTGTATTACATAATCTTTATTGATGATTTCTCCAGAAAGACCTAGATATACTTTCTAAAGTTAAAAGAATCAAATGAAGTATTATCTAAGTTCAAAGAATTCAAAGCATTAGTAGAAAATCAAACAGGGAAGAAAATAAAAATCTTAAGATTTGATAATGGGGGTGAATATATATCTGAGAACTTTAAAGAATTCTACAATTCTGTTGGGATTAAGAGGGAGTATACTGTACCATATAATCCTCAACAAAATGGAGTAGCAGAAAGGAAGAACAGAACCATAATTGAAGCAGCAAAAGCCATGATGCATGATCAAAACATTCACATCTCATTCTGGGCCGAAGCATCTAATACAACAGTATATATCCAAAATAGATGTCCTCATTCTAATTTAGAGAATATAACACCAGGAGAAGCTTTTACAGGGAACAAACCAGACTTAAGCCATCTTAGAATATTTGGTTGCCCGGTGTACATTCATGTTCCTACAGAAAAGAGGACTAAACTAGAACCATCTGGCAAAAGAGGCATACTTGTTGGCTATAGTGAAACACCAAAGAATAACGAGTCTACATTCTAAGACAGAGATCTGTTGAGATCGGTAGAGATGTAAAATTTGAAGAAAACATTACATGCAAAGATTCTGAAGGTAATCATATCACAGAATTAGAAGATGTCACAACTGAAATTGAGAGGGAGAATATCATGGAAGTTCTTGAACCTCCAGCCCCTAATGATGAGAATACCGAAGTACTCAATAGCAAGAAAAGACCCCTATGGGCAAGAAAAATGATTGAAGAGAATAATGTGGAACCAAATGAAATATCCAAAGAGAATAAAAAAACAAGAACCCAAAGATGTTATGCAGCATTCCTAACCGAGCTTACAAACTCTGAACCATCTAATGTTAAAGAAGCTTTATCAAAACAAGCTTGGAAAGATGCTATGATTGAAGAATACTAGTCTATACTAAAAAATGATGTTTGGGATATAGTAGTACCCAGACCAAAAGACGAATCAGTTGTCTCCTCAAAATGGTTATTCAAAATCAAATATGCACCTGATGGTAGCATTGAAAAACACAAAGCTCGTTTTGTTGCCAGGGGATTCTCTCAAAAGGCTGGAATTGATTATGAAGAGACTTTTCTTCTAGTAGCCCGGTATACTTCTGTAAGAACTATCATTGCAATTGCAATGTCTAAAGGATGGAAGATACACCAGATGGATGTTAAGACAACTTTTCTGAATGGTTCAATTGAGGAAGAAGTATATATAAAACAACCAGAAGGGTTCACCACACATGATAAAACCCGCTATGTATGCAAACTAAAGAAAGCTCTCTACGGCCTAAAGCAAGCCCCTAGAGCTTGGTATGCAAGGATAGACAACTATCTCTCTAAATTAGGATCTCCAAGAATGAAGCAGATCTTAACATTTACTCAAAGTATCAAATGGTAATATGATAATATTGGTTCTTTATGTTGATGATCTTTTGATAACAGGTGAAGATCATCTCATTGCAAAATGTAAACAAGATCTAGCAGCTGAATTTGATATGAAGGACTTAGGTCCTTTGCACTATTTTCTAGGCTTGGAAGTATGGCAAAAGAAAAACTACATCTTAAATCAAGAGAAGTACACCTCAGATATCTTGACTAGATTTGGAATGATGGAATGTAAACCATTAGCTACTCCGATGGAAACAAATATACACAAACTCAAAATTGAGGCAGAAGATTCAGAACCTACAGATCCCACACTTTATAGACAAATTATTGGTTCTCTCATGTACTTGGTAAACACTCGTCTTGATATCTGCTATGCTACTAATGTATTAAGTCACTTCATGTGTGAACCTAAGAAGATACATTTTATGGCTGCTAAGCACATATTAAGATACTTACAAGGCACCATTGGACTTGGTCTAAAGTATGATAATGTTGAGATTCAACTTCAAGGATATTCTGATTCTGACTGGGCCAGCAGCTCCACTGATGGTAAAAGTACCACAAGATGCTGTTTTAGTTTTGGATCAGCCATGATATCTTGGTTTAGCAGGAAACAGTCAGCAGTTGCTCAAAGCCTAACCGAAGCAGAATATATGGCAGCCTCCATGGGAGCACGTGAAGCAGTATGGTTAAGGAAGTTACTGTTTGGATTGTTTGGGGAACCCCTGAAGCCTACATTGATTCATTGTGATAATCAAAGCTGTATCAAACTGTCAGTTAATCCAGTCTTTCACAATCGATCCAAACACATTGAGATGCCTTACCATTACATAAGAGATATGGTTGACATCAACACTGAAGAGCAAAATGCTGACATATTTACCAAACCCCTTGCAAGAGTGAAGATAGAATACTTCAGGAGCAAACTTGGTATGACTAAACTCTAAATGAGATTGTTGGGATTAAGTTCCTATTATTTGTACTTTATTCATGAATAAATAAATAAAATAATATTGCAATATTTCATTGATGTTAAAGGAAGGTGACAATCTTCCATATATGTTGGTTAAGGTTACTATTTCAAGGTGACGATCTTGACAATAGTTGACCAAGCATCAAGATTGACTACATTAAGTTGTTGTCCTGGATTGTGCCGGATATCTTGATTCTTCATTTGTAATGTTATTACTTGATGTGTGATAACAAAATTATATCATGATTGACTCCTTAAGTGTTGTCCCGGACTGAGTCAGATATCATGATATTGAGATATCTAAGTTTATTATCACGACAAGACTACATTAATTTGTTGTCCCGAATTGTGTCGGAAGTCATGGAAGACTATGATTCAAAAGGTATTACTTAAATCCTCTCTTGCTAAGAGGGAGTGTTGAGATATAGCTTCGATCGTATCTAAGTCATAGCCATGATAGAACACAATAGATATATATGCATACTTATATATATATATATTATTGTTATCATGCTGCTATATTGATTCGAAGTATATTACCAAGTAATAATGATAACATGGCCTGTATCGTATACATTGAATAGCATGATAATTACCGTGCTACTGTAATAACATTACAGTCACGATAATTATCGTGCAATCTGTAATGTTATTTCAGTGCACGATAAGTATTGTGCATACTGTGCATGTAATGAAGTATCGATCGGTCACTATAAGTGATGATCCTCAAACAGTCAGCAAACATTATAATTAGTAATGCATCGTTATCATTTGTAATTAGTTACGACATGTAGTGACATGTCCCTACGTGGCGGACATGTCTCTACATGTTCGCAACTCTTGGTACATTATATATATGAATCGGATGTTATTGTAAAAGACAATCAATCACATGGTAATTGTTCTCCAGCTTATTCGATCTCTGCAATAACAGTTTAGTATTTATTTCTATCTGATCCGATAATTGTTCTCCAGCACATTTGATCTCTGCAATAACAGTTTAGTATTTATTTCTATCTGATCCGATAATTCCTAACACAATATAGGTAAGCATTTGTTTTTTTCACTCTTAGTAATGCCTAGCTTACCAATTTATAGGTTTGATCCTTGTGATTATCGCAGAAAGTGCATTGTTATTCCCAGAATATTTCAACAGACATTAAGCAGTGCTTGAAATAATTTTGAATTTTTTCTTTGGAAATGCAATTTTCTTTTATATGAACACTGTTTAGCTTGAATTCCTTTCAAAGATATGTATAAGACATTATGTTTTCAAAGTAGCAATAGATAAGATGAACACTATACACACTTTCCACCCAAAGGGAGATTATGATTCACATTTGTTTTGAAGTTTACTAGCTGAGTAACTATAAGAGAAACATGGTCTTATCTAAATTAGAATAATATAATCTTTCATTTTAATTTAAAATCTGCACTCATAGTGGTTTTGATTTCAAATTCTTTATGCAGATGCTTATTGTGTCCTCTCCATTTGTGATGGAACTGCACAGGGCAATTGGTGAGATGCACAATTTAGGAAAAATACCAGATGATGCAACTCTCTCCGTGCTTGCGGATTTCTTAGTTGAAGGAGAGAAAGAGGTTCAAGATGCTTTGGGCCAACTGATTCCTGATTTTGGAGACAATTTATCTGCATACACGAAGATCACTCTAGTTCTCATTGAAAATTTTATCAAAGTTAACAAGTTACTTTCTGCTTTCTCTCTATTGAGAGAATTGAGGAACAGAGGTGTTGTTCCCGACTTGGCAGTTTACAGTTCTCTTTTGACTGCTGTCGGCAAAGCTGGTGATTTTAAGCTTGCATGCCAGATCTTCAAGGATTTGTTAGCTAATGGATCTTCTGATTCTGCTTCCTATTTTGCTTTATCAAAGGCATTAGCAAAGGTGGGAGACAGGGAAGTAGCCTACAAATTTTGCATAAAGTTGGCAGAGGACAGCTTCCTTTGCAATGCAACAGTTTTGAACAGACTAATATATGCATTTGCTGGAACAGGGCAAACGGAGACAGCTCTTGCACTCTTTGAATATATGAAATACTGCAAACACAAACCAGACCTGGTCACCTATAACACTATTTTTGACGTCCTTGGCAAGTTAGGTCAGGGAGACATAACCTATCGTGAATTTCTATCCATGAAGGAATTGGGACATGACCCAGATATCATTACTTACAACACATTGATAAATAATTTTTGCAGGCTGGGTAGATTAGATTTATGTTTGATAGTTTTGAAAGAGACAATTGCAAGAGGTTTTGAGCCTAATTTGCGCATATACACTGCCATAATTGATAGGTTTGGCCGCATAGGCCAGGTTGATGAAGCAATGAGATTATTTACTGACATGAAAAAAAGGGGTTGTAGGGCATCAGTTTATGTTTATAGGTCTCTCATAAGTAGCCTCAGAAAGGCTGGTAAAGTGGAGATTGCAAACAAGTTGTCAGAAGAAATGAATGAGAGCATTTCTAATTTGATTGGTCCTGGAGATTTCAAGAAAAGGCGCAGATGATTATTTAATTAGAAGCTTGGTCAGATGCTCAGAATTGTTGTACCATATTTTGTTTTTTTGCCTACTTTTTAATATTTTGATTTTTTATGCCTGATTATTTTCATATGCAATATCAATTCTTAGGATTTGTTTGATTTTCTTGTTTTAGATGGTTGGATGAAGTTCTAAAAGTCCAAAATAATCATGTTAAGCAAGAAAGTTCAGTTACATCAACCAGCCCTTCTAATCAAATCGAGTGCAGGATGTATACGCAGGCTGAACTATAGACGATTAAATGTGATTAGGAAACAATTTGAAAATTAGACTTGGTTACAAACTTGAAGAGCGAAATAAGCATTCCTATTTTTATTTCAGGGACTTTTCATTCAGAAGGAATGGATGAGTGCCAAATAGAACAAGATTTTAGATCATTATTAGACTTGCACATCATTATGTGCTATTATTGTCTGCACGAGTAATAAGGCCTTGACTTTCACTGCGTTGCTATTGTAATGTATCTTATAGAAATCCTAATGACTAAAGAATGCAAGTTATTATGGTATTTAAAGTAAAGCAATTTAAAATTCCAAAAACAGTTCACTCGAGCAAATCTTTTCATTTGAAACACTAGATCTTCTTATCAAGAAAAGGTTAGATGTTCATATTGACCTAAGTAATTTATTGCTTATAATCCAGGTCAATAAAAGAAGGCCGAACCAGTGAAGAAGTGAAGACCTTTAACTTGGGAGGGCAATATTTAATTATGCATTAGCTCCAATTGATGCATAAATATTTTCCTATCTATAAATAATAAAAGTCCAATTTTATTGTTTGATAAATAATTTCCTATCTATATGTAATAAAAGTCCAATTCCATTACCTCTACGTGCCTTCACCTCTTGCATCGTACTGTCATCCAGTTTCTAGCTCTCTATAATTTAGTAAGGCAAAACCAATATAAATTTGAACTAATGATTCTGTTTCTATTGTAGCTTGCTTTCTAACTAGTGAACGTTTAGGGGAGATACGAAGCTTGTCGATATGATCAGGTTTTTGGCTTATTCAACTACTTTGAATCTACTTATATAGATTAAAGATGGTCTAGAGGAATAATATTTCTCTATACTAAAGTGTGCTATTAAAAAAATAATTTCTGAGCTCCTATTTTGTTATTCTTAGTTTAATTTTTAACATGCGTGTGAAGTCTAAACATTTATTTCATTTTATTTTAAACTAAGGATAGGAGAGGAAACAATAAAAACAAGTCTGACGGAAGAAGAGTGAGCAGAGCATACTCTATATGATGTTTTATGAAGATTTTGTTACTTGGGATTAGGAGGATGAACTATGACTTTGGATTTTTGTTTCATTTTTTCCCCCTCAAACTTCGTGTTTGAAGGATGGATCCACATGTAGTGTTTGGTCATGTGTGATAGAGGTTGTATGGACCTTATTGTATTGCTGCATTCACATGCTATATTGTTGTGACATTTTTGTCTATGCTTTTGTAGCCCATATTTATAATAAAATGGTGTCTTTCACAAGGTGGTGTCATGGGCACATTTGGGGACTTGCCTCAATCAAACCCATTAATTGATTTGAAAAAGATAAGAATGGATGCCATGAGAATGTATTGAAATTAATCTTAGATGATCAATTTGTAGTACTATGAGTGTTCAGTAAAATATGCAACTATGGAGCTCTATTTTCTGAAGCATATGGCTTCAATGGTCTTATGTGCTTTTGCTTGTATGTGTTGTTCTTTTGCTTGTATGTGTTTCTTATTAGATAAACAGGGAGGGCCCTAATCCCTTACGTCAAATAGAACAACTAAGGCACAACAAGAGAAACAACAAAACAATGAAGGGGCACCCAACACTACAACCAACCAAAAACTAACATAACAAAATTCGCAACAAACTAAAATATAATCGATATCCGTTACTACAAAACATAATAACTTTAATGCTAGCCATCACAACCTTTAACCGATAACCGCTACTACAGTGCATAATAACCTTTATACTAACCATCACAATCTTTGAAGAATTGATAGTTTTAAAAATCTTCATGAAGATACCATAAACCAGAGCTAGTCTAACCAACATACTAAAAGTTATGAAAATGTTTAAAAAATCCAACATGGAGCACCAAACAAGACCCATAAAAACAAAAAAATATTAATTAGAACTAAAAAAAGCCTCTATGAGGCTCTAGTTTCTTTCTAGCTCCCCCAATGCCACCAACCATGTGTCCAATTTGCCTTTTTGAGAGTTCTTTTCCTTCATGTCCTTCCTGCTACCTGTCCACTTTAACCATTTCTTGATCTTTGATTTCCCAATGGTGATGTGAACCAGAGAGGTGAGTGTCTTATCAATTACTACACATTTATCATGTATCATCTGCTCAAGGTGGTCCAACCTCTCCACAATTCTTGCATAGGATTCTCCTGATTATTATTATCTTCCCTTGGAAAAATAGGGTCCTTGTTTGCATCATCTTTGTCAATGGGAATTTTGACTTCTTCCCCCTCATCATTTTGCTTATCAAAATTTCCCTCTAAATCCCTGATAGAGGTAGTATCCTAGACTTCTTGCATCTCTTTACCCTCATAACATTCATCCCTACAATCATCATCTTCCTTAGAGTTTTTTTAGAGAGGAAATACTTCCTCCTCCATCACTATATTCTTCCCCTTAGAGGGAAAGTCCTCATGATCTTTTGCCAGCATGACAAACCTACAACTATTGTACCCAGAGCCCATCCATGATGAAGGTATTCACTTGGATAGAAGACCAAGAGTCTCATCCATGTTGTTATCAAAAGTTTCCATTTCATTTTGAGCTGATTGATTATAGTTGAGTTGTGAATTCTCCTCACTTTGACGGATATGAGCTATACTTTCTACAACATCTTCACTTGACACAAAAACTCTTATGAGGCTAAGCATGTTCTAAACTGCATATGCTTCTTTCCCGTCGTTAATTTGAGATGTTTTTTATAGGTTGCATGTCATCCATGAGTGCATCAAGATTTAGGGGCCATATCCTGCTCCTTTTGAATCCCACCACAATGTTAGAAATAGTCAAATCCCTTCTCAAATTGCCTATTTCTACTAGTTTTTCTTGTTTGATTTCAATATTTGGATAGTTTTCCAACCAAGCTACTCATTTTGTTTTGAAGTATGTTTTTGATGGAGAGAAAACACTCACATCCAGTAGTTTTAATTTGTGTGAGGTGTGGACCAGAAATGTCAGTAGGTCAATGCCTAGCATGTGTGCCTCCTCGATTATTTTAACAACATGGCTCCCATTTCCATAAAAAATGAGCAATTGACAGTTTGTTGGTGAAACACCCCCTGGCACAGAGTGAGAAAAGTGGTGCAACCAATTAATAAATAGAGCCTTAGTCATCCATGCATGTGATTTGGTTTTCATGCAAGCAGATGGTTCACATTTTTATTTGTAATTCTATAAGTACTTATTCCCTTTGAATAAGTAGAAGCCCAAAATTCTTTGACTAGTAACATTAACACAATAGAGAATGGTGATCCATTCATAACTCTTGGTAATGATGTATGGAACATTACGAGTTCCTCTTCTAGATAGCACCCTCATAGCCCCAATTTTCCCCTCTTGTAGACCTGATTCGTCAAAATTCCAAATGTAAGGTCCATATGGATTTGCATCATATTCTTTTGACAAAGTGTCATAGAAATCACATACAATAATTAGTCTTAGATTGATTCCCATATCTTTGTTGAGGCCTTCCACTATCTGTAGTGTCAATTTTGGATGATGGGCCTTAAACTCTAATCACCAAGACTTTTTAGGCATGCCATCCTTGAAAGGGTTGGGTCTATTCTCACATACCTAAGCCACAAATACCCCCAAGTTTACAATTTCTATCCCATGACCCACATCATCCATCTCTTGGCACCACTGTACAAGCTTCTCTTATTCTGAGGTGAGGATGGTTAGGGGGCCTTTCTTGGATGTTGTTGTTAGTATTATAAGTCAATAAGAGGAGGGGTGAATCAGTGTATACACAAGTCTGAAAATTTTAACAATAATCTTCTACAAGATCCAACATGCAAATGATAATATAAAATAGAAGCATAACAAATAAAATATTCACACACATTGAACTCAATACACAAGATTTCTCCCATTGAAACCCTTGTTAGAGAGAGAAAACCACATGTGGGAGTGATTCCTATAAATTTCACTAGTGCACTAATGAATATACTCTATTAGGAGCAATTACAAAAACCCTTCTAAGGTTATACCCAGTTAAGAGTATTTAGCCTTGTTAGAAGCTACAAAAGTCTTGTTAAAGACTACTCGATCAAGGGATTTCAAAACGCTAGTTAAAGAGCTACCTGGTTAGATGATTTTTATCTTTAGACCTATTAAGATCTTTCTCACCTTGTTATAAGTATGGTGAGAAAGATCTTAATAGGTCTAAAGATAAAAATCATCTAACCAGGTAGCTCTTTAACTAGAGTTTTGAAATCCCTTGATCGAGTAGTCTTTAACAAGACTTGTGTAGCAACGTGCTGAAAGGCTCTCCCGCAGCATTTAAGGCTCTTGCAGTAGCTGCTTTGTGGGACCCTGTTCCTGCTCCTGCTACCGACGCTGTCACCTTGAGGGTCTTCTCTGCAGCTGCTTCAAAGGCTGCTCCTGTCGTGCCTCCTGTTGCAAAGCTTGCTGCTGCTAGTGGCTGCCTTCCCTCCCGTGGCCTCTCTCTAGATCTAGATGGGGGCGCAGAGGTTTCTCCTGCTTCTGCGCCTATCCTGGCTCCTCCTTCTAGTGGCGTTAGGGCATTGGGCTCTTTGCTATAGCCTCCTGTGTCTACCACAGCCGCTCCCAGACGCTCTTCTCAGCCCAAGCCTGCTACCTCTCGGATGCCTACCTCTGGTCTCAGAGGTGCTGCCCCTCTCCAAGTCTCAAACCCTCTTATCATCCCTCTAGATGACGAGGTTGTGAAAGATATTGATGTTGCATCTTCCGTAGTCGAGGACCATGGTCTCATTTGCAGATTCAAGGGTTTCTAACTGTCTCTCCTGGATCTGCATGCTTGGATTACCCGCTAGAACCCATTTTATTAGATACAGTTCACATATTTCCTCTTGCGAGGGGTTTTTTCATAGCTAAGTTTGAGAATCCAGCTGACAGGAAACTGATTCTTTGTGTTCACTTTTTTAGCTGGAACGACAGGTTCATGCTCATGGTGAAGCCTTGGCACCCTGACTTTGATGCCGCTACAAAGACTTTCTCTAAGGTTCCCACTTGGGTGAGGCTTCCCAACCTCCCTCTTCACTTTTGGGTTGATTCTTTGTTCGAGGCTATGGGGGAGGCTCTTGAAGACTTTCTTATGGCTGATAAGGAATCTGATGATATCCTTCATTCCACATATGCTAGAATTCTGGTTGACTTGGATTATTCCAAGGGTCTCCCAGAAAAGATAAAGCTACAACATTCTAAAGGCTCCTAGATACAATCCTTGGATTATGAAGGCCTCCCCTTCAGATGTAGGAGATGCTTTAAAACATGCCACTTAGCGAATCAATGCGGTTTGGGTAAGGTTAAAAAACTTGCTTCTTGGTGGAAGGGAGCCTCCCCCCATCACTACTTTGTTGTGAAGGCCTCGACCTCTCGAAGCTTTTCTCAGGTTGTTTCTTCTTCTCAGGAGACTTCTGAGGCTCCTGAGCCTCTTGGTACCACCTCTGGCTCTCCCTCGAGAGACACATCATTTCCCGGTTCTTCGATTAGTTCTAATTCAGTTGCTTGGGTCTCTGTTGATTGTGGGGCGTCTGTCCCTCCTACTAATATTGCTTTGTAGGTCCACACTAGTTCGATGGCTATAGACTCATCCCTTGTCTCTGATTCTCTGGATACTTGTGGCCCTAGCTTGGGACAATCTCTTGATGCCCCGTTTTTGGGTGCCACTGTTCTAGATTCGATATCTTGGCAGGATTTATCAAAGAAAGTGGAAGATGGGTGGACTTCTGTTAAAGGAAAAAAAGAGATCTAAACATCTTCCCTCTTTTGATATGTCCCTCTGTTCCTAGAAGGGGAAGAAATGATCTATCTCTATGGTTGGTATTCTTTGCTGACCGCTGGTAGTTTCAGGGCTGCTGATTAAAACTGAAAAATCTTTCTTGCAGCGGCTTCTTTAGTTTGGGTCCCAGTTACCTTCTTCTGGTACCATTTTTTTTCCAGGTTGTGGGAGCTTATAGCAAAACCCTCGCTGTGGTTTGGATCCGATCCTTTTTTGAGAGCTGTTTTGAAAATCTTATTAGACCAATATGTACAGGGTTTCGGGGCCCCTTCAAAACTTGTTTTCCTAATAAAAAACAAGACTTTTGTAGCTTCTAACAAGGCTAAATGCTCTTAACTGGGTATAACCTTAGAAGTGTTTTTGTAATTGCTCCTAACAGAGTATATTTCATTAGTGCACTAGTGAAATTTATAGGAATCACTCTTACATGTGGTTTTCTCTCTCCAACAAGGGTTTCAATGAGAGAAATCTTGTGTATTGAGTTCAATGTGTGTGAATATTTTATTTGTTATGCTTCTATTTTATATTATCATTTGCATGTTGGATCTTGTGGAAGATTATTGTTAAAATTTTCAGACTTGTGGATACACTGATTCACCCCTCCTCTTATTGACTTATTCACCCCTCCTCTTATTAGATCCTTGCTAATGGATTTAGATCACAGACCTATCAGAGTCTGCCTTGAGTATAAGAACTCAAAAGTATGATTTGAAATTAGCACTAAACTGTCGGATAGATCCAATTATCTTCTCAATTGTGCTTCTTTAAACACTTTATTACCTCTCTACTACCTTCAACAATTGTTTTCAAGCACCACATACCATCACAATATCACACTTAATGATTTTCATAACCACTTATATACTTGTTTTAAGTTGGTGCAAGAAACCTAAAACATTTTACAAGTCAGCACTAGAATCCAACTAAACATATGAGAAAGCATGCCAAAATAAAAATTCAACATCCTTATATACTTGTTTTAAGTTGGTGCAAGAAATCTAAAACATTTTACAAGTAAGCACTAGAATTCAACATCCTTGACGTTGGCCCAAAACATCTAATTTCGATAGCTTGTCGGCCCATCACTTACATTTGACCGCAACACCGATCTAACAGACTGTATCTGTCGGCACTCTTTTCTTCACCAAGAACACCTGTCCACATCATCAAATCTCTACCTGCATATTGAATCAACAAATGTGATCATAGACATAGATTGATAAGATTCTGATGATGCTTCATTATCGACTACATATCCAAAAACCTTCATAATCTTGATCATTGATTGTCTATTCCATGAACGATATTATGTCACCAATATACTAAACACTTAGTGTATTCTTTGATGTGAAAAATTCACCATCGGTATAGATGATCCAATTCATCCAATCAACATGTTTCCAGCAATGAAAAAACCACATAAAAAAAATAAAGTATCAAGACTAAACATCTTCATCAATATGCCAACAATCTCCCCATTTGGCATTGATGGCAACCTAGGGAAAAATTTAGTAAGTGTCAAAAAATATACATAACTCCCCCTATGATATACATAATAATTGGATACATGATTAACTCTCATGTTTACAAGCAAATTATTAACCCTCTTGTTTACAAGTAATTTGTCTAACTACTACTCCCCCTTTGACAACAATGACAAATGTGTTACAATGATATGCAAAAAGCAATATTTTATTAATCAAAATGATAGAGTAGCATAACCTATTACATTCTATTGAATATCTCATTGAAAGTAGTCTTCAAAAATTTTCCAATCACTAACCCATGACTTATGTAGATTTTTCATGATGAGTATTTGTCTATGTAACAAAAATGCAATTTCCCCTAATCCATCAATAGTACACACAAGGTGAGGTGTTAAGGTTTGTTCTTATTCCTTCACGCTCTATTGTAAGATGTCCATTTTGGGAATTAAAACACTTTGTAACTCCATCAAGTTTCTGATCCTTTTATCTTGTTCTTCTCTATAAGTCTTCAATTTTTTGTTTATCTTCCCAACTTCAACTCCAAAATAAGTTTGATTCCCATGAATACGATTGAAGTTTTGTGATGAAAATTTCAGCTCATGTTGAGCTCCTCCCTTTTTCTTTTCAATATCCTTTAAGAAGTGAGAGAAATCATAAATATCCTTTAAAGTTTTACCTCCTAGTAGCACATCCTTCACCCGGTTCACAACCAATGGGAGAGTGTTCTTGTCTTCATCAATGGATTGTGCTAGATTTTCTAATCTCTTCTTGACATAATCCTTTTCTTCTCTAGAAATAGAATAATCCTCCAAAAATTTTCATCTTGTCACCAGTGGCAGTGACTAAATGTGTCAATTTCTCCATTAGAGTGGCCTCATCTTCATATGTAACTTTAGGAGCTAAATTATAAATTTTATCTCTTGCCATTAAAATTACTTGTGCTTTCTTCTTTAGCTTATCCTTCTTGGCCTTAGACTTGATTTTCATTGAAAATTTGATCATTTCTTTAGGACTCATAGTGCTCAAGTCTATATGTCCCTTCATTGCTATATCATCTTCATCAATGCTCATCTTGGACTATGAGGAAAGTGTTACTTTTTCTTGTTTTTTTTCTTTCTCTGTAGTTTCATCCTCGTGTTCCTATTTTCCTTGCATAACATAATCTATAACCTCCTTTTCTTTTACTTGTTCTTGTTTTTTATCATCTATAGAAACTTTATCTTGTGCACCATCAGTCATAGCTTAACCAGTATCCATTTTTACTGGCTCTTCTTCTTTTTGTTCCTTATGTTCATCTTGATTCCCATATGATTCTTGTTGATCTTTTGTATCCATGTGCTCATCCTATATCTCCATAGTAGGTGAGAGGAACCTCCAGCAACGCTATAATGAACATGCACGAAATAACATAAATATAGAGCAAAGTAGAACTCAGAGTGAGTTTATTGATCACGGGCCACTTCGAGGGGGTAACCTCCTTTGAGCAAGCTCAATACAATAAACTCTTCGGTACCAACAAAGGACTCAACACCCACTTATATACTAAGTGTGATCTAGAAAAGTAATACTACCTATGCATGTGGGATAATAAAATAAACTAACAGGATGACTTACAAAGCATATGCGTCCAACAACACTACACTAATAGAATAAACAAAAGGAACACATAGGTTCCTAACATCCCCTCCCCCTTAGAAAAAAGCTTTGTCCTCAAAGCTTAAGGTGTGGAAATTGTTGCTGAATCTGAAGAAGGGGTTCCCATGTAGCATCCTCTGGTTGCATGCCATGCCACTGGATCAATACCTCAGAGATAGAGCGAGAGCGAAGCTGACGAGTGCGCTGGTCAAGGATTGCCTCAGGCTCCAAAATAATGGATCCTTCCTTATCCAATTCAGGTAGAGTAGTCTGTGCTTTGATGTTAGTGCCAAGAACTTGCTTGAGACAAGAAACATGAAATACTGGATGAATGCGAAAAGGAGGAAGTTCTAGTTTGTAAGCAATTGAACCAATCTTCTGCAGAACTTTATATGGCCCATAAAATTTGGGGGCCAACTTATGACGCCCTTTAAGCTTCAGGGAGGATTGCTTGTATGGTTGAAGACAAAGAAAAACCATATCCCCAACTTGAAAAGAGCGCTCAGAACGATGTTGATCTGCTTGCTATTTCATGCGTTTGCGGGCTATGTGAAGATTATCTTGTAAAGTGCGAAGAATCTGATCCCTGGTGCGGAGAACTGTGTCAACTGCCTGAACTGGTGAACTGCTGGGAGTGTAGGGAAGGAGTACTGGGGGTACCTGCCCATAAACTGCTTCATAGGGAGTCATTTTAGATGTCGTATGGTAAGAGGTATTGTACCATCATTCTGCAAGAGGAAGCCACTTGGCCCACTGATGTTGCTGTTCAGAAGTGAAGCAATGAAGATAAGTTTCCAAACATTTGTTGACGATTTCGGTCTGACCATCAGTTTGTGGGTGATAACCCGAACTCATCTTCAATTTGGTACCAACTTGCTGAAACAATGCTGTCAAAAAATGACTGGTAAAAGCTGCATCACGGTCAGAGACAATGGAAGAAGGGAGGCCATGTAGACGAAAGATCTGGTCCATGAAGATCTGTGCAACTGAGGAGGCAGTATAGGGGTGGCTGAGGGCACAAAAATGACTATATTTGGAGAGACGATCAACCACAACCAAAATCACTATTTTGCCACCAGATTTAGGAAGCCCTTCGATGAAATCCATAGAAATATCAGTCCAAATCCGTGTAGGGATGGGCAAGGGTTCCAATAAACTAGGAGGGAGGGTCATTTCACCCTTGTGGCGTTGGCAGGTATCACATTCAGCCACCATCTGTTGAATCATCTGTTTCATTCCTTTCCAAAAAAAATTCCGCCTTGCCCGCTCATAAGTCTTGAGAAACCTAGAATGTCCTGCCGAAGGAGAAGCATGGAGTTCATAAAAGACAGCCTGTTGCAATTCTGGATTTTGAGGAAGCACTAGACGCCCCTTATAGCGGAGAGAAGCACCATCCCATGAATAATGTGGTACCATAGAAGGATTATTAGCCAATTGGTGAATGATCTGAGATAAAGAGGGGTCACTGACATAGCTCTGTTGAACAGATTCTAACCAATTTGGGATTGGCATAGAAATAGCTGAAAGTGAAGCTCGATCATCAAATGTGTGGGAAAGAGCATCAACCACAATATTGTCCTTACCTTTCTTGTAGGTGATCTCATAATCATACCCCATGAGTTTGCTGACCCATTTCTGTTGTGCAGGGGAGGATACTCGTTGTTCCAGGAAGTATTTCAAACTTTGGTGATCAGTCTTGATGCAAAAATGACTCCCAAGGAGGTATGGTCGCCACTTCTGTACAGCATGCAAAATAGCCATCATTTCTTTTTCATATGTAGATAAGGCTAGATTCTTACCAGAAAGAGCTTTGCTAGTGAATGCAATAGGATGGTCATCTTGAAGGAGAACATCACCCAGTCCATTGCCGCAAGCATCACTCTCAATAGTAAAGGGCTTAGAAAAATATGGCATAGCAAGAACAGATGTACTACACATAGCTTGTTTCAGTTGTGCAAATGCATTCTCAGCAACCTGGGTCCAGGTAAAAGCATCCTTTTTTAACATAGCTATCAATGGTGCTGCAATCTTCCCATAATTCTTGACAAACTTTCGGTAATAGCTAGTCAGACCCAAAAAACCTCGAAGGCTCTTGAGAGTTTGAGGATGCGGCCAATTTTTCATGGCATCTATTTTGGTAGGATCCATCCGAACCCCATGGTGTGCAACAATATGCCCAAGATACTCCACTTCCTTCTGGCCAAACACACATTTTGACATTTTCGCACAGAGTTGATGATCAGAGAGAAGTTGCAGGATGAGTTCCAGATGATGGAGATGCTCAGCCCAAGTTTTGCTATAGATGAGAATATCATCAAAGAAGACCAGAATGAATTTTCTGAGGTAGGGCCGAAATATTTTATTCATCACTGCCTGAAATGTTGAAGGAGCATTAGTGAGGCCAAAGGGCATGACTAAAAATTCATAGTGACCATCATGTGTGCGGAAGGCTGTTTTAAGAATATCCTCCTCATTGACCCTAATTTGATGATACTCAGAACGAAGATCCAACTTTGAGAAAAAATGAGTGCCATGAAGCTCATCAAGAAGTTCATCAACAACTAGAATGGGAAACTTATCCTTTATGGTGATATTATTAGGGGCTCGAAAATCAATGCAGAGTCGCCAAGACCCATCTTTTTTGCGGACCAGTAGAACTGGAGATGAAAAAGAACTAGTACTAGGGCGAATAATACCTTGCTTCAGTAAATCACGAACAAGCATCTCAATTTCAGTCTTTTGATGAAAGGGGTAGCAGTAGGGCCTGATATTGGGTGGGACGCTACCAGGAAGGAGCTGAATACGGTGGTCCTCTGGGCGAGACGGTGGCAAGCCCGTAGGTTCAGCAAATACAGTGGAATACTTATCCAAAATTTGTTGTAGATCTGCAGGAGTACTAGAGACTGCGGATGGCTGCATTTGGATGGAATGGAGCTGAGCGATGACACCATGTGAATTCTTCTTAAGAAGCTTTTCCATACGATGTGAACTGATGATGCTGAGAGACCCGGGCTGCAAGCCTGTCAAAGTGTGTTGTTGCCCACTGACTGAAAACTTCATCCAAAGTTCAGAAAAATCTCAGAGAATGGGACCAAGAGTGCGTAACCATTGGGCACCCAAAACCACATCACAACCCCCTAATGGCAAGGAAAACATGTCAGAGCGTAGAGTATAATCTCCAATAGAGAGACGCACATTGTGACATTTCCCTTTGCAAGGTAAAGTGCCCCCATTAGCAATCATGACTTCAAAGTTAGAGCAGGGATGAACAAAGCAATCAGCCCGTTTGGTTATGCTGGGGTCAATGAAGTTGTGAGTGCTACCAGAATCAATGAGGATAGTAAGAAGGACCTTCTTGAAGTAACCCCAAACCCGCATGGTTTGTGGGGTAGTGACTCCGACCAAAGCATGGACAGATATCTCTGGTTGGGCTTCTGGTTCAACCTCTTCATCTACTGTTTCTTGAGCATCTTCATACTCTTCCTGTTCAGGTGGGGAATCCACATCCAAGAGATAGAGCTTTTGCTGCACACATCTATGGCCTCGGGACCATTTCTCATCACAATTATAGCAAAGCCCTTTTTCCCGGTGGGCTCGCATCTCTGTTTCAGACAAGTGCTTGATAGGAGTAGTTTTGGGAGTTGGTGTGACCGGAGGGTGTTGAGAGCCTGCATTTTGGAATGGAACAAAATTAGATCTAGATCGTTGTAAAGCATTGATCTTGTCCTCCACTAATTTAGCCAACCTAAGGGCTTCCATCATAGTAGTGGGCCGAAACATTTTGACTTCAGATTGGAGTGCATCCTTCAAACCACTGATAAAACAACTACGAAAGAATTCATCAGACAATCCCTCTGTGTGATTAGCTAATTTTTCAAACTTTGTTTGGTATTCTCTCACTGTGCCTGTTTGTCGGAGTTTAGTGAGTGCGCCTGTGAAGTCATCAAAATCACTAGGGCCAAAACGCTTCAAAAGAAGTGTACACAATTCTGTCCAGGTGGGATCATTGTTAGCCTTGATGTACCAACGAAACCATTGAAGAGCGTCATGCTCCAAATGAAAAGATGCAAGCGGAACTTTGTTGAAATCTGTAGTATTATGCAAACTGAAATACTGCTCTACCCGGTAAATCCATCTAGTTGGATCAGCACCATCGAAGCGAGGAAAATCAAGCTTCGGTCCACGAAAAGGGCTAGAACTAGTGTCGGCAGAATGGCCTCGGTTCAGGCTTGACTGTTGAAGATGGAGACCGAGAAATTTTTCATCCAGATCTTGAAGTCTGGTCTTGAGGGAGGCAAGTTCGTCCTCCATGATTTTTGCTCCTGTATGGGTGACAACCATATAGCAGGGTTTTTTTTTTTTTTGGAATGGGAAGAAAAAGAGAAATAGAAACTTTTTCAGTAAGGGCAAACTTGGAGTTGGGCAAAACGTAGATGGGTAATGAGGGTTCGAAGAGTGGATATGCGTTTTCTGATGAAAAGGAAAAAAGAAAAATGAGGGTTTCAGGGGTGGGGAGGCAGAATGGGAAGAGTGGTCTAAGAGGGACAAAGGAGCAGAATGAGGAAATGAACCTTGTGGCTTTGATTTGGTGGCGATTGGCTGAGAAATGAAAAAGTTAGGGCAAACCCTAAAATTTGAGAAATAAGGGATTTAAGGTTTAAAAATGGGGAATTGGGGTTAGGGTCCTCAAGGGAGGAAGTATGCGAAAGGGTATGTCGGAGGTGCTGAGAAACTTTGAGAGGAAACAAGAAAGAAGCAAGGAAGCTATGGTGAAAATACGAAAAAAAATTTACTCTTTTTTTTTTTGATAACTCAGATACTAACAACGGAATTGAACTATCGCAAGAACAAGAATTTCTGTAATGTGAAATAACCCAATTGTAACACAGATGAGATTTGAGAAGAACCTGAAGAACCTGAAACGGGAAAAAAATTTCCACCAGCGAGCCCAAGAAAGTGCTCTGATACCAGATGAGAGGAACCTCCAGCAACGCTATGATGAACATGCACGAAATAACAGAAATATAGAGCAAAGTAGAACTCAGAGTGAGTCTATTGATCACGGGCCACTTTGAGGGGGTAACCTCCTTTGAGCAAGCTCAATACAATAAACTCTTCGGTACCAACAAAGGACTCAACACCCACTTATATACTAAGTGCGATCTAGAAAAGTGATACTACCTATGCATGTGGGATAATAAAATAAACTAACGAGACGACTTACAAAGCATATGCGTCCAACAACACTACACTAATAGAATAAACAAAAGGAACACACAGGTTCCTAACAGTAGGGATATCACTTATATTGTCCATCTCATCACTAATATCCTCAAGTTTTATCTTCACACCATCAACAGTAAATCCCTCATCACTTTGAGTAACCACTGGATCACCTTCTTGTTCTTTTACCGATTCCTCTTCATGCTCTTCATCCTTTGTATCTTCAATCATACCCAAATGTTTCATTAGATTCTCTTCTATTTCATCCTATACTCCAAGAGGCTCATTACATAATAGTCTTGTTAGTCTCTTCTTTGTTTTGAAGAGTAGTCTTGTTTCTACACGAATCTTCTTCATTTCCTCTTCTAATATTCCTAGTTGAAGATGTGGTAAGACATACTGAATTAAATCCTTATCTTGTATAATAGTAGTATGCCCTCTAGCTTCAATTTTTTTGTATAGGGAAGTGGTTTTATCTCCTTGTAACTCCATCACTGGTTTTCTAAACTTATTCATGATGTACACAAAAACATCCTCGATCTTTTCTTGGCCCTCCTTATCAAACGTATCATAATACTTGTTAATTTTCACAAATAATCCCCACTTTCTAATATCATTAATGGTCTCATCAAAAGAAGAAAACATTTTGAAATATAAACTTGGCTTAACAGACTTTGTGGTGGAGGAACCTAAAAATTTGGATTTCTTTCTTTTTCTTCGAGTTCCTTCTACTCTTTCTCTGACTATGTCTCTTCACTCTCTTCATTAGCAACTTTCTCAAACCTTTTTGCCTTTTCTTTCTTCCTTTTACCTATCACCTTTTATGTGTTTTTTGTCTCCTTGACTGGTATAGTCTTGGGCTTATAAATCTTTTAATTTTTCTAGGTGGAGAAGATTTTTCCTTTTTTACAGCAGTTCCACTCCTTGTTTGTCGATCGGTTGGGGTACTCCTGGTTACACCAATAATTTAAATATCTTCATTATCTTTTGTTGCAATAGATGTGCTAGCTTGTTCTGTAGCATGTTTAGCTCTTTATTTTTCAATTTTTTCCTTTGTGAAACCTTTTTGAATCATGGATTTCTCAACTTCCTTTATCACCTTCTTTTCAATAATAGGTTGCATCAAATCATTATGCACTTGAAGTGATTTCTCTTGAAATGTCCCAAACCTTAGAGTCTTGGGATCTACTGGTTGAGCTAACAAATTCTCTACATACATAACTAAAATGTCTTCGTCCACCTCATAACCCATAGACATCACCCATGAGTTCCTTGGCTTAACTCCTTCCATCATACAAGTGTCTATATCTACCATGAAGAAAATAGTGTCCTTGTATTTATCAACAATTTTAGATGGTATCATTTCCTTTTCATGCATCTTCTTTTGAAATTCTTTAAAGTAACCGTGGACTTTGCGAGTGAATTCACTTCCTAAGAGTTTGATACTATTATTTATTTGAATGAAGGATGGAATATCTATCGATCATGCAATTTCATCGATACTGGGAAACATGTTTTAGAAATAGAAAATAAACACGTGGTCACCTAACTATACTTGAACTTTTGCCTCTTGTCCTTTTCAATATTTTCCAGATTCATCATTAGCTTCTCTCTCATTGCTTCAGCCAAAGCATAGTCATTATTTTCCTTTATTATCTTATAGGTCATATTAATAGCACCACCAAGTATACTATTCAACTGAATAGAGTGACCTACACCTTGTAGCCTATAACCATAGATGCATATTTTACCTCTTCATTTCTAATATCATTCACATTCATCGCACAACCATCCCACTTAGATTTTTTCAAATTGATTGCTTCTATTTTAGGAATAGTGTGAAGAATAAGTACATCACCAGTTGATCATAGACCTATTACAACATGGATTGCTTCTTTTGTGATTTTGTGTGGTCGTTCTAGCCACATGAACTGGTCATGAATTCTTCTTCGAACATACCTTATCTAATCATCTTAAATTCATTAGGGTAACTGATTGCATGAACAAAACCTTTATTGGCTATGTGTTTGTACTCATCTTTCAACAATAATCTATCATCACATAACTTCCTATACTTTTCATATATTTCCCCTGATCCTAGATCTTCCAACTTTTAGTGAATAAATACTCTAACATCCTCTATATGTAGAAAACCATAGGGCATGCTAGTTAGGGCACCCATTGGATCATTTTCCATCGATATGAATGGATGTTTCTTAAACTCCAGTCTAGGTCTTTGAATTATATCTATCAACTTAGGAGTATCCATCTTAAATTTCTAGCCACAAGTGTAGATATCAAATAAATACCTTAAATAGTTCTCAACTAGGGTTCTTTCTCAAGAACACGACAACAACCAATTGATTTTCTCTCCCAGATCAACACAAACAATCTCTCCTTATCGCTTTGATATTTGCAAATGGCTTAAATAGTTCTTTCACTCTTGAACACCTTTCAAAATATTCAAAGTGAAAATGAAATCTAAAATAGCATTTTTATCTACCTTTTCATGGGTATTAAATGCTCTTACCGATAGAACTCACATTTTCACCAATTGACCCAAAAACTCATTACCAATGATCAAAACACCATGTAGTTTATCAAAACTACACAATGCACTCCAAAAGTCCTTATTGCACCTTAAAATATTGATAGATCTTACTGCACACCTATAGGAGGTCTGAAGATGGATTCAACAATACTTGTTCCCCCTAAGCTGCATGAAGGCTTAGTTCGATGATGAATTATCCACACCTGATGAAGATGTGGATCCCTTTTATGTCTTACTATATCCCTTCTTCTTCCAAGTCTTGTTCATCTCTTTCATATTCTCTTCTACATTCAAAATCTTCTTTCCTTTCTGGTTGCTTAATTGGTTTACCGATTGGTTCCTTAACCTGTAGTCCTTTGCTAGATGTCCAATCTCGTGACAATGAAAACATGCCATACTAGTTGATCTCCATGGTCCATCATTACCTCTTGTAGTCCTCATTTCTATAATTCAAATCCAAGTGTCCATAGTTACCACAAATTGAGCATGTGACATCTAATTACCTCTCCCTTTGGTAAGGTCTTTCCCATTTCACAGATAACCTTTGATTGTTCACTCTTGACCTACACTCATTGAATTAGTGACCATATTTGTTGCAATTATGACAGTAACCATCAAAGCTACTAGATCTACTATTAGATCTAGATCTACAATCATGATCAGTATGTCCATACTTATTGCAGTTGTAGCAGTATCCATCAAAGGTGCTAGCTCTATTTGCATACCTACTTCTATATACATTTATAGTATGACCTACCTTATAACAATTGAAACATATAGGCTTGTAAGCTTTCTTACCAGAATTTATTTATGTTACCTTCGATGGAGAATTTCCTTCTTGCTTGATCTCCTTTGTTCCAGAAGATTCACCAACTTCAAAAGTAGTAAAACCAGTATATCCTAGGCCTATGGTCTCTTTACTCCTTTGATTTCTGAGTTTCTCATCAAGTTTTTTAGTACTTTCATTGAATTTCTTCAAAAGATCATTAGCATTCTTCAATTCTCCTTTTAATTTCTCATTCTCATTTCTTATATTCTCATTCTCCCTTGGGGATTTTTCATTTTCTTCATTTGTATCATGTAAATGTTCATGCAATATGCCAACTTCTTATCTTAACTTGAAAAGTTCATCCTCTATAGCTTTTAGTGCTTCATCCTTGGCTTTTAGGGCATCTTCTCCAATTTTCCTTGCATTCTCTTCAGATCTCCTTGCTTCCAACTCTTCACACATTTTGATTGATTGTGCTTCAACCTCTCTCTTAAGGTTTTTCTTGTCTTTGTGCAATTGTTCATTCTCCATAACCATGGCTTCTAGGGTTTCTTCAAATTCCTCAAATCCACTTTGTTTAGACAATTTCTCAATGTAGTCATGACTCTAATTCAATTGTTCAACAAGATCTTGTCGTTTGGCTATTGATTTCTTTAACTGATCTTTCAACTCTTTGATAACCCTTTCATCTTCATCAAGTTGCCTTTTGTATCTCAAACCCTCCATGTTTGTTGTATGGATCCTTCCCGAACAATTAGGCCTTATAAGGGAACCAAGGCTCTCATACCAATTGTTAGTATTATAAGGCACTAAGAGGGGGAGGTGAATGAGCACATCCACAAATATGAAAATTTTAACAATAATCTTCCACAAGATCCAACATGCAAATGATAATATAACATAGAAGCATAACAAATTAAACATTCACACACATTAAACACAAGACACAATATTTTTCCTATGGAAACCCTTGTTAGAGGGAAAAAACCACGTGTGGGAGTGATGCCCACAAATTTCACTAGTGCACTGATGAAATCTTCCCTGTTAGGATAAATTATAAAAACCCTTTTGATTTTGTACCCGGTCAAGAGTATTTGGCCTTGTTGGAAACTACAAAAGTCTTGTTAAAGACTACCCAGTCAAGGGATTTCAAAACTCTAGTTAAAGAGCTACCTAGTTAGAGGATTTTGATCTTCGAACCTTTTAAGACCTTTCTCACCCTGTTAGAAGTGACCTTGCTAAGGGATTTAGATCACATACCTATTAAAATCTACCTTGAGTATAAGAACTCAAATGTATGATCTGAAATTAGTACTCAACTGCTAGACATATCCAATTATCGACTCAATTGTTCTTCTCTGAACACTGTACTACCTATGTGTTACCTTCAAAAATCATTTTCAAGCACCACATACCATCACAACATCACACAATGATTTTATATACGTGTTTTAAGTTTGTGCAAGAAACCTAAAATGTTTTACAAGTTAGCACTAAAATCCAACTAAACATGTGAGAAAGCACACCAAAATTAAAATTTGACATCCTTGATGTCGGCCTAAAATATCTAATCTCGACAATATGTCATTCCATCACTTACATTTTACTCCAACGCTGATCTAATCGACTGTATCCACCAGTACTCTTTTCTTCACCAAGAAAATAGGTCCACATCATCAAATCTCTACTTGCACATCGAATCAACAAATGCAATCATAGATATAGAATGATATAATTTTGATGATGCTTCGTTATCGACCACGTTGAAAAAACATTCAGAATCTCAATCACTCATTATCTAGTCCATGAACTATATCCTATCACTGGTACACTTAACACTTAGATTTTTCTTTGATCTAACAAATTCACCATCGGTTTAGCTGATCCAAGTCATCCAATCAACATGTTTCTAGCAATGAAAACACCGAATAAACAAATCAAGCACTTGGACTGAACATCTTCATCAATATGCCAAAATTTGTTGTGAGACCACCCAACCATTTTTATATCATGGTTTTTGGAATTCCCCTTTCTTGGATGTTTCTCGTATGGACATGTCATTTCCCTCAATATCATGTAGTGCCCCTTCCACAATAGATGTTGACCATATCTTCTCTCACTTTGTCAGTTTATGTGATGTTGTCAATGTTGAATTATAATTTTCTATCATAGTAAGAAGAGGTGAGTTTCTTTCAGCATGCTCTACATTGCTTCTAGTAGCCTATATATTTGTGACAATGGGAGGTGGGGTTTCAGGGTCTCTTGGGAATTTGGTAGCTCATTTGTGGGAATGCAACCTAGTTGATGCTCTCTTTTCTGGTTGAGTCTCCTTGCAATGTGACATCATCATCTGCAAAGAATAACAACATTGTTGCATTTAGAATTTATATGATAATTTTTTTATAGAATTAAAAGAACTACACTCTAATGGTTTACCAATCAGTTTCATGATAGTAGGTGGTATGATGATTGTTGATCAATACCAACAACAATGCTGAAATCATGAACTTTATTTTTCTTTTCAGAATGTAGCATGATGTAGTGTAATATGATTGTGATGTTTGAGTAGAGGAGTATGATTCCCTTCAAGTGTAAGATGTAGACAATATAGCATGATGATAAATGGTAACACTTGCAAAAATGTAATGATTAAATTGGTAGCAATTCATGGTCAAAACCTTTTGGGTCAACTACATGAGGTGGTGTTGCTAGTTTGGGTTCTTTCTACATGATGTTTTGAGTGTACACATGACAAGGTGTACTAGGAAAAAAATTGTTTGATTTTTAATATTTACCTTGGTGAAAACCCAAGATGGGATACAGTTGGTCACCACTGTTTTAAGGGTTTGTTGTGGGGAAATCATTTCTACGAATTTTCTAAGATGTGGACAATAGTTTTCTAAGAAATATCTATTGAGGTAGTTGGTTTTCCATCATTTGAGAATGACCTTAAACAATTTAGAATAGAAACAAGGTGTGGCTCAGAAGACAAGATCATCATAGGGATATGGACAGACAAAGAAATCATAAATCATATGAGAGTGGATTGCAAGTCCTTTTTGTGCTTGAATTCGTGGATATGGGATCTCTACTAGGAATTCTATATGGGGAATCAATCGATGGAGTGCATGAAAATATTCACAGATATATATGCTATGATATCTTCATCTTCATAAATTGTAGAGTTGGTTGCAAGAGGACCTAGAGTAGTAAGTTTTCAATGGCCTTGTAATAGTTATCCCTATGGTATTCATAATTCTTGACAATATGGTAGTTTTGATATGGGTTACTTATGTCAGCACTGAGCTAAGTCCATTTTTTGTTTTCTAGATTGGGTCATGTTTAATTTTTCACTTGTGTTCTCTGTAATGGATCGTGAATATTTGTTGTGGTTTTGGAGGTTGGCAGTGATAAACATTGAAGAATATTCAAAATAAATGAAGTTGACAGTGACTAAGTTAAAGGAAATGAGTGATTATTTTTTAACAGTAAATAATTATTTTCCAATGTCTATCACCTATCAAAATCTAAAAGAGAAACAACAACAGGATCAAGGATTGAAAATTGGAAATAAAATGAACAACAAGGATAGTGTAGATAATTGAATGATAATCTTCTAGGTCATTTAGTAAAAAATCATAGTGAAATATGATTCAAAGTAAACCCAATGCAAAAATAGCACATGTCACCACTTTCCAAGTTTATGAGGTTGGCCACCTAATCCACAAATGAGAGGTAATAAGAAAACATTTCCATTTGGATAAGTACAAACCCAAAACAATTTTCATTCTACCAATCAATCTAAACATTAAGATCAGTAAAGTTAACAAAACAAAATGCATATAAAAAATGACTAATCCTTCTTTCCACATCAAGTGCACATAAAAATGTACAGTTAACAAAACAAAAAAGGATGTGAAGTTGGTAAAACTGTTAGAATGTAATGTAAAAGGAAATAGAACTAAGGATAGATACATGGAAAAGAATTGAAAACTTAAAATGAAATTAACATGAAAGAAACAATATAAAATAGAGTAGGTGAAGTATGTGAAATTGTCAACATACCTTGAAATGAAGCTTCACTTCTTTTTTCTCTATGACTTTTGCATGTGAAGTTGGTAAAAATGTAAGAATGTAATATATAAGGCAACAAAACTAAGGATAGATCTATGGAAAATAATAGAAAACTGAAAATGAGGATAGATACATGAAAAAGTATTGAAAACTAAAAATGAAATTAACATGAAAGAAACAATACAAAATACAGTAGGTGAAGTATGTAAAATTGTCAACATACCTTGAAATAAAGATTCACTTATTTCTTCTATGTGACTTCTGCTTTCTTCTTTCTCTTCAGTGGATGTTGAATGGCTTGAATGGGAACTATGAGTTTGTTTCAAGTTACTTGTATGTCATGTATTTAATTTTCATACTCTTATGAATTTGAATTTGGAATTTCTTAGTGTCACTTGCAAGAAATCAATTGATTGTTGCATTTATCTATGATTTGATGGTCTTTTATTATTAATTGGTGGCCTTACACATATTTATTTCTCTTAACAGATGGTTTAATGTTGATTCAACCACAAGTCAAGTTCACTTGAGGAGGTGTGAAGGAATAGTGTAGATGGAATGATGGGACATGGTGATAGAAAATGTCTTAGGGTGGTGACATATTCGTAGCCACTAGTGGTCATAATGGTTAGATTGCACCTTGTTTTGGTTATGTATTTGTCCAGATGGAAATGTTTGCCTAGTACTCTCGTTTGTGGCTTAGGTGGCCAACCGCATAAACCTAGAAATTGGTGACATGTGATGTTTTTGCATTGGGTTTATTTTGAATCAGATTTTAATTTCATTTTTTACTAAATAACCCAATTGTATTTGCGTCAGTAATTGTCAGTAATATGGGTAGGTTGAATACTTGACAAGAGAGGGATGCTTTTGATTATTTCTTGCATATATAAAAAAACATAAATTAACCATCATATGCATATTTTGTGGTTTGTTACTTGTATGAGTTTTATTTTATATATATTGACTTTTTTCTAACATGTTTTGGTAGCTAGGTTCACAAGTGTGGGGCCCAAACATATCTAGTAACATATCACCTATTGGACCCTTTGCAACTTTTGGCTCATCTCCCCTACTCTAGACCCTTTGACCTCTATGTTTGTGGAAAGAATAATTCTTGATACTATAAGTTTTCTTGAAGCTTATGTAGAAGAAATCAAAGTTAAAAGGAAATGAGATAGGAAGGCTACAATCCTCTTATGAACATAATAAATCTAGTAATGTGTAATCAAATACATAAAATTAATGGAACCCTATACATTCATGCATCACCACTAAATCTTATATCACTCATCCCTCAAATAGGAACTAAATAGCCTCTTTCTATTCCATCGTGATCTTGAAATTACTGAGATTCATTCAAATGGAACTTCATTTTTGTATCAATATCAAGACAATTAAATAATAAAGGATCAAGAAGAGGAGGATATTAAATAAATTATTGCTTAGTTAAAAAGGCTAAAAACTAAGGTGAATCACCTCAATAATAATTTTATTACTTATATAGAATAATCAAAATAAAAATTCTCGTAAGCATGCTAGGACATAAAACTTTCAGTTCAACAATCAAGGAGTCTCATTGCCCAAGGATAATTATGAGAAAATTGATGTTAGATATCCTACAAGGGTGAACTTGAAATAAGGAGCACAAAATAGTTGGTGACATATACATAATATAACACACATGATAAATAAAATTTTCCTCAATTCAAAATAGTTTTAGATATTTTCTAGAATAAAGGTTTAAATGTTTAAGTATTGAATCTAGCGCATCTCCACTAGTTATGAATGAACAATGATGTTAAACAACTATGTTTTCCATGTGGAAGAGACAATAAACCAAAACAAAAATAGATGAAAGTGCATGCATATCAGTTATTCCAAAAAGGTCATAATTATAATTTGAGAAGTAATTGATAGTTGATTCCACTAAACAATTTTAGTACCTCTAGATTTGCATTTAAGAAAGAATCAAAACTATTAAGATTTGTTTTACCGATTATTAAAAGTTTGTGGCCTTTAGTGTAACAAGGTGAAGTTGAATATATATATATATATATATATATATATATATATTAGGTTTTTTTGAAATGTCTCATGCCGTACTCGCGCTTAGGGTTCCTGATGTTGTGTCACCCATCTCTGTTGTAACTCAGGCTTCTTTTTCAGGTGCTTCCTCTACCTCTATTGATGGCACTCCCTCTGCACGTTTTCGAGAGCCTCTACCCTCTAGCAGTCTACTTTTGGTTGGTGTGGGGGCAGCGCATGTTGTGTCTGCTTCCAGGTCTCCTACCCCTGCTTCTCCTATAACCTCTGATGTTCCTGGTGCTTTTGCTGGGAGTGCGTAAATTGCCTCTTTATTGGTTTCAGGTGATTCAGCCTCTGCTTCTATGAGTGAGGGTGGGGTTAAGGGTCCTCGTGTGGTATTTGCAGAGCCCTCCTTTGCTTCTAGGGATGCAACTTTATTGAAGCTGGGGGTTGATCGTGGGCATGTTCTTGTCTCTAATCCTATCTCCATTGAGGTGGATCTAGATTTGGAGGAGGAAACATATCATGTCTCTATTTTTTCTTCACATGCCTTGATTTGCAGGTTTAGAGGTTTTTGGCCCAATCTTCCGAAGCTTCATGATTGGATCTCTAGTCACTAGGAGCCTATCCTCGTAGATACGGTGCACATCTTTCCCTTAGCTAAGGGGTATTTTATTGCAAAGTTTGAAGATGTTTCAAATGGGAATACGTTGTTGTGTGATCATTTTTTCAGCTGGGAGGATCATTTTATGCTCATGGTTAAGCCTTGGCATATCGATTTTAACCCTATTTCGAACTCTTTCATCAGGTTTCCTATTTGGGCCTGTCTTCCTTATCTTCTCTTGCATTTATAGATCAACTCACTTTTTGAGGGGATTGGTAATTCTCTTACAAATTTTTTGATGGTGGATGGTGATTCTTTTGACATTTTTCATTCTACATATGCTCATATTCTTGTGGATATTGATCCTTCTAAGGGTCTTCCAGTGGAGATAGTGATCAACTCCTCTAAAGGAAGCTGGACCAAGACCCTGGATTATGAAGGGATTCCCTTCAGATGCAGAAGATGTTTTAAAATTGGGCATATGGCTGCTAAGTGTGGATATATGTTTCATCTTGGTGAAACAGTGCTTCTACTCAACACTATTTGGTGGAGAAGAAGCTTGTTTCACCGAAAAGTTTCTCCTAGGTGGCTGTGTAGGTCCCCCCTCCTCCCTCTGTTGTCTTGGATGCGGTTCTTTTGTGTCCTCTTGTTAGTGCTTCTCTGGTAGCTTCGTCACCTAGTTTGGTGGGGGAGGTTGCACCTTTGGTCTCTCCTAGTGTTGTGAGGGTTGTGGTTGCTAGTGGTTCTATGGACGCTTCTCTTTCTTGTTGTACTAGTATTTTGGTTGCCTCTATTGGTAGCCATGATTGCTTTGGTTTGGCTAATGATCCTTTGTGTTGGTAGGTTGAGGCGGCCAGACTTGAAGAGGGCTAGATTACTGTTAAAGAAATTTTTTTAAAGAAGTCCTCCTCTTTTGATATGACTCTTTGCTCCCATCAAAAGGGTGCTAAAGGAAAATCCTAGATTTGGATTTTTCTTTAGCTTGGGTTTGCATGAAGGTTGTTTCATGCATCACTTGATATAAGTTGTGGGTTCCTATTGTAAAACCCTCACTTTGGTCTTGCTTCATTTCATTTAGAGGGCTATCTTGAATATCTTTTGTGGCCATTTTGTACAAGGTTTCAGGGTCCCTTCAAAACCTGCTTTTACCTTAATAAAAAACAAGGTGAAGGTGAAACCCAAGATTCATATTAGTTGAGAAATTATATATCAAAAGAAATAAAAGATAATAATTAATATGTCCTCAATAGAGCTACTAAGGATGCCTACAATAAAGAAATCTTTTCTAAAATCTTTAGAAGAGTCTTATAGAAAAGAGACACCATTAACCAATGAATGTTCTTGAAAGATAAATCTTTAAAGTAAAAGAGAAAACTCTAGTCCAAATAGCTGATTCAATTAGCCTTGTATAAAGAAAAAATTAATCGCTTTCATTCCTCCTTGGGAATATTTGGAAGAGATTTACAGGTTTTCCCAATAGATTCAATTGCCTCAACAAATGTTCTACCCCTATTAGTATGTTGCAAATTAGGCCTCACTCCTACAAAATATTCCAATAAATTTACGTAGTTGGATAAGACTAAACTAAATGTCATAAGATGATTGACTTGTATCCGCATGTAGTTAGCTTTTGATTCTAGGGTTGAACACTACATCAGCATATAATTTTTAGACATGTTGAAGCTTAGGGTATGTGTATGTATAGAGATTGATCTAAAACATTGAATGAATATATGGCCATGCATTTCTTTCACTCATGTTTTCAATAAAGGGGTAAATTCCAAATCAAATTAGAATAATAAAGATCCAAGAATGAAGTGTTTGGTCACTAAATATAATTAGAATGAATAATTTTATTTTGAAGTGGGACCAAGAGTTATGATAAAGCTTATGGGGATATCAAAATGAAGAAGTATTCATCTGCCTAGTTAATCACAATAATGATATTAGAATGGCCACAATGACATATATCTTGATTGAATTAGATTGTAGCTCATCTTCAAATGCATAAAAAAATTATTAAGAAGATTTCAAGGATTTATTTCAAATCTAATCAAGAGACAACAAAATAATGTGGTTTTATTAGAATACATATTGCTAGATGGATGTAGCATGATTCACAACATTGCATTTTTAAACTTCATCTATTCATTTTACCTCACAATTGTTAATGATTTGCACAGTAAAGGATAAAACAAAATTCACCTAAAAAGAATGATCCAATTGATAATACTCTACAAATGAAAAATATCAACAAAGAAAATAAGTTGACTTAGAAAGTAGAAGCATTAGAAATAATAGCTCTGATTGGAGTGGGGGAAGCATAACATTTCTAGAGGCCTCACTTGAATGTGATATCATAAATTCACCCAAAGAATAAGATTTCAAAAGAATTTAAAACTCAAATGTGAACATTAAAATTTGATGAAGTCAAAATCAAAGCAAGGAGCTAGAGTACAACTAAATGTTAGGAATAAGGTGTCTCAACCTTGGATAATTCCTATTCTTATTATTTGTTTTGTAAAATGTATTTCTTGCAAATAATGTTGATGTGTCGGCATCTTGAATTGTGTGTAAGGAGATCATGGCTAAAACGGTTATGACGGATTCCTATGACACGTAAGAGCTATGTCAGGAAGATTCAATGACAGGTGAAGACATGTGGCAACTGATAAATTTGAGTATTGTACACTCTTCCCCAATCGTGGGGTTCGGGGCATTGCCCCAAAAAAATTTGGGGGTTCCTATTTTCTCGGAGAATGGTAAAACCCTAATACGGTTATCTTTGAGAGTAGCCCTAAAAAGTGAAGCGCATGATATAAGCTTTTTTAGGGTTGCGAAGAGAAGTGATGCGAGTGTATGGTTGGAACATTTTTATGTTGCCGTGATTTGTCTTCAAGGTTTTGGAAATCTTCTAAAAGAACTTTCATTGCAAGTGTATTGTAAGCTGTAATAGTTTTGATCAATACATTGTGCAGGTTTTGGAGTGCTGGGGTTTTTACCGAAAGGTTTCCCCAGGGTATATCATTGTGTCATTCTCTATTTTTCTGTATGCATGGTATGTGGTTGCAATATCTTTGTTAAAGTAGTTAACGAATCTAAAATTATAAGGATTTATAAGAATTTGCACAATACTCTCCTATAGAGATTAGCGTAGGAAGCTGTTTCCGCACCTGAGTTTCCTTACACTAAATTCATAAATGCTCAAGGTAAATCCTTCCTTGTTGCTTAAAAGTTGCAATTTTTTTTTATTGCAGGAAAAAATAGGTTTTAGGGGGGACTTGAAACCCCTTACAAGTTAAGCCCAAAATATTACAGCATTTAGCATTCTGAAAAGAAATAGGACAAGGAACTAGTCCGCCATATCCAGAGCTAGCAAAAAAAGAAAAAAACCTGAAACTAGAAACCCAAGCAGCAACCTAGAAAACCTAAAAACACAGAAACACTGAGACAGGGGGACATGTGAACCTAGGAAAACTCCTTACAAGTTTCCTCCACTTCCTTCTTTGCCTTCGAAATCTTCTTGATGGCAACATTGAAGTCAAAAAGCTCGAGGATCATGTCTTGGATCTTTTTCCTTTTAGCTGACTGAGTGCATTTTCCAGGACCCTCGTCACCCGCATCCTCATTGTCATCCTCAGGTTTCTTGGCAGGGGAGCCAACATCCATCTCCTCTTTGATTGACATGAAACAGTCCATAGCAAAGCCCATGAACATGTTGTTTTCCTGCATATGCTTCTTCAATGCATTCTCTAGGTTATCAATTTTAACTTGCATATCCTGAATTTTCTTCTCTCCAACGTTGTCCTTATTTCCATCCAACCCCTTCAAACCAGTTGCCATAATCTCCTATAGGGAATCTACCTTAGCAAAAAGAGAGCGGGATTTCAGATTAAGACTTTTGATTTCTTGAAAGACCCATTTCATCAAGCGAAAAGAATACATGGACATCGCCTTTGCAGTCTGGAGGACACCGAAAGGGGGATCAATTTTTTCATCCATGTCTTCTTTGAGAAGTTTCACATTCCATTCTTGCATATCCATTGTTTTGACAAAGGGGATGTTCTGAGAGGAGGAGGGAACATTCCCTTTCTCGGCAACAGGGGATTCCTCTGGCTTATCTGATTGAACATCCATAACCACTTCCAACTTGGGGGAAATAGGAACATCGTGTTCCTCAGAGCTTTCATAATCAACCATAATTGGGACCGGCTGGCCTCCCACATCATCCTCTTTATTATTATCCTCATTTTTATCATCGACAATAGGGTTATTCTCAATGTCCATGGTTTCAACAACCTCCTCATCCTTGTTATCATTATCTCCTGAGGCATTGGTCGACACCGACAGAGAGGCTTTACTATCTTCCTCAGACGAATTAACAGTGGCGGCATAGCCCTCAACACTGTCACTAGCAGAATCCGTCTCCATACCAGTTTTCTTATCTAGTTTTAATTTTTTCCCAGCAGAAATCTCCTCTTTACAAGCCCCATCACTAACATAATTGAATATAAAACATTAGTATATAGGTTATTATTATCCCTAAGAAATAATATTAAGATGTTACAAAGTTTGGGAGTTTTAGAGATTTTTGTTAAACAAGTTAGAAATAAATATTTATGAAACTAAAAAAAATCAAATTAGAAATGTAGGGAATTATTGCTTAAGGTAGATGAGTAATTGATGATTAATAATTAAGAGATTATAACAATCACTTTAGTTAATAAGAGTTAGTTCTTAGTTAGTTGTTAAGTAATTAATAGTTAGAAGACTTTTTAAAGCCATTGCAATGTAATAATATGGATTGTTGATGAATGAAAATCTTGTAGGTTTGAGCCTTTGGCTCTCTCTTGTCACCATTTCAATATGGTATTAGAGAAGGTTTTGAAATAGGCCTCTTTGATTTCTCATCCACTCATGATTTGTTTGTTAAGGTTATTAAGATGATGAGTTAGTGGATAACATAGGCCTTTGTAGCCCCATTGTATTTTTTCATGTCCATCCATTTGTTGTAAAGTCAAGTGTTGCAAACAAATGACTAGTAGATACCACGAAAGTCACATTAGCGTGCACACTTCTTGCATATTTGTTAGTGATAGTAGCAAATACCATAGACCTTACAACAAACCCATTGACATCCATAATTCATGTGCATCACTTTTTGTCCTTCATTTTGTTCATTCTTTCCATAGTATTACCTCTATTATATTCATTGTTTTCATTTAACTTAAATTTACTGATTTTGGTTGCTATCCATGAAAATTCATTTCAAATGTTTTATGTGATTATAAGTGATGTGGTTGGAGTTATTAAATATGTGGATGAGAATAATTTGAATTGCATTCTCTTAGATGAATTGAATTCATTTTGCATATCTTTGTGGATCTTGTTGTCCATGTGCTAGCATATTACTTAATGAGGGTTTGGAGTTATTGGTATGCATTACATTAGTCCTCTGCAAAAAATCTTGAGAGAATGCTTCAAATAGTATGGAAAATTTTTAGATGGTTGAGCAATGTGTAGAAGAAATTAAAGAAGTTATTTTATTAGCAAGTTTTATTTTTAGTTCAAAATACGATTTTAGTGATTCAAGAAATATTTACACAACTTATATTTGCATCTAAATACTAATATTGAAGTAAACAAATATGATTTTGAACCTTAGGTGAATGAAAATAGCATTGGATATTTTTTGCAAGGTTAGTGTGAGATATGTTCGTACACAACCATGGAATTTGTATACTTTTTGCAAACTTGTGTGAAAATGTCACCATTACAATTTTGAGCCACAGAATGATGCAAGGTTCAAGTGTTTGAATCAATTATATCCACTTAAATTCCAGTTATACATTTTTGGACAAAAGAAATAACTAAAAGTTATGTGCAGAGGTACTGTGTGTGTGTGTGTGGAGCTTGATTATCTTTCTAATTTAGAGGTTTTATTTCAGTCATGTTTGGATTCTTGTAAGTGGATGCATAGTTGATTTGAAGCTATTCACTTCTCCACTGAGACCTTTAACTGTGCACACATCATCATTTGATAAATGGTCTACCAATTGATTTCATGAATTACGCAAATACATACAAAAATTGACCAAGATTTTCCCTAATTGAGTTTCCACACCAAGTTGTGATTACTAGCACTAATTTATATTTAAACAAATATATAAATTATTATATATTGTCTATCTACCATCTACACAACAAATACTGTAAAGAGAAGTACTGACCACTACATGATACTTGTTTCTTTTATTTTTATTTTTTAAAAATCAAGCATAACTCTTTTATCTACATTAATTATTTGTATTACAAAATTATACATAAAAGTAATTTTATTTCTTCCAAATAAGAATCAAACAAATCTAAAATATGTTATGCTAGTCAGCTTATAATAGAATTTGATAGAATTAAAAAGGAAAAGAAAAAACTATCCAAATCATTCTTGATTTTTAGTCAAGGGAAAATATTAATAAAATACTAATAATAACAAGATTATATATATAAATTAATATCATCAAAGGTAATTAAATGGGCATTTATCAATTCTTTTTTTTACGTCAATAATTGATCAGTCATTTTCAATTTTTATTAAATAAAATAAAAACCGTATAAAATTTATCTTACTACCGATTAAAGAATTGATTAAAATCCAAACAGGTAAGTGATTTGAGGATGATGATGGGCGTCGTCTCCACTACTTTTGAAAAAAATAATATTTTTTATTTTTTTTATAAACAAATGTGTTTCTCTAGTGTCAAAAGTTTCAGTGTCAGAATGGAATTAATTAATTTCTTGCATACCAACTTTCTATTTTACACGTACATACGTAGAAAAATCAGATCTTAGGCGCATACAGCCAAATATATCGTTTTCATTTTAGAAGGGTGTCAAATATATCGTTTTCATTTTTTTAAGGGTTTCTTCACATACAATTTGCATCCATGAAAGCCAAGGCCAAACTTTGGACTTCAAAATCGAAGGTAAGAGAAATTAATAAATAAAACTTATGTATGAAGTTGTTTATTGAAAAAGACTTTTTTATTTTAGTGGAGCAAAGTGTATGTCTCATTTTTAATTGGTTTTTGTCATAAATTAGTTGTCTTGATATCTGATTTGTCATATTTGGCGTATAAGTTAATCATAACTCTACATTTATCACTTTGAATACTTTGAATATCATAATTATAGTCATATAAATGAACCAATCTAAATCATAGGGTATATATATATATGTGTGTGAATATCATATTTGTCATATATATATATATATCTGTGTGTGTATGTATGTATATGTATGTATGTATATATATATAATACATCAAAAAATAAAAATTTAATTCTCATGATATCTACATTATTACCATCATTACATTGTCTCTGCTATCCTGAATTGCAAATACTTAAGTTTCCAATCTTAAAGAACTTCAGTGGTTTTTAGGTCATGCCAATTATATTTATGGATTTTATTCTAATATTGCACAGGACATAACATAATTAAATAAACTCCCAAAGAAGATCCCTCCAGCCTGGTCAGCCAATCATGATACAACTATTGAGCGTATCAAGCGCAATCGTGCAAAACTTCCAGCTCTTCGATTACCAGGACTTGGTCCTAAGATAGTAGAAACAGATGCAAGTGAAACCACTTGGGAAGGTATTTTGATAGAAAAGTATTCTTAGGGATAGGAAGAAATAGTAAGGTATGTTTATGGTAATTTCAAGGGAAGTGAAATCAATTACCATAGTACACATAAGGGAATTCTGGTAGTAATTAATTCCCTCAAGGTATTTCATATGTTTATTGCTGATAAAAGGTTCTTAATAAGAAGTGATTTTCTGAATTTGAGAGGATTCTTTAAAAAAGAATCAAAAGATAAGGTTATTCAATGTTGCCTTTTGAGGTGGGCTCAATTTTTTAATACCTTTGACTTTGAAATTGAATACTTTTCAGGAAAAATAAATATTTTTGTAGATTTTTTGTGTAGAGAAGGATCTACAATAGGTACAGGGCATATTTTTGTTATTAGAATTAGAGAAGAATGATGGTACATGAGGAAAGTTATTCAGAATTAAGTAATAATCCTTTTGATCGAAGAGACGTAAGAAACTTTGACATTTTTAATGATTATTTATTTGACAGATTAGGAATGATGTAGACAAAACACATTCTCATAGCATCAAATGTGTGGGATACCAAGAGTTTCTTTCAAATTACAGAAGCTAATGAACTTGTTGATGAACAAATAGAAAAATTTATTCTAGCACCTGAAATTAGGTATCAAATTCCTGTTCAGTTCCTGAATCCTCATATCAAAAGACAAAAAAGGTGTCTTCATCAAGAAAAGGGTATTTAGACAATTTGAGATTTATTTCAGGGCCCATACCCTAAGGATCTACAATTCCAATACTCCAGCTACAAAGGTATGGTGTGGAGATTAACATTTGGCTCATAGCATGACAATTTGACTAATCGATATATGTGTTCAAACTATGGACCATATGGACTTGATTCCATGTTTTAGCATTAGACCATTGGAGCCAGAATCATTAGACCATTGGAGCCAGAAGCAGGCATCTTCACAACTCCCAGAAACCTATCTAGATTTATATGACAACTCATCACTTGGAACTTGGTAATCCAAATTCTCATGCTCAAGGTATCTATGGTAATTGCAAAACTAAGACCATGAAGATAATGTGGAAAGAACCTGATCCTCCTATGCATCATTGTTCACTTCTGGATCCTCATAATGATTGTTATTGTCCAAGGTGTGTTGAAGGAATCATCGATAGCGATGATTAGTAAGTGGGTCTGTCACTTACCCGAAACATCAATCTCTCGATAAACAAAAGATTGACATGAACCTACCATGGGAGAAAGGGGAAAGTTTATCACCTTATTGTAACCATGGGTTAAATCTCCTCTGATCAAAAGATTTTTCGATATCCTCTTTTGGCTATAAAGAGGTGCATTTCCTGTTGCGATCCCACAGGATTGTCTATTGGTCATGCCTCTCTTGTTTTCGATAAGATATTGGGGTCCACCTGTTAGTGGGCATCTTATCGAGAAGGTATCTTCTAGGTGTCATTTTTCCCATGGAAAATTTGAAATCTCTAATATGTTTTGAAGAACGAAAAATTAGTGTGATCTCTTATATATTCCAAGCCACTCGTTCGACTCAAACATAAGTAAGAGTGTCTAAGATTATTCTCTTCAATAAGTGTGTTATGATTAGGAGATCAAGAGAATAGAGGATTATGCTCTTCCTTTTCAAGGAACCAGAAACTCAGACCTCTCTCTGATCTAGTATAGCATATTTATTTATCTGTAATAAGTGCACGATGTAAGTAGTGGAAGTTTGGTCCCTTCTCTCGCAGCTTTGTCAAATCTGATAAGTTGGTATCAGAGCCAAGTTCTAAAGCAATATCTATAAATCTGTTCCCATACTAATTTAGTGGAAAAATAGTATTTGGTCTCATATTTCCATCTATTGAATTTCATTATAATGTTTGTTAAAGTGTATAGCTCCATGTAGAGCTCTCTCTATAGCTTCTTGAACTCACAAAAATTCATTATAAGACTTGGTTAGTAAGTCCTATTTGTTAAGCCTTAAGCCATGGTTAGGTTAACAAAAATTCAGGCAGTAAAAGTTCAAAACCACATGCATCTACTATCCGTGTCTAAGCAACATTTCGATAACACCCCGCAGAAGAACAAAATTTGGTAGCCCCAAATCCACACAAGAAACAAACAAAATGAGCATTATCGTTTAATATCGACATCGACTAGTATATCCATCCTTCATAGAGCATTGAAAGATATGACTAAGCAAACAAAATAACAAGATTGGGGAATTCACACCCAAGGAGGAGGCAACTCGACATCAACTTGGGTTACACCTTGAAGATCAACATTGTCTTGCCTTGCATTGCCTCTCTTGTGTTGCCTTGTACCATAGCCACCACCATGTCTTCCACTTACATGAGGTCTTCCTCTTCTACCCCTCTCTATCCCACAAGCGTCCCTTCGTCTACATCTTCTCACCACCCTTTCCTCTTCCCCATTACTTTTCCCTCCAACATTACCAATTTCCAAAACCCTCCAATAATCTACAAGATTGAATTTGAGGACCGATTTATCAAATTCCTTCTTGCTCTGCCCTAAAATGAGGACCCTTTCCCAATCCATTGTGTAATCATAGAGCATCTTCTATGCATCTTCCTCGCATGTTTGTTCACCCCCGCTTTCCATAGAATGAAAGGATGCAAATTTGGTGGGTACCCAAGGACATGTACGAAATCTCCCTTGTTGGTGTTGAAACCATATCCAGGCTCCGTGTATTGCAACAAAGCATCAAGGCCCTACCTTCATTATTCCTTCACACATCTACGCACCACCCTCCTTATTTCATCAACCTCGTTGAATTCAAGTCCTCATGCACAAAATATGGAGATATTTGTATAGGACAAAAATTTGTAAGTTGAAATCAGATAATCGATGCCCAACAAGCCTCGCAACATGATCATGAAAAATGAATCATCTGTTGTGAATACATGTTTCAGGTGCTTGATGGAAACCCTACCCCAGAAACTCATTTGTTGCTTGGAAGCCTTGAAACTGAAGTTGGCCTCCATCTTCGAAATCCTTCACCTCACACTTCCACCAAACAAAATGCAAATGGTCTTTGACTGCCACCAGTCCTAACCCCTTCTCCATGCAAAGTGAGAATTACTCACTCTCCTCTCAATCTTGGAAAATATCTACCAACATTCCTTCGCATTCATTTCTCGTCACCTCATCTCAAAACCATCATCCTCTATTGATGACATTCCAAAAATACTACCATTTCAATGTGTCATCAACACACATCACCATTCAGTCATATCGATTGCCACATCATATCCTTCCAGGGTGTATTGCCATTGCCAAAAAAACATCATTGATGGGTCAAGTTAACTACCACCTTGGAAAGAGAATCTTCCAAGGTGTTTCCCTCCTTGTAGATGTGGGATAATTTGAAACACGTCAATTTTTTTTGTATGATAGAAATAATTTTGTCAATCTTCTACACATGTAATTTGTTGGTATCAATAGCATTGACAATAATTTGTGAGTCTCCTTCAAAATGCAACCATTCCGCCTGAATTATCTTTGCCATTTCTGTAGCCAACAATGATGCCTGAGCCTCTGCTTCATTGTTGGTTTCATCCTCTAATCTTTTAGACTATGTGGCCAGAATGCTACCCATAGAGTGTTATATATAGTTTGTATTGTTCATTTAACTCAAAAATTAATTATATTCCATCAACTTACATGTCAAAATAATTTAAAATTGAGCACCTTCAATTCAATTCTATTTTTAAAGATAAGTTCTTTAAGGCTAATGACAATGATTAATTATGGAATGGATAAAACCATCAATTTGAAATGAAATCAAACACATAATCAACTAGATCCCTTGTGTTTGCAGTAATGTCAAAAAATGCTACATCACTATATGTATTCTACAAATTTGTCTTCTATGTTTTGATCTTTGTACGTTGCTTCAATCTTAGATCAACTCACTCTTGGAATCCATTGGTAATTCTTTGGGAATCTTCTTACCATTGGATGTAGACACTTCATATTTAGCACATACAACTTTCACTCAAACCTTGGTTGATATAGGCACTACAAAAAAAATCATACTAGAGTCATTTCAAAAGTTATAGATTGTAGTTAGACTTAGCCCCAAGAATATGATGGGTTGCACTTTTGGTGTCATGAGTGTTCTAATATAGGCCATATTGCAACAAAAACACCACCCTTAAATACAAATTAGAGTACCATGGATCATGGTGGAAAGAAGAACCATGTCACCATTACACTATTGAAGGTCCTCTAGGGGAACCATTTAAGATTTCCTCAGGCTCGTCAATGACATCAAAAAGTTCAAATAGTTCTTAGATGATCACATTAAAGAAAACAAATACCTCTTTGGTCAAACAAGAATTTAACTCTACCTCTCAAAAGATGGCAACAACATCAAAGGGTCTTTTTATAGGTAAGGAGTTCCAATTTCCTTTAGACGCTTCTAATGAAGGGTTTGTTTGAGCAATAAAAGCTTCTATGGTGCATGTATGCAATAGCGTAGAAATCAAATGCATAATTAATGCAAAACAAAAACTTTCTATTCTAAACCAAAACAAATCTTATCTAGGACATGCAAATTGAATAAATGAGAGAAAATATTACAATAAAGCTCCATTGCAAATGTGATTTTCTCCAAGATGGTTGAGAAGTGGATGATCTTTACCAAAAAAAAAACTTATTTTTCTAACATATAGTTAGCATAAAGTAGATGGATGAAATGCATAGGTTTAATGTGTCTATTTATGATTTTTAGAGGGAAGATAGTGGATATGAGATGTTAATGTTGATGATAGGGAATGAATGAGTAAACTTTCCTAGGATTGAGAGGATGAAGGATTGTGGTGTACTTTGTTAAAAAAAGAAGAGGTAGGATTGCATTTAGCAAAACTAGTAAGTTTTTGCAACCATTAGAATGTGGGGGTCAAATTTAGTGATCCTTTTACTCTTGAAATTTGGTGGAGGAATACAACTTAATTAAATAATAAAATTATTTAATTATTCTAGCCATGTGAGGTAGAAATAGGATAATTTAATAATAAATTATTTAGCTATATGTGAGACAAAATTGACTAATTAAATAATATAATTATTTAGTTAGATAGAGTACATTAGGTTAATTGGATTAAGTAAACAATGTAATCATTTAGTTAATTTTGGACAAGCTTACTATGAAAATGAAAACATAGGTGTTTATATTCTCCACCTCTTTGATACAATGTCACGACTAAGTGGTCCATTTTGGCAAAGAGGAATAAAAGTAGGATGAAGTGGAGTCTACAATGTTGTAAGAGGTGTACTAAAAAATATGAAAATGACATCTACCTTGTTGTCTACAATGTTATAAGAGGTGTACTCAAAAATATTGGGAAATTATACAAGTGAATCATAATATACATCATAAGAAATGTGTCATAGGATCAAGGGGGATTTCCTATGGGGGTCAAGACATTTTCCTTTCTCATTGATAGTAAATTATAAATACACTAGGGAATATTATGCTTGTGTTCCTTAAATTAATTCATATAGTTTCTATACCATGTAGGATCAAATATCTATATGTCTCCATCAACAAAATAGCCACTAAAAATGAAGGTAATGTGCCCTCATTACAGTGTGAGGAAGGATCTCATATTTTTGGGTGTGGTTGACTAGAGGATCAAGACATGATGGGTAATTTGGTAATGTAAAGAGATCCATTGATCTAATATTATCCAAATCATTTATCAAGGATTTTGAATATGGTTGCCAATATTTTTTTTCTTAGTAATTGAAGTGAAAGATATGGAGGGTAGATCAATAATGCTAATGTATGACATGGATTTTGTGTAGATGGATTTGGGGAAAGCCTATAAGGGTTGGCAATGGTTATCTATTTCCCTTCCAAGAATTTCGTAAGTATTGGAAGGGATGGAGGTCACCAAGAATAGTAACTTCCACACCATTATATCAAAACTTGAGGCCTTGTGGTAGGTTGGGGGTATTAATTCATATTATGAATCCATGGTCAACCAAAAAGGAGGTTGTGTAAAAGATCCATACTTTAAGTTCATGCATTTATTTGTCTGGAGCATGTGACTCAAACACCAAATCAACATTTGATCTAATTTTCCAATTATGTTAACCATCATGCACTATAAACAAAAGGTTATGAGAGATAAAACATATTGCCTTCAAATATATATAAGAAATCCAAAAAAGTGCAAGAAGGATTTCAAGAGCGACATCCTCACCATGAGGAAGAGGATCAAGAGGAGCCAAAGTATCTGAAAATGGAGGGAAACTCCATGAATAATATCTTCTTTATGAGATTAGAGAAACAAAACTATAACCTTGTAGTTTTCTAACTGGGGTTAAGTTTTAAATTTAAAAAAATGAAAGAAATACAGAAAACTCTCTAGCGGAAAGCCTTCCAAAGAGGGTTAGCTAAAAAAACTATATAAAATATTAAATCTTGCAACACAAATGAGTTATTAATAAAAACTGTGAGCTTCTCTCTTATCAACAAAGTTTCCAAGAAGGTGTGCTCCACAATGATAACCTTCAACAACTTTCACTCAAAACAAGGATTAGTTACCAAGCTCTAATACCATGAAAGAAATAAAAAAAGTGAGGAAGGAACAATAAACAATCCAAGTGAGCTTGATGAGAGAGAAAGAGTTACCATGAGAAAATTATCATCTAGGAGCATTCACTAAGCAAGCCAAAGTAAAAGGAGACAAGATGTTTTGAAAGGGGAAAAGAAAAGAAAAACCCCTTGTGATATTATGAATGAGGCCATAGCCTAAAGAAGAGAGAGAGAGAGAGAGAGAGGGGGGGGGGGGGGTACTATGTAACTCCCAAGTCTATGAATGCCACCATTCATAATAGGTTTGTGCCAAGTGTCTCAATCCTCTTAAGGAGGATAAACTAAAAAGAGAAATTACATAAAATGAGTTGTCCTCCCACTTGGACTAGAGGAAAAATTACATGTATGGATTCCATAGGAATATCCTAATTACAATTAATGAATACATGTAAAGATTACTCTTCAAATAGATTTGATGGTAATCACTTGATATTCATCCTTATCATATTGGGAGGTTTTGGAATGACTATCATCAAAGATTTTTGTGAGTAGAAAGGTGATCATGTTGGCAATGATCAATTGATGAAATATTACTTCAATAGGATATCATAGAGGTGTTAATTTTATCCTTTTTCCTCTTAGGAGGTGAAAATGAGATATGATGATGGAATATTGTTGAATGGTTTGGACATGCCGTGAGCTAGTGGTCCCATATTCGACTATATTCTTACTTGTGTACTAAAAAAATTGAGTTTTTCATTGGAAAATTTTAATTTATCATTTTGACTTTTGTGTTTTTAATACTATGCCTACTAATGATAATAGATCTTTAGGTGAATAATCATAGATACAAATGGACTTGATGAAAATTGATGATAGTTTGAATGCAAAATAGTTTATGGATCCAATTGTTATTTAAGTCAGTGGTGTGGCATCTGTATCTTTATTTTCTTTGTATGTTTAATTCATTCTTGTGGATGGAGTGAACAAAGATTCATAAATTCCATCCAGCTCTACTACATGCAAGGTAAGAATAATCTTTTTTTATGGATTCAATAAAATGTATACTTATTACTCTTCTAGAAATGAGAAATTTCTAATTAGTATTCCTCTTTCAATGATATCATCAAAAGAAGTGAAAAATTGGACTTGTAAATAAAATGCCAATTCTGGATTGAGATTTGAGACAAAAGTGTGTACAAGTTGCTTTATTAGTATTAGTCATTGAAGCCTGCTAACTAAATCTCTTCACCATTAATGTAATGATGAAAATATTTCCCTTATTTTTTTGGGTGTTGTATAGGTTTATTATTTTTAAATCAATGGTCCAAATTATACGAAAAAAAATTAATTTTTTTGAAAAGGTTTCTAAAGGCTTTTAAATTTTTTAAACAATTTAGTCTCAGGCTTAATCCCAAAAAATGTGCATTCGGTGTCACTTTTGGGAAACTCTTAGGTTACATCATTTCAGCTAAAGGCATAGAGGTTGATCCTAAAAAAGTTCAAGCTATTATGGACATGCATCCACCTAAGAACATCAATCAAATGAGAGGACTTCAGGGAAGGCTACAATCTATTCGGTGCTTCATTTCACAGTTGGCTGACAAGTCACAACCGTTCCCTAAAACTTTGCATAAGGGTCTGACTTATGAATGGAATGTAGAATGTGCCAGGGGACTCACTCAAATTAAACAATATCTTGCTAATCCACCTATATTGATGCCTCCTATTCATGGGAAGCCGCTCATACTATACATCTCAGCCACGAACACATCTTTGGGTGCTCTCTTAGCTCAAGAGGATCAAAAAACAAAGAGAGAGCCATTTATTATATTAGTAGAACATTGGTTTCTTATAAAATGAATTATTTTGTCATTGAAAAAGCTTGTCTAGCAATAGTATTTGCTTCACAGAAATTGCGGCATTATATGCTCGCTCACACTACAAGACTCATTGCAAAAATTTATCCCCTGAAGTACTTATTGAGAAAGGATGCCCTCACGGGTAGACTAGCAAAATGGGTTATGATACTCAGTGAATTTGACATTGAGTATGTGGAAAGAAAATCTATCAAAGGACAAGCAATTGTTGATCAGTTGGTGGAAGCTCCTCTGAAAGATCACCAACCTTTAAACATTGAATTCCTAGATGAATCCATCATGCTTCTCACACATCAATCTTGGAGCATGTTCTTTGATGGATCATTCACTCAGCAAGGATCACATGCAGGCATTTTGTTTATAACACCTCAAAGATACTCATTTCCCAAAGCTTATAAAATGTTGTTTCCCTACAAAAAAAACATCACTGAATATGAAGCTCTCATCAATGGCATGAAGATAGCCATTGAATGACATATGGATGAGCTCAAGGTCTTTGGAGACTCTCAATTAGTCATCAACCAAGTTAATGATATCTATCAAACAAAAGATGACAAGCTAGTACCTTACAAGCGAATGGTGGATGATCTCAAACAGTAATTTGCACACATTTCTTTCCAGCAAATTCCAAGGGCAGACAATAAAGCAGTCGATGCTATGGCCACTCTTGCCTCAATGTTACAAATGCCAGAAAATGACTTTAGACATGAATTCCTGGTGGAGACATTACGCTACCCAGCCTATGATATTCCTAAATCTAGGATGATATGTTTAGTCATTGGACATGATTCATCCCACTACCACCATATCTATTCCTACCTCCATGACCAAATCATTCCAGACACCTATACCCAGAATGAAAAGCGTCACCTAATTCATAACGCTTCACAGTATGTCATTATAGAAAATGACTTGTATAGACGAGGTCTAGACAGTACCCTCCTTAGGTGTCTAGAACCCGATGAGTCCAAATGTCTGTTAGCTAAGGTACATGAAGGTATATGTGGGTCTCATTTGAGTGGTCTGGCGTTAGCTCGTAAACTTATTAGAGTTGGTTACTACTGGATAGATATGGAGAAAGAAGCCATTCATTATGCCAAGGCTTGTAAACAGTGCCAATTTCATGGAAATCTGATCCATGCTCCTGCTAAAGAGCTTATTCCTTTCATCAGTTTCTGGCCATTCCAACAATGGGCCTTTGATTTGGTGGGTCAGATACATCCTTCTTCTTCAAGAGGACATAAGTTTATCATCACAGCTATAGACTATTTTACTAAGTGGGTTGAGGCAGTCCCTCTAACTATAGTTGATGGAAAGTTTGTGGCTATGTTTATACTAAACTATATCATCTGTAGATATGGTGTATCCTCATCCATTATCACTGAAAATGGGGGACAATTCAAGAACAAGGACCTGAAAGAGTCATGCACCAAATTCAGGATCATTTAGCATTGGTCATCTATCTATTCTCCCCAGGGTAATGGACAAGTAGAAGCTTCTAATAAGACAATTCTCAAAATCTTACACAGAACAGTTCATAAATTTGGTAGAGATTGGCACCTCCAGATTAATCCAGCTTTATGGTCCTATAGAACAAGTATCTGAACACCAACAGGGGCCACACCCTTTGCCTTGGTTTATGGGGAAAATGTTGTATTTCCTATTGAGGTTGAGATTCCTACATTGCGAGTCTCTTTGAGGGGCCTCATCACTGATGAAGAAAATAGAATATCCTAGCTACAAGAGCTAGAGCTACTGGATGAACGTCGCAAGGTGGCATTCGATCATCTTCGAGAATACCAGAAGAGAATGTCTAAGTCCTACAATAAGAAAGTCAGACAAAGGGAATTCCAAGTGGGTGATCTCATCCTGAGAGAAAACCCTAAAAATCAGTAGCAGCGGCTCCAGAAAGGGAAATTTGAGCCAAAGTGGCTTGGTCTGTATGTTATCACTGCAACATTTGGGTCTGGTGCTTATCAACTCTCCACCATTGAAGGAGAATAGCTCAAAGAGCCTATCAATGCTCTTCACATGAAAAGATTCTATAGCTGAGGCATTCTCTGTGTGCTCATGTACATACTTATTGATTCTAAAAAAATCCAAAAAATGATATATTGTCAAAAATCCTAAAAATTGCAAAATGTCCTAAAAAAATGATCATCTTAGTGAAAAATTGGTAAACAGGCACTTTGATGTATCTATTATCCTGGTGAAAACCTAGTAAGCAGGTGCCTTGATAATAATCAAAAAATTGAAAATTTGAAAAAATTAAAAAAAAATCAAAAATACAAAAATACAAAAATACAAAAAAAATCAAAAAGAGAAAAGTACAAAAAAATTGAAAAAGAAAAAATGTGCCATTGATGAAAACCTGGCAAATAGGTGTCATGGTAGCAAAAATAGAATCTCTACCAAGATGGTGAAAACCTAGTAAATAGGTGCCTCTTGTTCCCTAATGCTATACTTATTGCAGCACCACTTGGCTCTTGCTTTCCTGCTTTAGTTTGCTTTCTCGCTCTCCTCCTTTAGTTTGTTTCCTGCTTTAGTTTGCTATCTCATGCATTCACTTTCACCTATCTTCGAGATTTTCCTTGACTCTACATGGATTGGAACTGGTCACACTTGGGGGCACCTTCTTAGTCTAGGGGGCATTGTCCTATCATGTTTGGAAGTTTTGTTCATGCATCAGTCACCAGTGAGTCTCATTGCATCTGCCTGCTGATGCCTAGCTACTTTTGAGATTTCTCTCCTTGAGGATCTCTCATGTATCGATCACCATTGGTTCCCACTATGCCTACCTACTAGTACCTAGCTCTCATTCAAACCCCTCTCTTTCAGGATCTCTTCCTTACATCAATCACCAGTGGTTCTCACTGAGTCTACCTACTGATGTTTCGTTCGCTCTCAAATCTCTCTCCTTGAGGATCTCTTGTATCAGTCACCAGTGGTTCTCACTACATTTTCCTATTGATACTTGGTTAGCACTCTGAATATCTCCTTGAGACTTCATTTCTTGAGATGGTCACCAGTGGTTCTCACTGAGTCTGCCTATTGTCGCTGTCCCATTAAGACTTCAAACATTGTACACTTCTGATTCGACTTCAATCCGCTTAAACTGAAACTGAAAATTGACTTTGTGACTCTCTGAAGCATGCTAAGCTTTTCTTTTGTGTGTTTGTCTTTCGCTTTATCATTCCCCCTCGAGAAACTCTAAGACGTCTTCTTGACCGAGAGAAGCAAGGATTTGGGGCATGGTCTTTCCTTTGCTTTTTGTTTGTTGGTTTAGTTCCAATGATCCAAAGAATTCACATAAGAGGGGTGTCCATCTGTAAGAGCCTTCATCACGTATTGGATGGCCATGTGTACCTCGACTCCTTTTATATGGAAACTTTGGTGAGGTTGGTTCTTATCCTTGTCTGTTTTGGGTGACTTCTTTCTGCTACAAGTGAAATTGCAAACGCTTGTCCTGTGAAGTGAACGTAAGGGTCACTGCGAGCATTATTTGGAAAAAGAAGTAACTCTTGTGTGTCTGGTGTGTTGGTATGCAAGCAACATTCTGATCATTATAGCAGCTATGCTTTGATGCTTATGTTAACTTGCCAAATCAAAAGGAATAGACGTTCAGGTCATTCTGGCTTCTTGTGCCTTAATGCTTACACCTCATTCTGAAAAATCTAAGATTAATGTCATATTCATATTCTCATTATTGCAATGTCAGTGAGGATTGTATGGCATCTGGCGATTGTCCCATACCTAAAAACTCTATGATGATAATAAAATGAGTCCAACAACCAAGTCCTAGGGTTTGCATCTCGCTTAGGCTTGCTTTTTTCATTCTAGGCTTGCATTGAGACAATGTTTTGGTGCTCTTTTGATTGTCTTCTCCTAGATCTATTCATCAAAAGTTCTCATCTTTTATCCTGGATTCATCTTGGTTGCACAAGTGTCTGGTCCTCATTCTCAATCTTCAAATATATCCTTTTGATTAGTACCTGTCATATATTGCTACATCCTACATGAGATGATTAGTATCACATACATTGCATGGACATTGCATTTCCATTTGCATCCATAAAATCCATATACATTTACATTTTCATTTGCATGTGCATCCATTATAAGCATAAATCAAATCATACATTGCATTCATTTATCTACCATCTATCATCACATTTCACATTGCATATTCGTATCATAAAAGAAAGAATGTGCATCTCATACATATCTAATCCATACATCTAAATCATCTAGGAAACATCTCATAAAACATGAACATCAACATTAAAGCAATATATAAACAAGTACAATGATGTCAAAGAGGCAATCTCATATATATATATATATATATATCTCACGGTCGATCAATGTCATGTACAAAAAGAATGGTGCTACTCGAGCACAGTATCAAAATATGGGCTACAATATGAATTTTAAAATGAGCTAACTCTTCCCATCGCCACCTGGAGGAGGTGGCGGCGGTGGTCCTTGTGGTGGTGGTCCCTAAGGTAGAGGCATCAGTCTCTGTGGAGGTGCCTGTGGAGGTGGTCCCGATGGTGGAGGTCCCTGTGGTGCTCTGGCATACTTAGAAAATGGAGGCACCTGCTCTGATAGATCTAGAACAACACCAACATATGCCGCATAGTAGTAAGCTTCCTGAGCAGACTCATATCTCATCTCTAGCCATGACCTCACCAGCTCCTCTCGGAGCTCTCTGATCTCCCACTCCCTGTCAACCACCCACGTCTCATGGATGATGACCTGAGTGTGGTAGTCATCCCTCTCCCGCTGTACCTGTCAGACTCTCTCTTGGCTCTTCCTAAGAGCCTCCTGTACCTGTGCTAGTTGTGGTGGTCCCTATGTGGCCTGATCAGACATATCAATATCCTCAACTTGTGCCTCCTTATCAGGAGGCATCTGTTGTGATGGGTCCCCCATCCTTTGTCTAGTGGCTCTCTGCTGAGTCCCACTGCTTCTAGCACCTGCATCTGACCCCATAGTCCTAGGAGGGATGTCCATCTGCCCTATCCTCAGCCTCAGTACCCTCTGTCTCTGATGTTGTTACTGTGGCCCCTGCTGTGCAGCCTACTGTTGTCTAGGCTACTGCATTGGTATCTTCTACTAGGCAGGTACTTGCTACTGTGCAGGCTACTGTTGTGCTCCTTGGCGCATGCCTATAGGATCTATGAACCTCAGGAAGGGGTGCGCCAAGAGGTGATCTCAATATGCAGGCATCATCCCTGCATTGGTGACATCCACCATGTAGTCCCAACGAGTTGGAGGCACTCGTGCCTCAATTGTGCATTTGCTTTGATCTAACCTGGGCTACCAGCCCTTCTTCATCTCATCAACGAAGTGAGCATGTGTAGCATACTCCTGGGAGATGTCTTGTTGTCTCCCAAACTACCTCATAACACGTGTGAGAAAGAAGCCCTCAATGACAGAAATAGTACATCCAATTAGTGGACGTGAGACAAAGATATGGGAGAGCTCCCGTCAACCATCATCCCATGGCTCTGTGGCTACCCAAGGTCTCCACACAAGTGCTACCATATCATCTAACTACCCCCTCCACTGCTTGGTCTTACCTAGCGCTGGCTAAGTCATAGGGCCTTCATATCTATAAATGTAAGGCTCGAGGGCCTGTTGTGTATCATGAAATATCAGCCTGCAAATAGGTAGATGCTCCCAGGCCCAGATTTGCAATACAAGAACTCCAACGGCCATGGTCTTGGCGCTTTGATACACGATCTTGTGCATCTCGCGGTACATCTGTGCGAGCATACACTTGCCCCATCCGAATCTAACAACTGGCCTATCCAGCATCCATTGCAGCATCCATCCCCAACCGCACTCCAATCCATGTTGTCCTTGATCAGGAACCAAGTAACAACTCAGGAATATGGCTAAAATGACTGCTAATCTGTGAGCACCACCATATCTGCTGACCAACTCGTCCCATGAGATGGCCCAACCCATCAATAAATCATCTCTGAATATGGCTCTCAGTGCCAGTGTACCTACCCTCGGCTGTATATCATACTCAATACAGGCACCATGGAAGGGTATCCTTAGTATTTGGTAGACATCCTCGGGAGTGACTATCATCTCCCCCATTCGCAAATGAAATGTGTTCGACTCTGAATGGAAACGCTTGACAAGTGCACCTAGAAGACCATGATTTACCCGAATGTCAGGTATATCACGCAAGTAAGACAATCCTAGCCCCTCGAGGTGGGCACTCTCAGCATCGGTCAACCTCTATACTAATGTGGTGATGACTGGATGGTGCGACCGGAATGCGACATCTAGGAAGTCAACCTGCAAAGCAAGTGACGACATTGGATCAATATCTCAACATGATGGTTTCAAAGCAACAATAGAAAATGAGGCTACACACCTATCCTAAACATGACTCTAGAATGTTTTAATTACCTGACTTTATACAAAATTGGATGAAGATTCTAAACGCTGCAACAACTTCCCGCATGAGGAAACTGTTTCTTCGCACGAGATAGGATGGACTCTCGCGCGGCAACGCTAAATGTCTCGCGCGAGCTCGCGGAGATACCTGGGCGAGGAAGCCCTAATCCATGTGAGAGAACCATTCTCTCGTGCGAGGGGCGATCGAGGATGGTGCGAGGAAACTATTTCCTCATGCGAGGGTTGAAGAACAAGGTCCTAAAATGTGCTAAATCTAGCCTAAATCACCTAATAAAGCGTTAAAATTTGAAATGCAAGATGGTTTATCGACTACTCACAGGTGGGTCATACTCCGGTGGTCAATTGTGGTGTCGGGAACACTCAAATTGATGTGTATGCACTGGAACACCCTCCATTCTCTCTCAGAGCTCCCATAATCGCTAGAAGACAAAGTGAATAATGATTTGAAAATGGCCCCTCCGGGCCTTATATAGCTTTTGACCTAATTTTCAAAAGTGCTCTATTTTACGCAAAAACTTCACCCTTGGCTAAATCGACCATTCTGAATCCATTTTCGGGATCAAAATTGAAATTTGACATCTCTAGATGGCTCAAAATCGCATTTTAAAATTTTGGGATCCTTTGGGATCATACACTTGTGCAGTCAACCTTCTGGCGTCATTTTCTTGCCAGAATCTCATCTCATCATCATTTTCTCGATATCTTCAATGTTTTAATCAAAGTCAACTCTAGTCAAATTTGGCTAACCATGGTCAACCATGGTCAAACTTGGTCAACAAGACCTCCAAATTACTTCTGCAACTTCTTAAATCTAGTTTGATTGCTTCTATTCTGCAACCTCTTGTTGTCAATCATCCTTCTGATATGTCATCTTTCGATTTCACTCCCGAGGGGGCAGGATGATTGCATCATTTGAATCTTGTTGAACCAGTCTCATATCAATCTGATCTAAATCAAAGTCCTCACCGCTTGGGGCATCTCTTCACTAGGGGCATCTTCGTGCCTCGTATCTTATCATCTTGTCATCTATCTTTTAGGTATCCGAACAATCTAACTCGGATCCTCGAGGATCAAGCTTCATTTTGGAGATGGTTCTCGAAATCTCATTAGGTATTGGGGTAACCTAACCCTAATTCCTGAAAGTTAAGCTTCGTTCTGGAGATGGCTCTCAAAATCTCTTTTTAGACCATTATCTAGGTAATCTAACCCGGGTCTCGGAAGGCTAAACTTCGTATTGGGGCAATCTAACCCCGATTTTGGAGATTAGTCCTAAATCTGCATATGTCATCATTTGATCAATGGGCATTGGAGCAATCTAACCCTGATTCCAATCTCCTCTCAAGTTGTCATTAGATCGTTGTCTTCGCAATCTAACTTAGACTTTGGAGAATCATGCCTCGTTCTAGAGGTGGTTCTGCAATTCGATCTATTTCGGTGTCTTGGCATCCTAACCTTGACTTCTGAGGGTTAAGCTTCATTCTGGGGATAATCCTGAAACCTCATTTGTCACATCAGACTATTCTTTGAATCAACGTGCTGCTTGCACATCAATTCAAAGAGGGGCAAATGTAATACCCCAAAATTGGCACCTTATAATTTCAATCAATTTTGGTGCATTTCTTCAATTTTACATCATTAAAGTCCTATTTTACTAGGCAATTTTATCTCTCCTACCTGACTTTATTTGACTTGGTGTCAATTGCAAAAACCCTAAATTGCATTAATCTCACACTATAATTAATTCCTAAGTATTCGACTTTATTAGCTAAAATAATCCCTATGATAAGTTAATTTAATTCTAAAGTCCTAAGTGCTTTAAATTAAATTAGACCCACCCCATTTAGCTAATACACATAAAAGGAATTAATATTATTTGGTTATTTGAATGGATTATCTTATTTTGGATTTAATAATTCAAATTATTCGAAGGGTCACCCATGTGTGGCAATAATTCATTCTTTTAATTAAGTAATTCCTCAATATTTGTCTCAATTGGAAATGAAGATTTGATCGTTTCATTTCAAGAAACTCTTCATCCTCTCTCCAGGCTTGTCTATATTATGAACCTCATTTTCTCATTTTGAAGAGGCAATTGTGAGAATATCAAAACTATAGTTAAATTGTGTCTCAATTATTTCATGTTTCCAAGTTTTTATTGCATATTAGTTTAATTCTCATTTAGTATAATTGCATTCTCATATTAAACTAGTTTTCTTATATGTTTTTGGATTAATTCTCATATCTCTTTCAAGTTCTTAGATTAAAATCTGCAATTCATTCTTAGATTAAAATATGTACTTCATTCTTAGATTAATTGCATCTTCATCTTAGATTAATTGCAAATTGTTCATCTTTGAAGCTTTCAAAAATCCTCCCTCTTAGTTTGGTCTTTTGGTTGTTGGCTCTCGTTTTGAGAGTAATTCAAACACCCCAGCTAATTAGGAGGCAACAGGTCGAATCGATAGAATCTTGTGAATTGAGTAATTCATACTCATCTTCGTGATTCGGTGATCGAGCAATGACTATGTTGTGTACATGGCTGGATTAGAGGTCCACGTTCAGCTATAAACACATACATCCATCCTTATCCAAACTAGGGGAAAACAATGGGATATCTTTCATATTCCACTTGACCACATAAAGGTATGCGTTTTATTTTTATTTATTTTTTAATTTAGTTTTCTCATGTTCAATTTATATTTTTTTCACACTTATGGCCACTTTTTACAAATTACTATCATGGTATTATGCTTAGATTTTATATAGTATTTCTTTCTCCCTTATTGGTGTGTGATCCTTCATAGAACACACAAAAAACAAGGGGGCCTATTATTAGTAACACTTTCAATATTATTTGTAATTCACAGATTAACTTTTCATTGTTGCTCCAATTATGATGCTTCCAATTGTGTTTTTCTTTTCTTTTTAATTTGGTCATAGCTTGATCAATGTAGAACCACATACCTATTAAAGTGGGGAAAAATAAAGGTGAAAAGTACATAGTTTACATTTTTACCTTTTGTTGTACAATATTTCTCATGAGTGTCTTAAGTGTATTCATCTAGTACAACATTTGATTGATTTGGTGCTCCCATTAATCTCATAAGCTCAAACTAACAATAAAAATAAAACGTAATCCTTACTTACAATTTTTGAATCCCAAATTATTAACTCCTTTGTTGGGCTTAATACCACATATGCAATTCCAACTATATCAATAGCATAGCTATAGGATCTATTCACTTTGTTTAAATTCAAAATTTATATTGAGCTTAGGATGATCCACTTTCAAATAATCACAATTTATTATTTCCCATGCTAAAGTTTTTAAATTTTGTACCTTGGACATCACTCCCAAGGTTATTTTATAAGAAGAAACATCTAAGGATCCATCATGACAACAACCCCTTTGCACTTATTTGTCAAAAGGATCACCTATCAATTATAATTCCACTTTCCACAATATGAACATTAGCCTTTGCATCAACACATAATAAAGTTTGACCTCTTGTATTAGATCAGTTTAACACCTATTACGTCATACATAATTACATCAAATCTAAAATACTAAACATTATAATAGTCACATGAATTATTTTTTGTTATTTTGTCATCTTATAACATTATCAAATTTGTTGAAATTCATCCTTTAAGTCTTAGCTAAGAAAAATGGGGGCAAACAAGTTGTCTCCTACATCTAGCTACCAAGTTCTAGAAGTATTCATCCACAAGTTACCAATTTTTTTGTAGTAAGTTAAGGCATTCATAAAACTTGTTTAAAAGTACATTTGAAGATTTCAAGATAAAATGATTAGATCTGCAACAAAATATCAATACCATGAAAATTAGGTTAAACCTACAATCATGATTGTCAAACCAAGTACAATATTGACCCAAGTTAATATACATTTTGAAAATTCACAAAATATAATCATAAAATGTGTATTCTAAATTTAAATTAAAAAATAAAAAAAATCATCGATTACAATCTTTTTAATATTCACTTCCAAAATATTTATTTGTTATATATTTTTTAATCTATACATATTTATATACCAATTCCTCTATCTAAAAAAATATTTATATTATTTATTTACGTTTATTAAATAAAATGTTTCTATACTAAATGTTTCTATATAAGTAGTTTTATAATAAAGATCAAATATTACTAATATAAATCATTCTTCTCTTAGTAATGAAGGAATATGATAGCCTAATAAAGTGAAAAGATAAAAAGCAATAAATTAATGAGATTTCATTTATTATTTTTTTATAATATTATAAATAGATTTATCTATTATGTGATTTTATATTTATTGAAATATTAATGGATGACAATCAATTAGTTTTTAATATCAATAATTAGTTATTTGTCATTTTTAATATAAAAATCAAATAATTTTTTATTATATAATAAAATATGTAATTTTATTTCTTACAAATTAAAGGTCAAATAAGACAACTTGATCATACAAAATCAACATATTTTATACTAACTACTCTTATCTTATGAGGGATTTGATAGGAAAATTTTAAAAAATATTTAGAACATTTTGTATTTTTAATCAAGTAGATGATAGACTAATGAAATAAGACAAATTCAAATTACTAGATTAATGAGGTCGTATATGAAATTATCATATATCATAAAAATTAAAAAGAACTAATCTTTAACCTTTTGTTTCAAAGTATATATCACAATTTCTTTGTTTATAAAGACACTTTATAATAGCATGGATAGTCTCATAGAGGACATGAATGTTATTGATACATCTATTGAGTGCAGTTAAATAGATATAGTGGTGATGACTTCATTGACTCAATCTATCTACCCATCCATTACTACATATTATATATTTCACTTTAAGGATATGTTCATTTCTATTATTTTCACTTGATATTATAACTTGGAAGTAAGCTAGTTGTTTGGTTTTGAAGGATGCATTCATCCATGGTTGTTTGAATTTGGTGGCAAACAAATGTTGTCATATTTCATCTTGCATTCACGTGTTTATTGGCCACACAAAGACCTATGTATCTATGTTGTGTGTTTTTTTATGATTTATGTTTTGTTTTCTCATGCTCAATTTATCACATTTATGCTTTGTATTTAGTTTTTCATGTTTATGCTCACTTTCTACACAATGACTTGTTGGGAAAGAGACATTGTTGCAGTTAGTTGTATGTTGTCATTGATGGAAACTATACTTATTTCGTATGGTCTCCCAACATATTTTGTGTATACCGAAGGTTAGGATGGATAATCGACTAAGTAAGGATAAACAAGCAACAGTATATAGGTTCAACGATATGATTGATATGGATATGTTCGGTTGAATTATGAGTAGTGAACTTGATAGAAGGCTAGTTGGAGTATATTTTGTAATAGTCTATGATCGCAGTAGCCGATATGATGTTTCGGGTGAGTTATGATGTTTTGAGTATCAGATTGGCAAACAAGTATGAGAGACAAAGTTAGATAGTAGATAGATCGATTAGCGATCCTACAAGATCGATGATCTGATTGAGATCATGTATTTTGGTAGAGACAACATACTACATGTTATCTACAGCTTGAATAGGTTAGCATGAAGATTTGATCAGTGTTTTGGTTGAGGTTGAACACATTACCTATTTTTCTATTGGAGTCGACAGTGGACCAATTATACTTTGGTAATAGGTGTATAAGATCAAGTCTTTGTGTTGATTGAGAAGATGTAGGTGATGTGATGTTTTAGAGGATATTGTGTGAAGATCTAAGATACTATGTACCTAATTGTTAAGGTTAGATTAATGCTTATCTTATGTACTTGCATGGAACTGTGTTGGCATATTTGATGCTATTTCCTAGTTCAACATTTTTGGATTGTAGTCCAATATTTTCTATAAGAAGTGATCTTTATAAAGGTTGTATCTCTCTCTTTTGTAATTGAGAAGTGTTCTCTAGGTAGTGTACCTAAATGCTTATGCATTCCATTTTGTAATTCACCCTTAACTGGGTTATCTATATTTTTGCAGAGATATTTGTGGGTTCCATCCCCACCGTGGTTTTTCCCTTAACCGGGTTTCCATGCAAAAACCATGGTGTCATGAGATTTTGGATGCTTTCTTTGTTTTGTATTTGTTTACTAATTGTGGTTAGCTTATGGTTGTGCAATCATATTAATAAGGTTAGAAATAGCCAAACATTGACTCACCCCCCCCTCCCCTCTCTTAGTATTCCTCAATACCAACATGACTGTCATAGCATTATGTTTAGCACTTATCTAAAAAATTTCCTTGATTTTTGTGTCCTTTTGTTGAAACACAAAATCAAGGGGCATAGTGTTAGTAATTACACTTCCAAGTTTATTTGCAATTCATAGGTTGACTATAGATTATTTTTCCAACTATATTATGATTCTAATTTTTTTATCATTTCATTTTACTTTATAATGCTTACCCACTTAGATTCATATGCATATCAAAGTGAGAGAAAAAATTATGATTACATACCTTGCATTTTACTCTTTTTTACACCTTTTCCATGAGTGTTCTGAGTGTATTTCTCTAGCACATGATTTTCATTGATTTCACATTGTTAAATACATTATCTTAGATTCAAAATCAAAACAAAACTTAATCCTTGCCCAAATAATTCCCTAGTCTCAAATGATTAGTTCCCTTATTAGGTTCAAGACTACAAGTGCAATTCTAATAAAGGTTAATAATGTAGCTATATGATTTATTTATTATAATAAAATTCAAAATTTATCCAAAGTATGAGATTTCTCACTTTCAACTAGTTGTTATTCATTGTTTCTCATGTTAAAACTTTCAAACAATAGACCTAGACAAATTATAAAGAGATATCACCCCTTAAGTCATTTTAGAAGAAGAAATATCTAAGAGATTCATCAGTGGAACAATCCTTTTGCACCTATTTGTCTAAAGGATCACCTATCAATTACTATTCAACATTGCATGCCACATTATCCTTTGCATCAATATATTGCAAAATCCTAGCTCTTGTACTTGGTTGTGCTCCAATATCTATTGCATCACATATTGTTACATCAAAGTCCAATATCTATTTGGTTCTCCCTTGATTTGTTTGGTGATTCTCCCTTACCCCCATCTAAAAAAATTATGGGGTTCTTTGACAACTCTCCCACTTCCAGATCTTTATTCATTTTAGCTTTAACAATATTTTCCCTTCGAGAGGGGGGTCATCATCTTTCCCATCCAAACCCTTAAATAGAGACAAATCAATCTTGACCTAATCCTTTTCAATTAAAGAGAGATCAATAGGTATCTTTGGAGTAGACTAGAACCTACTTGATCAAGACATATGGATTTCTTTTGCAATAGACTACATAGAGGCATCCAAGCCAACATTACCTTCCACACTTGGCTCTTCTTTTTCTAATGAGTAATGATGTGGGGAGGCATCCTTCCACCAAGTAGTTTTGTTGTCTTACCTCTATTTAACACATTGTGCTACTACATGACCTATATTGTAATATTTGCGACATCATAATGGGATGCTCTCATAATCTATGATTTGATTCCAAAAACAATATTTGGTGTCAAGTGAGATCTCAACAGAGAGATCCTTAGAGATATCAATATCAACCAAAATATGGGCATAGGTGGTGTGAAGATACTATGTAGAACCTTCATTAACCCACTGAAACTTTACCAAAATAATTTTCAATGGCTCCAAAATAAGAGTCTATTAGAGTAAAGTATTAATTATATTAATTAACTTTACTCCTTTCTTAAGATGTCAACACTTTTATTTTTAGTTGTTTATATTTAAACACACATGCACTAGTTGATTTAAACTTATGCACTTGTTGTTTTAAATATAAACTTGCATGCATTAGTCTTGTAATAATTTAACTAATTATTACATGCACTAGGGTTGCCTTTCAAGGCTTTCGATCTCCTTTATATGGATGATCCATTGTACATTCAATTCATTCATTATTTGAGGATATTTTCTTCTTCATTTTTTGAGTCAATCCCTTGCCCTCTTCTTGTCTCTACTTCCTTGTAACAGGTTTTTGTATGCAGGTGATCTTTGGGTTTTGTGGATTTGTATTGCTCAAATCCTACATGGTATCAGAGCCTAATCTACTATAGCTTGTTCATGTTTGAAGGATTAAGAGATTAGAAATTCATTTGTTTTAGATTAGGGCTTTTTTGTGTTTTTTTGAAATTAGGGGGTCCCTAAATTTTGGTGCACTTTGAGCTCAAACAAACCTCACTGTTGAGCTCACAGCACCCAAAAACCTCTATTTTGATATAAAACATGTCAAAATCAGACAACGTTGCAAGGAGAGGAAAATTTTTTTTGCCCCAGGGCTGTGCAAGCACCCTGAGGCAAGTTTCTGTACGATCCTTTTTGCGCAAAATTCAAAAAAATCAAAATTTTTTTTAAAAAGGGGGCACGCCACCCACGTTCAGCCCAGGAATCACCACTGCTGCACTACCATCGGCCTCAAACCGGTAGCGGTTAAGTTTAAACCATCATGCCAAACCGCCACCTGCGTCGCAGCTAGAGAAAATCGCCTGGTCCGCGCAAACTGCTAGCAGCCAAAGTCAATGACCATGGTTAGCGCAAACCACTAGCACTAAACTATCAGTGCTAGTGGTTGTTTGCACGCGGCGAAGCCCCCATGTGACTAGGGGCTACCGCCTTGGCCAAACCATTTTGGTTTTTTTTTGTCTTTGGAGCCTCTTTCACTGAAATTGGCATTCTGGGAGCTCCAGCCATCATTTTTCGACAAACAAGATTTCGCCAGAAAGCTGGTTCCGAGCCCGACACTCTCATGGAGGTTAATCTGGTATTTTTTTTCATCTAGCTTTCAATTTTTTTTGTCAACCCTAGATTATCCTTTTTGCATTCTAGGGGGCCTAATTTGTTCAAATTAGCTCTGTTTTTCAATCTAGAAGAAGCATCGGAAAGCTCTTCTCGAGCACCATCCAGATTTCTACCTATTTTCATCAAAAAAATTTCAAGGTACACAAGATGTAGATCTGAAGCCTTTTTTTCTCTTCTCTTGATAAAGCATATCATTCTAGGCTTAGGGGTTCGATATTTGGATTGTGGGGGGGTGTTATTTTCTTGTTTCTATCAGTTAAACTAGATATTTATCAAAACAAAACCCCTTCTAAAAAAATATGGTTGAGACCTCTTCTTGTTGAGAACTTCTGACCCCACATAATTATCACACATGGAAAACCCTGATGACATGGCTTCTCCATTCAAAAGGGCTTTGGTCTTGTCTAGATGCAGTGCAACCAGTATTATAGAGGCCCTTTGAGATCATGCAGCATTGAAACAAGATGGATGAGGCTATGGGGTTGATTGCTTTACAGGTATCAAACAACTTGCAGTTTCATCTTGATGGGTGCAATACCCCTCTAGCTATGTGGACCAAGCTTAACACCTTGTTTGGTACAATGAATGAGTTCAGAGCACTTCAGATTGAAGCAGAGGTGACCTCTCTTGTACCTGATTCTTTTCCCTCTATTGAGGACTTTCTGATGAAGTTCAAATAGCAGAGATCTTTGTTACACAGATGTGGAAAGCAAAAGACTAATAAAGAGTGCATTTATCTGATTATGTCTAAGCTTAGGGGAAACTTTTAGATCTTCTCTTCTACCTTTCATTCTACCATGGATGCTTTGGGACCTACATTCACCATGCCCACTTTTGAGGTGTTATGTGATCGTTTGACTAGAGAGCAGGCCAAACTTACTCAGTTGGACTCTCTAACAGGATCAAAGAATCAAGCATTGGTTGCCCAGCCATCCAAGGGAAAGCAGAAGTAGAAGCCCAAGCCCAAAATAGATTCAGCTGGCAGTGAGAATCCCTCCAAGCCACCTCCAAAATCAAATCCAAAGAAATCTACTCCGAAAGGAAAATCTTCTTAGTCTGGTGAGTCTTCCTCCAAGACTACGAAGTACACAGGTGATCCTTGCAATTTTTGTGGCAAGGAAGGGCATCCAGTTTCCAGGTGTTGGAAATGACTTGAGGCACTAGAAGAAGCCATCCAGAAGCATAGTCTTTCTCCTTTGAAGCCTCCACCTCCTCCCACTGGGAAAGGTCATGCTCTTTCTACTCGAGCTTTGACTTCCACTACTCCATGGATCATTGATTCAGGTGCTTCGCACCATATGACACACTCACCCAGTGTGGTTACCTCACTTGCTCAGAGTGTTACTACACAGATTGCAATTGGTGACTTAGCATTACTTTTAGTTACGGGTTCTGGCACTATTTCATTAGATGGTGGTTCTCTACAGGATGTTCTTTTGGTTCTAGCCATTTCTATGAACCTTCTGTCTATCTATCAGATTTGTCATTTTGGCTCTCATAAAATAGTTGAGTTCTCACCACATGATGTGGTTATTCGAGAGCTCCACGATCCTGACTTGGTTATTGCTATTGGGAGTGTTGATTCAAAGACTCACTTATACCGGTTTGATGGCTTCGAGAGCTCTGATTCTACTGGTGTTTCTCTTGTTTCTCATGTAGACACAGTGAGAAAGCTTTGGCATGAGCGTTTTGGCCATGTCAACTATAGATATTTATAGCAGATGAGTACACAGGAGCTTGTGATTGGGCTACCTCAGATCTCTTGTACTGATGGTGTTTGTCGAGGTTGTGTGCTTGGCAAACATCATAGAGATCCTTTTCTGTTCGGTAGATCCTCATGTGCTCTCGCACCTTTGGAGTTGATACACAGTGATCTTATGTCATTTCCCACTCCTTTTTCTGGTGCTAGATATGTACTCACCTTCATTGATGATTTCTCTAGACGCACATGGGTGTACTTCTTAAAGTACAAGTCTGATGTCTTTGATTCATTTCGAATCTTTAAGACATTTGTAGAGAAACAATCTGGCCTTTCTATCAAGCGTATATGCACTAACAATGCGAGGGAATATTTGAATCAGTCTTTCAAAGATTTTTGCGCTGAGCATGGTTTACAACATCAGTTCATAGTTCCTCTTACCCCTCAGCAGAATGGCATTGCAGAGAGAAAGAATAGAACATTACAGGAGATGGCTAATTGTATGCTACAGTCACGAGCTATGAGTGCTTCCTTTTGGGCTGAGGCTATCAATTGTGCCAACTATATTCAGAATCGGATGCCTCATAAAGAATTGCAACATTTGACTCCTGAGGAGGCTTGGACTCATGTCAAGCCTGATGTTTCTACATTCTGAGTTTTTGGTAGTGAGGCTTGGGCATTTATTCCAGATGCTCAGAGGAAAGCCATGGAGAGGAAAAGTTGACCACTCATATTTTTTGGCTACTGTGGGGATGTGAAGGCATACAGGTTGTTTGATCATGATTCTAGAGAAGTCTTGTTTCGGCGAGATGTTCAGTTTGATGAGCGCTATCCTCAGATGGATCCTCCATCATCAGCTTCTTCTTCACTACCTAGTTCTTCATCTACTCCTCTGTAGGATTCTTTTTCCTCTGAGGAAGAATCAGATGATGCTCCACCTTCCCCACCTCCACCAGATGTTCCACATGTGCCCAAATGGGCTCATGATACTGTTGATGCAGCTGGACCTTTGGCAGGTGATCCTTCAGATACTTGTCGCACTCGTGCTCAGACATCTAGTTCTGGTTTACTGAGTCATGCTATTTTAGATGATCCATAGTGATTTTTAGAGGTGACAAGTCATCCTGAGTGGGATAGGGCTATGGATGAGGAGTATTCTTCTTTGATGAAGAATCACACTTGGGATCTTTGTCCTCTTCTAAAAGGAAGGAAATTGGTTCGGTGCAAGTGGGTGTACCATACCAAGTATGTTGCTGATGGTTCTATTGATAGGTATAAGGCACATCTTGTGGTGAAGGGCTTTTCACAGGTGGAGGGTGTTGATTACTCTGAGACCTTTGCTCTTGTCGCCAAGATGAATTATATTTGCCTTGTACTTTCACTTGCAGCTTCTCAGGGATGGACAGTCTATTAGATGGATGTGAAGAGTGCCTTTTTGCATGGAGACCTACAGGAGGAGATCACATGGAGCAGCCTCAAGGTTTTGTGCAGGACTCTTCTATAGTGTGTAGACTTCAGAGGTCTCTATATGGTCTCAAACAAGCCCCTAGGGCTGGGTATGAGAAGATGGATTCTTTTTTGCTTGCCTCACACTTCACTCACTATCATTCCGATCCTACCGTGTGCAGTCAGTGTCATGGGGCTGATCTATTGATACTTGTGCTATATGTTGATGATCTCATCATTACAGGTAGCTCATCCTCTATGATTTAGAGTGTTTAGCACGCATTGAGAGAGCAGTTTGCGATGATTGATCTTGGACTTATGCACTATTTTTTGGGCCTACAGGTTATTCAGTCTTCAGATGGGATTTCCATTCTTCAGGAGAAGTATGCTCTTGATATGCTTCAGTGGTTCAACATGCTTGATTGCAATCCTTCTCCCACACCTTTTCAGTTAGGTGTTGTTTTATCTACCACTTGCTCTACTCCTACCATGGATCCCACATTATACAGAGCACTAGTGGGTAGTTTTTTGTACCTGACACACACATGTCCTGATATTTCCTTTGCGGTTGGCCTTGTCTCTCGATTCTCACATGATCCTCATGAGATTCATTGGCAAGCAGCCAAATGTATCTTGAGGTACATTCGGGGTACTACCTCTTATGGCATTCACTATACATCAGGGGATCCTCACATTGTTGGTTTCACAGACTCAGATTGGGCTGGTGATACTACTGATCGACGGTCTACTTCTAGCTTTGTCTTCTGTCTTGGTTCCGGTCCAATCACATGGTCTTGCAAGAAGCAGATAGCTCATGCATTATCATCTATAGAGGTAGAGTACCGATCAGTTGTAAAAGCTAGTCAGGAGGTTTTGTGGCTTGGCCAGTTGATGATATAGTTTGGTTTTCCTCCTGATAGTCCCACTATTCTTTGGTGTGACAATCAGAGTGCCATACATATTTCCCGCAACCCAGTTGAGCATCAGAGCACCAAGCACATTGAGCTTCATATGCATTTCATTCGCCATTTGATTCAGGATGGCTCTCTGAGTTTGGAGTATATTCCCACTACTGAGCAGGTTGCTGACATCTTCACCAAACTCTTTCCATCCCCATGATATCTTTAGCTGCATTCCATGCTTGGGGTGAAGGAAGTTGTCCTTGGGGGGTCTCAGTGATGAGGCCTTCCTTCTATTTCTATCTCTTTTTGGAGTAGGGTTTTTTCCCACTGGGTTTTCTCTATTTCTCTATTTTACAGAGATTTGGTTGTGCTAGGTACCTCATCAGGCCATGTTGTTGGGACCCATTTTTATGCTTTCAGCACTATAGTTTCCTTTGCTTTCTTCTTGCATTTTTTGTAGCTGCATTGTTGCTCATCTTAAGGGGGGGTGTTAGAGTAAAGTATTAATTATATTAATTAACTTTACTCCTTTCTTAAGATGTCAACACTTTTATTTTTAGTTATTTATATTTAAACACACCTGCACTAGTTGATTTAAACTTATGCACTTGTTGTTTTAAATATAGACTTGCATGCATTAGTCTTGTAATAATTTAACTAATTATTACATGCACTAGGGTTGCCTTTCAAGGCTTTCGATCTCCTTTATATGGATGATCCATTGTACATTCAATTCATTCATTATTTGAGGGTATTTTTTTCTTTATTTTTTGAGTCAAACCCTTGCCCTCTTCTTATCTCTACTTCCTTGTAACAGGTTTTTGTATGGAGGTGATCTTCGGGTTTTGTGGATTTGTATTGCTCAAATCCTACAAAACCAAAATTGTTATGTAAGTGTTATACACTGAATTTGCGCCTCTGTCTCAAGCTCTCATAGTCCTGATAACTCAATATAACATGGGAATCATCTCAAGGTTGTGGGACCTTTGCTAACCGAGATGAGACCTCCAGGTTCTAGGCTGGTTCCTCTTGGATTATCACCTTAGCTTGCTCTTAGACAGGAAAGTAAACTTTGAGGGGAAAGGGTTAGAAGGAGTATATGGAAAGGGAAATAACTGAAAGCAAACTACCTACTAGGTGATGCACCGAAACTAGAGTTTGGATCTCAGTATAGAGGGATGAGATCAATGGAGGAATCAGGTCTAATAAGTCACCACTCACTAGATAGGTTTGCATAAGTATTTCATAGGAAGGCTTGAACAGAAGACTCAACCTATGACCTGCAAACAAACATCCTCCTCTGCAACTAGGTGTAGGAATGAGACAAGACTGCTAGGGGTTGTAGCATACCCACAAAACATCTAAATCAGATCAGACACAGTAACACACAAAATCACAGAAAGTGAGAGGGACCAGGAACCCCAATTTCTATTGACAGCATTCATAAACTTCAATCCAATAAGAGATAACTCACATAAGAAGGCATGAGGACAACAATAGTGTCACAAAATGCTTTGCCATATCTGAATTATCAATGGGAGATTACAAAGAGTAGAAAAACCAGAGGACATAAAAGTGTCTCAAATAGCTTTCTAGGAAAGAAACTTTCCTTTTTACAAAATGTGAACTCTCTGAGCACTAAAGCTCCAAAAAACAAATTATACACCCCTCACTGCATGCAGGCAGGAGTCAAAATTAACCAGGGTTACATAAATCTACATAAAATAATCCAACCCTAAACCAGTCACTTCTGATCATAAATGTACTCTGTAAATATCTCAATCGATCAGATATTTCCCCTTGTGTGCCCATGCTTGTACTGATCTTGCCTACAGATCAACAACCTTGATCCATCTACCTCCTTGCAAGGCCACTAAGCCATGAATGCTCAAATTCGATTTCAAATCCTCGAAAGGACCCAAAAAATAGCAGTCTAAATTTTTTGCAAATTCTCCCAACTACAACCACCTCTGAAATCATCAATTTCTAGCTACCTGCACTTGCAAACATCTCTCTCAGAAGAAAGCCCGCGAAAACAGGCCACACTGCTTTGACATAGCAATGGTCGCATGATCGCATGAGCTCAAAATCCTTCATGCGATCATGCGACAAGCCTTTGAAAACTTGCCTCTGCTTGCCACATAGACACTCGAACCCGCAAAATATCCCACCTGCACCACGTGGACCAACAGGAGCCGACCACATCGGCCAGACCCACAACAACACCGCCCGGAAGCATCAGGAGGATCTAACGGCGGTCGCATGATCGCATGGGATCGAAAGATCCCATGTGAACATGCAACCATCGTAGATCTTGAATCTACGAGGGTCCATGTTATACCTCTGGCCCATCGCAGACTGAACACATCACCACCAGAGGACCCACCAACAGCTGCCAAAGACCCATTGACCGCTTGTCGCATGGTCACATGCGGTCAAGAGGCCGCATGCGATCATGCGACCAACCACAAGATGCTACCCATTACCTGCTGATGGTTAGTCACATGGGCGTATGGGATCGAAAGATCCCATGCGATCATGCGACCAACATGAAACCGTTGCTTGCTGACTGCTTGGATGAGCTCGCGGTAACATTAAAAATTGGGACCCACCTGGTCGCAATAGCGCGCTTAGGAAATATGCCACCTCACTCAAAAAATGCGGACGCACTGAGATTCTAATCTGACCGTTGTCGCATGATCTCATGGGCTCAAAAGATTCCATGAGATTATGCGACAGCCGTCGAATCTCCTCTGCACTTGCACGGCTATGAGGAACTGGGACCCGCCTAGTCGGAGTTGCACACTTGAAGGTCAAAAACACATAAGGATCTCGGGGAGAAGGTCGAAAACACACTGGGTTTTCAGACCAAAAGGCAGAAAACACACTGGATTTTTTGACACTTGAGTACTTCTTTGGAAAATAGGATCGTGGCCAAAAATGAAGTGATAGGGAAATTTTGGGCAACATTTTGGCGACCTCAGCGGGATGTCAGCCTGCTAGACATTTAGACCAGTGGCCTTTGAAGCAATCCATTGGGCATGGGGTCACTACTAAGCACAAAAACTTGACAGGGACAAAAACTGAACCGGGAAGACAAACTTGTGCATGAGCACTTCTTGAAAAATGGGAAAACTAAGCTAGAAAGCAGGGAAACTAACCTAGCCTAAACTAACCAGTGCAGAGACCTGGTTAAACAAAACCATTCACTGGTTGTGAAAAATAGCTTCCCATCCTTCTCAGCTTACAATAATCCACATGTTCCTGGAAAGCTATTAAAAGATAAATACAGGAGACATGCAGAATCACCTGCTTGACAAAGATCTGGCTGATATAGATTTTTCTCACTTGGTCAAGCTGATCGTAGGCACCATCATTCTGAGGAGAAACAACAAGCAGCGATGAGACTTTACTTACTTGGCCAATGGGGACAACAAGTTGATCTAGTTCATTCACAGCCTCAACTTCTGATGGAAAAACATATTGGGATGCTAGCACTTGTACTCCTTTGATAACCTACATCCTAGCCAAATATCTGATAGGGCAACCATGAGAGATGCTGGACCTAGAGCTCTCCTTGATAAACTCAGGCCCCTGAGAGATTACTTTAGTCTGATTGATCTCCTTCTTATGCTGACTGGAAATGACTATCTCCTGTAGATTGTAGGTGTCCTCTGGAAGTGTGGGCTTGTCATCAAGATGCAAGCAAAAGTACTCCATCTTGTCCTAGAATTGATCTTCCTTTTCTTCTTCTAGACTCTTTTGTAGGATAAGTATACTGTTGTCAGCATAATCATGATTTGTTGAGGACTTATTTATCTTAACCTATTCAGAGAGAGCCTCCCTTAGATCAGAAATCTTCTGCTCAATGATCTCCTTTTCTTCCTCCAATTGAGAGCATTTCTCAACTTGCATTTGATAGCCTCTTTTATATGTTTCAGTTGTAGAAGCCAGGGATCCAATATTTTGTTTTAGATCCTGCAGCTCTCTCTCAAGAAACTCCTCATGAGCTCTCAGTTCCTTTTCTTTCTCAATCTTAAATTTGTTGCCTCTATCAAACATGGCCTCCATCAAAACCTTTTGGTCTTGGACCACCTTTTCACAATTATTCTTATGAATTTCCAACTCCTCATAAGAAACCCTCTGAGCTGCTAATGTTCTTTGAAAATCTTCCTCTTTCTTAGCTATAGTAGCACTAACCTTAATCAAGTTTTCCTTGTAAACTTTGTGTAGTGTTGCCAGGTTGCTTGTAAGGGTTGCTTGACTTTTTTGTTGTCCTGCAATGATTTCTTCACACTGCTTCCATCTAGCATCAAACTACTCCTTTTCTTGTGTCCACATATGCCCCCTTTATGTTTCCAGCACCTCCTCATAGTGTTTCTTTTGTGCTTCCAGCCCCTTAGCAAGCATGGCCTCATTTCTTTTGTATTGCTCTGCTAGATACCTCCTGTAACCTTGATCCTGCTGAGCCAAAGCTTGTTGTTGTTGGATCTGGGCACGACGAACATGCTCTGTTAGGGAAAGCATCTCCCCCTGAGGTTTCTGGTATGTGTATTGATGCTGCCATGATGCTGGAAGTTGGGTGGGGGGGGGGGGGGGCAAGCATGAGATGACTGTTGTTGGCCTCCATGAAATGAAGGGATACCCTCATGAAAAGAAGGATGGTAATCCATCTTAGGTACTGAATCTGCTTGAAACTAGTGGATGTGAACTTGGAGTCACCAGATATGCAAAACAATGACCTCTCAAAGGTCTGCAACCTTCTAGATGCATATCGAAACCAGCAAGAATTATGAAAATATGACCTCTTGGTCCCACCGAGCGTGCCAAAAATGTTATACACTGAATTTGCGCCTCTGTCTCAAGCTCTCGTAGTCTTGATAACTCAGTATAACATGGGAATCATCTCAAGGTTGTGGGACCTTTGCTAACCAAGATGAGACCTCCAGGTTCTAGGCTGGTTCCTCTTGGATTATCACCTTAGCTTGCTCTTAGACAGGAAAGTAAACTTTGAGGGGAAAGGGTTAGAAGGAGTACATGGAAAGGGAAATAATTGAAAGCAAACTACCTACTAGGTGATGCACCGAAACTAGGGTTTGGATCTCAGTATAGAGGGATGAGATCAATGGAGGAATCAAGTCTAATAAGTCACCACTCACTAGATAGGTTTGCATAAGTATTTCATAGGAAGACTTGAACATAAGACTCAACCTATGACCTGCAAACAAATATCCTCCTCTGCAACTAGGTGTAGGAATGAGACAAGATTGCTAGGGGCTGTAGCATACCCACAAAACATCTAAATTAGATCAGACACAGTAACACACAAAATCACAGAAAGTGAGAGGGACCAGGAACCCCAATTTCTATTGACAGCATTCATAAACTTCAATCCAATAAGAGATAACTCACATAAGAAGGCATGAGGACAACAAGAGTGTCACAAAATGCTTTGCCATATCTGAATTATCAATGGGAGATTACAAAGAGTAGAAAAACCAGAGGACAGAAAAGTGTCTCAGATAGCTTTCTAGGAAAGAAACTTTCCTTTTTACAAAATGTGAACTCTCTGAGCACTAAGGCTCCAAAAAACAAATTATACACCCCTCACTACATGCAGGCAGGAGTCAAAATTAACCAGGGTTACATAAATCTGCGTAAAATAATCCAACCCTAAACCAGTCACTTCTGATCATAAATGTACTCTGTAAATATCTCAACCGATCAGATATTTCTCCTTGCGTGCCCATGCTTGTACTGGTCCTGCCTGCAGATCAACAACCTTGATCCATCTACCTCCCTGCAAGCCCACTAAGCCATTAATGCTCAAATTCGATTTCAGATCCTTGAAAGGACCCAATAATGATAGTCTAAATTTTTTGCAAATTCTCCCAACTGCAACCGCCTCTGAAATCATCAATTTCTAGCTACTCGGACTTGCAAACATCTCTCTCAGAAGAAAGCCCGCGAAAACAGGCTGCACTGCTTTAACATAGCAATGGTCGCATGATTGCATGAGCTCAAAAGCCTTCATGCGATCATGCGACAAGCCTTTGAAAACTTGCCTCTGCTTGCCACATAGACACTCGGGCCCGCAAAATATTCCGCCTGCACCACGTGGACCAACAGGATCCGACCACATCGATCGGACCCACAACACCGCCCAGAAGCATCAGGAGGATCTAACGGCGATCGCATGATCGCATGGGATCGAAAGATTCCATGCGAACATGCAACCACCGTAGATCTTGAATCTACAAGGGTCCATGTTATACCTCCGGCCCATCGCAGATCGGACACGTCACCACCAGAGGACCCACCAGCAGCTGCCAAAGACCCGTTGACCGCTTGTCGCATGGTCGCATGCGGTCAAGAGGCCGCATGCAATCATGCGACCAACCGCAAGATGCTACCCATTACCTACTGACGGTTAGTCGCATGGGCGCATGGGATCGAAAGATCCCATGCGATCATGCGACCAACATGAAACCGTTGCTTGCTGACTGCTTGGATGAGCCCGCAGTAACATTAAAAACTAGGACCCACCTGGTCGCAATAGCGAGCTTAGGAAATATGCCACCTCACTCAAAAAATGCGGACCCACTGAGATTCTAATCCGACCGTTGTCGTATGATCTCATGGGCTCGAAAGATTCCATGAGATTATGCGACAGTCGTCGGATCTCCACTGCACTTGCACGGCTATGAGGAACTGGGACTTGCCTAGTCGGAGTTGCGCACTTGAAGGTCGAAAACACAGAGGGATCTCAGGGAGAAGGTCGAAAACACACTAGGTTTTCGGACCAAAAGGCAAAAAACACACTGGGTTTTCGACACTTGAGCACTTCTTTGGAAAATAGGACTGTGGCCAAAAATGAAGTGATAGGGAAATTTTGGGCAACAGTAAGATTTGGTAATCTCACCCAAATTGGAATAGCAAAGTAAGCTTCAATAGTTGGGTCAAAAGAAACATGTCATGGTTTTAGCATTAGCAAGTGCTCGTTGCAATCCCAAAGACAGTCATAGAAAATCTTATGGCAATCCTTGACTTTATCAAGACCACAACAAAGAAGCCTCAAGCATAGAGGTATATTTGAACTTCAATAGTCAAAATGAGGCTGCAAGTATCTAAGATCCATTGATGCAAACCTGCCAAAATCGGCTAATAACCTCTAATTTCCCAATCAATCCATGTTTGGCAAAAAAGTCACATTTGCATTCACCACAGTCAAAACTTCCACTCCCAGCTCCACCTTCAGGATATCTTCAACAAGAAGGGCCATAAGATGAGTGAACAGTGATTCTGGAAGATGTTTGCCAGCATTCATAAAAAATGTACTCTTTCCTATTTTTCTTGCAAAATGCCCACAATCCATATAAGTATTGGGTGAAACCTTTGTGTGCATCTATTGTTATTATTTTATTCCTATTTTAAATTTAATTATGTGGGGTTTCTATGTCTACTCTTTTATCTAAAATTATTTATTTATTTATATGATTAATAAGATGAGATTTTGTCATAAGAGAGAGATCAAATTAGAAGTCACAATAGAACTCCAAATGTTGTCACTTAAAATTCCACTTTTAAAATAGAATTTTAATTATTAAAATAGAAATTTAAACTTCGATCTCCATCTTAAAAACCTCGCACCACTAATTTAACACAACCTATTTAACTAAAATAATTTATTTATATATAATAAAAAATATTGTAAGAATCAGATATAATTTCATTCTACAAATATAAAATATCTCTTGGTGACTCATCTTCCACCATGTTGAGCTGACAGATTGATTATTTTTTAATATCAGTAATAGACTACTATCCTTTTCAATTTTTAGAAAATAAAAGTCGTATACGTTTTATCCTCTTGCCGACAAAAGCATGATAATTGTCTGTTAACTCCAATCCATTTTGAATGATATGGTCAAAGCAAGATCAAATCTAATACCAAGAAGATTCAAGGAAAAATAGGTGATTAGAAGACAGGCCGCCTTCCATCCTGTTGAGACCATAATCTAAAAGGTGTTTGATTTTTCTTTCCTATGCATCTGAATTTGCTATAAATAGAGTTGAAGTGTAACCTGTAATTTACACCTCTAGTCTCCTCATATTTCCATATAGTTTTTCCCAATGGCAATGAAAGCTGCTAGAGTTCTGCATTTATGCTTTCTATGGCTTCTAGTGTCTGCAATCTTCATAAAATCTGCAGATTGCCATGGAAGGAAGAAGAGGCTTCCCAAGCCCTGTAAAAATTTTGTGTTGTATTTTCATGATATTCTCTACAATGGCCAAAATGCCCACAATGCAACATCTTCACTTGTTGCTGCCCCTGAAGGAGCTAATCTCACCATTATGACTGGCAATAACCATTTTGGGAATCTTGCTGTGTTTGATGATCCTATTACTCTGGATAATAATCTTCACTCTCCTTATGTGGGAAGAGCTCAGGGCTTGTACTTGTATGACATGAAGAATACCTTCAGTGCCTGGCTTGGCTTCACATTTGTGCTGAATTCAACTGATCATAAGGGCACCATTACTTTCAATGGGGCAGATCCCATCATGACAAAGTACAGAGATATATCTGTTGTGGGTGGAACAGGGGATTTCTTGATGACCAGAGGAATTGCCACCATTTCTACTGATTCATTTGAAGGAGATGTTTATTTCAGGCTTAGGGTGAACATCTCACTCTTTGAGTGCTACTGAAAAAGTTCCTTCCTTAGTATTTCTAGTCTTTAGGACATTAAAGATAGGTTTTGACTTCAATGTCTCTATATGTAATAACACTGTGTGAAGATTATATTGACTATGCACACTACTTTGAACTATGTTCTGTAGCTAGTTTATGTATCTGATCAACTCATATCTATTAATATAATAAAGTATGTCATGTGCTTTGACAAAAATCTGTTCCAACATGGTAAGAATGGGTATATAGCAGTTCTATTTACAGTTATATATAAAACATATTCATATATACAGACATGCATAGGTATACACATAAATGGGATTGCCATCCAAATTGTTCACTATTCCTTGTCAGAATTTGACATCCCTTTACTATTTTACATGTTCAAACATATAGAAAAATCAGATCTCAAATTGCATAGCGTCAAATGTATCATTTTATAGCAAACCCCCGTATCCAACTGGACCCATCATGCCTGCATTTGCATCAACAAATACTACATCCTCATAAACATTCTACAAATTTTATCTTTATGTGCTTCATCTTTGTAAATTGGCAACGGGGTTTGATTTACTATTAAGGAGGTTTCTGCATTTACTTCTATACATAATAAACAATTAATACACGCTTTAACATTCTATTCATTTCAGACATGGACTGACATGTAAAAAAAAATTCAGAGGTCAACAAGCACATAGGATGATAGGACATAACTCTTCCTATAAAGATGGAATTGTGACAAGATAACTGGACTACAAGTGTGGATTAGTTCAAACCATCATAAGAGTTTATGTGGACTTGTATCTTCTATTCACGCATCATTTTGGTATCAGATCTGGACACTTATCACGTCAATAACGGTGTATTATCTAACCTAAGAATCATAACTGGAAAAACACATCCATTATCGTACTCTTGTATCTTCTATTCATGCATCATTTTGGTATCAGATCTGGACACTATCACATCAATAACGATGCATCATCTAGCTTGAGGATAAAAATTGGAAAAACACATTCATTATCGTACCCTTGTTGTTTATCATTTACAATTTTAGCTATCTATCTCAACTCGTTAATTAAGTTTTTATTGCCTTATTGAATAAATTAATCAAAGGGTGTATCTCATTTTCGAAGTAGATATATCTATAGAGTGGCACAACTCTTACCATTGTCTTATATGTATGCTTATATCAAGGATTTCAATGTATTTTCATAATTTGTTGCATACATTTGTTGACCCTTGATGATAGCATATCTCTTTACCAAAAGAATGAAAGTATATATTCTATAGATACATTGTTTTGATCTTTTTATATATTCTACAAATATATTGTTTTGATTTTTTTTTATAATATTGTTGGACTAATCATCAATGTCTCCCTTCGGGATTTGTGACATGGTTTAATAACTTTATGTGTCTTCTATAAGTCTAGTGGTTGTATCAAGCATTAACAAGTCGATATGTTGGTGCAACAACAACAACTAGTTGTAACAAGTGGTATTAGAGCTTGGTCACAAGTTCGAATACCCTCGGGTGATGCTGAGGGGGGGATTGTTGGACTAACCACCAACATCCACCTTCAAGATTCATGACATGGTTTAACAGCCTCTTATGTTTTCTAAAAGTCTAGTGGTTGTATCAGGCATTAACAGGTCGATCTTTTCGTGCAACGTCAATCACTAGTTGTAACATATATTCTACAGATACATTGTTTTGAATTTTTTATAAACATTCATTCTTTATAAAACTTCTCATTATTTTTTTCTTTCTATTTTGGATGCATTTAGCTCGCCTATTGATGAACTTCATTTCGAGTATACGTTATGAGGTTGGAAGCATAAAAGTGTGCCTCACTTGTCGACCATTTTGAACAAATGAGTTTTGTAAAGTTAAAAAGATGGAATACCTATAAATCAATATCTTTGTTTGTTAGAAGCACCTTGATTCAAAGGTCCTAGTAATAGTGTGTGTCAATAAACTTTGATTTAAGGTTACAATTATACATGTTATAGGTGTCTTTTAAACATTGGTAAGAGGACAATAATGAGCCCCTCTCTAGGTCAAAATGAAAAATGTGACCAAAAATTGTGCCCGAAATCATTTAGGTCCAATTGAAGAGGGCTTTAATCAAACCTAATTAGCATGCATGTGGTGCTTAGTGGTGTGATCAAGTACAATTAAAGCCTCTTAGATTTAATCCAAGGGGTTTGTGTATAAGTAGGTGGAATCGATGGTTTTGTTATTAATATTTATTTATATTTATAATACATTTTAAAGTTAAATGTATAAACTTTAAAATGTATTAAAAAAAAAGCATAAGTTCATAAAATGATAAATAATATATAATTAATAATTTAATAAAATTAACTGAGCGAAAAAATAATTTAATAAAATTAAATATATATCTATTCAGAAGAAGGAAAAAAATAACATGGGTAGTTCACGTAAATTATATAAATACTAGCATATCTAGTTAAAAGAGTGTGTCTAATAAAGGGAGTTAAAAACAGTGATTGCATGTGCACTTTAAACAATGGTGGCCCTAGAGCTTGAGCATTTATGATTTAAAAAAGAAAGGTTTGTGTGGGTGGTGGGTATGTATGTGTTTTGGTGGCTTAATTTATGTGTATTTGCAGCCATTATATCTAGTAAGTATAGTTTACATTCTATGGAATTGACCCCTAGATGAAAGAAAGCAAAAAGGAGTTGTGGTGATTGTGGGGCATCAATACTCTAAGGGATGGAAGAATATTGAATGTGGCTAAGTGAATAATGATTTCCTAGCTTCTATGGACAAAGAGATCTCTTAAATTGTAATATTTGTTCATGGGTAACAAGGATTTGGGAGCTTCTAAAAGAAATGAATGGTGCATCCTACATGGAGGTTTGGGAAGCCATGACTCAATTCCTTCTAGACCCTAGCCATAATTATTGAGTTCTACCTCAACAATTCCTTTTATACATGTTGATGATGATATAGATAAAGTTGTTGATTGGGAAGAAATTTGATGTGCCCTTGGAAAGGAAAAATTATTATATACTATTCAAGTCTTAGCTAACATAGTTTTGGAATTTGGTGTGAAGGCTTGTAAGATTCAACTCTTTCTTAGTAGAATATCTTGTGTGTGTTCTCTATGTCTATGTCATCAACCTATAGATGCAAGAAAGGAACAAGGAGGTGTGGTGAGTGTGGAGTGCCAATACCCCACATAATAGGAGAATGGATGTTTCCAAGCACCTGGTTGATGATTGGATTTTTTTAACAAGGAAATCTCTAATTCTTATTTGTAATTATGAATTATAAGGATTTCGGATCTTGGAGATAAAATAGATGGCATATTATGCATAGGGATTCAAGAAGCCGTGATTGAGCTTCTAGATCCTAACCAATGTTATGGTAGGAAAATTGTCTAATATTGCATACTTCACTTAGTTGGGACTCAATGTTTTCCTTTGTTGTGGAGATGTACCAATAGGATGAGGAAATAAATATTTGTTTTAATTAGAAAAACTATATATTCAATTTATATCTAGACTAGTTTTACATTATAAAGTGACAATCTAGAATCTTTTATGAAATTGAAGTTATTATTCAAGTACCACATGTTAATGTCTCTTTGGATGCTCGTGTGGATAGTTACTTATGGTTATCAATATATCCACCTTGTACTGAATTCTACACACTTTTGGATGGAATTTGAAACCTGTTCTATAAAGTAATTTAGAGAGCTTATAGACCCTAAAGAAGATTTCTTATAGTTTGTGGTGGTCAAAAAAGATCCCTATGAGTCAATTCAAATTTTTCTCATGTAAGTTTTGCAAGATGCTTGATAGATTGACTCGTCCATATGTACCAACAAATGCCACTTCTATATCATTACTTAAGAGAATTGAATCATTTGCAATGTCTGTAAGGTAAGTTCTAAGAATATCTACTTTTTAGGATGATTGCACAATGAGGTTTTTATGGCAGGTCAATGATTCATGCCTCAATATTAGGGTTTTGAACAATTCCTACAAATTATCCAACAAACCAAAACTCTCTTCCTTACTATATACATCCATAATTGATCCCAAATCTTTTTAACTATAATAATAGCCAATGTAATTTGATTCACCATTATCATGTGTTCAAAATCAATCAATTTGTGTTTCTCAAAAAATAGGCTACTTATAAATGAGATCAATACACAGCTTCTTGTGCACTCATTTTGATCTCTTAAAAGATATGTTTGAAACCATTCCTCTTATCAGTACTAAAATTGTAGTATTATTCACTAATTCAAATGATAACACCAAGATTAGATATAGACATGGGATCTTTTGAAGTGGATGAATTTAATACAAAGGAGTTAAACATGCTAAAACATCTTATAACATGAATGGTTGTGAAAACATGTATAGTAACATAATAGTACTGAGACAACTACACATACTAATATCACAAATGAAGAGAGACATAGTATTATATCCAAGGATGAATTACATGCGACCATTCACATCTATTTGACATGTATAGCAATAACAATTTTGATTCTATTGGAGGAATGCACTCCCTAATCATTTGACCATTGATATTCCTATTGTCTTTGATTCTTTGGATGATATGGAACCTCATCTTATCTCCCCGAGTGTGGAGGCTACTCTTAAGCTAGCTACTTTGGTTGCTAGTATGGCCTAGGGAACTTCATTACCTCCTACCATGCTTTCTTTAGAATTGATTTTAGCCTCTCTAATATTTGTTCATTTTTCCTTGAAGACATATAATAGAATAATTATTTATCCTATCTAGTTTGTGGATTTTTTACATCACATGACTTCTTCAATTAGAAATCAATCATCAACACATTGAGGAGATAGGTGAGGACTTCCTCCTCTCTCCTTGATTAGAGGAGTTTGAACATGATATATCTTGAATGATTGTTCAAAGGAAGAGAATTCTTCCTACATCTATGCTAAAATCATCTCCCCAGATTAAGGGTGCACAAATTTCAAGGAAGAGAAAATGTAAATCATATTGTAAAAGATTCAAAACTAGACTTGTGGTTTGTTGTTAGTTGTTGGTCAATTGTCTTGTCGTACTTGGGTTTTAGGGACATGTCAAAATATATTTACCCATATTAAAAAAGAGAGAGAGATTCTAATGCTAAAAATTTTGAATCAACAAAATTTGAACTAAAAAATGTATCAATTATATGTGATAATTCATTCAATTTTGGTGATGTGGGCATAGTTCATCATGCAAGCAATATTCATGATCAAACTATAAAGCTTTGTCTATATGATCCAAATGATGACACTGGAAATAATATCATGAACTTATGACATCTAATTAAATGTGAATCTAGCATAGAAAAATTGAATATGTTGATTGAGAAAGTTGTGTAACCATGTTGTGAGCACATAACAATATTGAGTCAAACATTTTTTGGACAATGATGACATAAATAAAAGAAAAAATACTCCATATAAAGGGGAAACACAATACTATTAACATCGATGATATAGATCCATACCAAAATATTTTTTATTACATTATCAAAAATGATAAATCATATGGGTTAACCCTTGAAGATGTGTATGAACAACTAAATCTAGATCTACACTACTCTAAATTAGGTGTACATGAATATGATCCATTTAGTTTTAGTAATGAGGACATGGATGATCATGTTAATGATATTAACAATACAATAACAATGATTGATATGAATTGGTTGTACACTTTACTTATTAATGATTATGTGGGCGATGTGAATGGTGCAATTCATGAGGATACAAATTCTTGATGATGATGTAGAAATAAAGGATAAGCAAACACTTTTAGTTGATAGAATCACAAAACATGATACTTTCTTCTACCTACCTATATAACTTTGATTAATGTGAGTTGAATAAAATAACATACATTTGGATTAATCATGATAGTAATGATTCACCTTAGGTGTTAAGTATTTGCAATGCACATTTTAAATTTTAAGATAAAATGGTTGTATTTTTTTTTTAAGTTCAATGATGTGCTTAGTAGAGTTGGATTCTAATAGGGAAGTTGTTGCTCTGAACACCCTAAGGAGATCACTTTGAGGTTCATTTTCTAGAGTCTTCATGTTTGTGTTGTACATGTAGTTAAGGAGTTTGGTTGCAATTTTAGTTTCTTGTTTGTTTTATTTTCCTTGAATTTAGTTTTATGTGCTTGTTTTGTTTGGTAGCTCAAAATCAATGTTTATATTTGCTCTTCTTGGTTGATTAACTTTGGTTGATAATAACATACGTAACAATTTGTCATGATATTTTGTCTTGAGCATGAATAGAGCATATATAGTTTATACATGGGTCAGTTTTTTCATTTCATGTTATTTGTATAAGGTGGCTTGCCAAACTAATTATTGAAGGTCTATAAGTTATACTCTATGCATTTGAGATCCATGCCAACACTAATATCAATGCTCATCATTAGCCCTATTATTATTCATGTTTAGAATTACATTGAGTTTGGAGGAGGAGGAGGATGAGGAGCAAGAGGAGATGGAGACATGTAATTATACACCTTCAAACCTCTCTCAAATTTCATTTGAAAGATTTTGGATTTGTTTGGATAAAGTTGTTACAATCAAGATATCAAATTATCAAGCAAATACTTCATAATTTGTCCTCTTAATTGTTAGTCATTAACCTAGAATAGGCTTTAATGCCTATGAATTAAGTACAAAAGAAAAGAAAGTATCTTAAGCCAAAAAGAATATTACAAACATCTTTTAAAAAGATAAAAGAAAAAGAAAGTTTTAATGTGAAACTCAATTATCTAATTTATTCAACCATATTTACTAAGGCTATGGATGCCTCACCTACTATAGAGTTCTGCCTAAATTGGGACTAGAAAAAACTTTGTTAGGACTCTAAACATCTTATTGCTACTAGAATAATGCTCATGCAATCACTAACAATCTATTCAAATAAATGCTTCTCTAAATAAACCTATTTTTACTAAATATGGTAAATGAGTAATTATAACTTGATATTCAATTAAAATGATCAAAACTTGCAAATTAAGGAAAATATGTGTGTTCACATTATGGATAAGGCACTACTAAATTCTACTTTATGGTTAATTTGTTTCATCCTAATTATGATTTCATTCCTTTCTTTTTTAGTGTTTTGATTAAGTAAAAACAAGTTTTGAAAGGACCCGAAACCTTGTACAAGAGACTCAAAAGATAAAACAATATAAGGCTCAAATACAACAGTGACAACCACCAAAACAACATAGGGATTAACCACCAGAAAACCCCCACCAACAGACAACATCCGCACCAAGGGACCTTACGATTTAGATTTAGAGCCACCCTTGTAGGACCTAAGATTCATATCCAAAGGAGGAACAGAAGGCTTTGGTTTCTTTCCTTTCACAGTTGTACAATCGTCCTCCAACTTGGCAGCATCATTCAACCAAACCCTTGAAGAAACAGAGGAGTGGCTGACCATAGAACCAACCCCCAACAACACATTCCCCTTGGGGGAAATCAGGAAGGGCGAACCCACAGCTGTAGCAGACTGGACAACACTGTCAGCAGTCTGGACAGCAACAGTCGCCCTAGCAGAATCAATCTGGACAGCAGAAGCAAGTTGGAGCTCAGAGTCAACCGCTGATTGGATAGCAGAGACACTAGCAGACTAGACAGCAGCAAACGGGACATTCGACCCTGCAGAAACACCCGCAGAAGAAAGAACCTCCTAAGAGGAACCTGCAGCAGGCTCCCAAACCTCTGTAGAAGATTTATGTACTGTATAATGTTCAGTAGCAACACCCGACCACCGAGAAGGCGGTCATTTCGATTTCCCCTTCACGGAAGAACACCAGGCAGCCACATGGCCAGTCAAGTGACAAATCCGACAACGGAAGGGAAGACCCTCATAGTCCAAAGTCTGTATCCAAGAACCCCGCAAGGAGGCCAAGCAAATCTTCTCAAGGAGGCCCTTAGAAACATCCATCTCAACAAGGATGCGAGCAAAAGTCGAATGTAAAATATCAGAAGTATCGGAGTCCACAATCTGAAAATCCCAAGAGCATTCCCCACAGCCTCCAAGACCGGATCCAACCATAGATGCATGGGAAGATTCGGAAGCCTAACCCAAACCGGAATCTTGTTAAAGGATTCAGAAAGTGGGTTAAAATCCTTATGCCAAGGTTTGGCCATAAGGGGGAACCGGTCATCCCAGGAAAAGCTATAATCACACAAGATAGAATTCCTATCTTCGGGATTATTAAATTTAGCAATGAAGAGACCCCTTGCAGCTAGGTAAATCTAAACACTTTCGGATAATATCGGTTCCCACTAAGTGGTAATCCAAGCATGAAGAGCAAACAAAGAAGGCCAAAACCCCCTAAATCGAAATATAGCAGCATTCGAAGAGAAAATCTCTACAGTTTCATAAATTTTATCAACAATATTAGAGTCCAACTGAATCTGAATAGGTCTACTTACATTCACAGGGGAAACCACCCTGGGCCTTAGAGTCCCTGAAAAACGAACAGGAGCACGCCCATGGAGGCCAGCCTCAAAGGCAGCAACATCAGCAGAGCTAAGGGCACCCGCATAGGACACTACCGGCGTCCTGCCAACATCAGCCCAACCACCATTGGCAAAGGCCGACTGAGAACTAGCCGCAACAGAGCCAGAACCAACTGCAAACCCAGCCTGGGACACAAATTCAGGGGCCCCCGCACGGCATTGGGCGGGATCAATGGCTGTTTGAAAAACGGGAGAGCGGGAGCAGGAGCGCGTCATGATATCTCCTTTTCCTCTTTTTTAGTGTTATGAATGCCCCATCTTTCAATACTTAAATACGTTGCATTTTCAAGTGTTTAGGTACATCTTGATTGTGTCCCTATGTGACCCTCTTGCCTTTTGTCTTTAAGCCATCACAAAAAAAATTCTCATTGAAACAATTTTGAAACATTACAACTAACTAATTTTTAATTGTTTGTATTTAAACATCTTGATATGCCTTGATATGCTTGCGTAAAGGCTTCAATCTTGCTTGTGTTTTGGGAAGCATTTGTTGTGGCTTACACAACATGCCTTATTTCTTAAAGTAGAGATCTTAAAAACTCAAATGGTCCAATATTTTATCTTTAGTTCTAAATATGATAGGTTGTCCTTTCCAATTGTTGAATGGTCTAATTAATAACCTCTTTAATAGCATTAATGTTGTCTAAGAGTTTTGCCAAGAACTCTACATTCAAGAAGTTGAGGTTATAAGCAACACACACTATTAGTAGCTCACCTCACTATACTTCATAGGGTTTCCTAATCAAGATGTGTGAATGTGTGTTTTGACATTTTGCAATACCTCAAGGGAAAATTATATGTTTAGGTTTGAATATTCACTACAAACCTATTCAGCAATCACCAACATGGCAATATTATCACCAAAAATTGTAGAAAGGGCCAATTATCACAAAAATTGCATTTGAAGATTAATGAACACACTAAACATGCTCATACAATTGAATTTACAATTCAAACTATATGGCTCATTTGCATCCTTGTTTTATTGAGTAATTATGCTTTAATTGGACTATGAACCAAAATATTTAAATCCAGAGCCAATCATAAAGTTCCTTAAGTTCCTTATCTATTTGGTCCTAAGAATATTCTATGTAAAAATCATGTTGATTTTTTAAACTTGTAATTTGATGGTTTCTACCATTCTTTTTAAATTTGATATTGTTATAAGTGTTGTGACACTACTATGGGACCAAGGTTCATTTGGACTAGTCTATACTTGACCCTATTATTAATGACTTACTCATTAATGTCTTGATTAATGGTAAAAATAGGTTTTGAGGGGACCTGGAACCCTATACAAAGAAAAAACTTAAGATAGAGCAATAGGAGTACACCATACACAACAAATCGGCCATAGCAAAAGGCCACTAACCCCAAAAAACCACCCAAAAGAACACTCCCAAAGAAACACCCAAACCGATGCATAAGATAGAACATTGGAAATCCGCAGCAAAAGATAAACTATCTTTTTGTCCCCTTTAAATGAGAACACAAGGCCATGTCAAAAGATGGGGAGGATTTCTTCGAATTTTTGTTTTTAAATGTAATCCAGCCTTCTTCAGCACTAGCAACCTTATTTTGCCAACATAGTGATTCCACAGCTGGAGATCCAGCCCCCAAAAGTGGGGTTGAGTCACCTAGAGAAACAACCAGCACAAGGCCGCCATTAGATTCGGCCAAAGGGTGATCAAGAAATGGAACTGTAATGTCAGATCCAACACCTAATAAAATGCCAACATTACCAACAAAGCCAGCACCCACCGAATCAGCATAAATTCTAGTATCACCCAGCATAGAAAGAGAAGGCTCAAGTCCAGCACTGGGAAAGGGACAAAGCCAGCAGCCTCAATAGACCCTTCAAGAACATTAATATCAAGACATAAACCAACCTTCTCACCAATAGGCCAAGGATTGCCAATATCAGGAACAGCCTCCATCTCAAGGTGAGAGGAGCTTTTCAAGACAAATGTAATGTTGGGTAGAAGCACCCTTCCACCAAGAAGAAGAAGATTTTTTTTTCTTGGTAATGAAGCCACATTGGGATGATATATGACCAGTCTTAAAACATTTATGACATCTAAATGGAATGTCTTCAAAGTCAAGTTGTTGGATCCAAGGTCCCAAGGATGATTCAATTTTAATTTTAGCTAAGAGGCCCTTCGAGGTATCAATTTCTACCAAGATACAAGCAAAAATAGAATGATACATGTTATTAGACTCATTATCAATCAACAAGAATTCCCCCAAAGCCCCACCCACTTTTTCAAGGACGGAATCATACCACAGATGAAGGGGCAGATTGGGGAGCCTGACCCAAATAGGGATAGTACTAAAAACTTCAGTGGAAGGATTGAAATCAAGATGCCACGGCTTTACTATGAGCAAAAAAATTTCATCCTCCCAACAAAAAAAATAATCACATAGGATTGTAGCTCTATCCACAACATTATCAAATTTTGCAATGAAAAAGTCTTTTGCCATTGGATATGTGTTAACTGTACCTGATAATTTTAGCTCCCATCTTCGAGAAACCCAATCATGCAGTTGGGGAAGGCTAAGCCAAAAACCCTGAAACTGGCAAATCAGTCTGTGTGATTTAAAAATTTCATTACTGTACATCAAATCTCTATCAGCAGCAGAGGATAGCTTGACAGATAAAGACCTTCAAACAGGAACCAATGCAATGGAAGCCCCATTATTAGTGGAAACCCTATGTCCCTTCTCAGTCACAACCGTCTTAGAAACAACTTCAGAAAAAGACCCTGCCAACCCCATAAAAGCCTTGGAAGCATGACCATTAGCCCCCATAGAAGCCTTGGAAGCATGACCATCAGCCCCCAAAGAAGAGGTGCCAACCGTTGCACTCACCCTAATCGCAACCACAAAGGAAGATGTCGCCAGAACAACAGACACGGGGCAGGAGGAAGGCAACTCCGTTGAGGAATGAAGCATCCTCAGAGACAGCCCATCGTGATGCTTGGATGCCCCATCCTTCTCCAATCCCTCCGCAGCGCCAGAGGAAGGGCGCACAAGAGGCAGAGAGAACATGCGAGAGATTTTGCTAATCAAACCACCTGAAGCAGAGTTGGAAACAGAAGGACCAAGCATCCCAACAAAAGGAGATCCCTGGCCCCCATCTCCAAACGAACAACCCATGTGAGAGTACCCCCAATCGAAAGGGGAGGAGGCACAGTCGAACTCAGCCCTCCCATAGTCGTAGAGCCTGAAGGAGCAAAAGCAAACCTTCCCCCAAAATGTTGACCATTCTCGAGCAGCGGTAATGCAACACCAGGGGGAGGTGCATCGACATCTAATAGAAGACCAAGCAATGGAGAATGATCATTGCCCTCAGCTAATGCAATAAGCTTGGAAGAAACCCCCCATGATCGGGGAAGGAGCAGCAGCGGTGATGTCATAATATGTAATACTCATTAATGTCAAGAGGCATTTTACAATGGCAATAAGGAGTGGAGCATAATGATGATATATAAATAATTAGAATATTTATAAAAAATTGGCTCAATGTATATAATAAATAATAAATAAAACAACTAAAGTAGAACAAAATAACTTTTAAATTGATAAAACAATATCCCTCTGAAATACATATATATATATATATACTATCTGTGCTAATTGCTAATCTAATGAAGACCAAAGATTGTGGAGACTAGTATTGGAAAATGTGACTTCGTAAGATCATGGAATATAACATTACTATTTGGACGGGGACCGAATTGATCATCTTAAAGAGGAACTATTGTTGCCACTCGTGTAAAATCAAATTTAAGGCCATTTTTGTTGCTGACTAGAGGGGAATGATCAGAACATTCCATTTGATTGTGACACCTGGAAATGCCATTATTTTCTACTTCTATCTATAAACGTTTATAAATTATCCAATGAGTTATGACGCAGTGGGGTCTTGAGTGCACTGGAAGCCATTCACTTGCAACTTACATTGAAATACTATTATTTTCTTTTCCTGTCTATGACTCTTTATAATTTCCCCAATCAGAGTCATAACTCGCTGCAGTCTTACATGAATTGGAAGCCCATTTATTTGCAACTTAAATTGAAATACCATTAAATTCTACTTCTATCTATAATTGTTTTATGGTTTTCGAATGAGTTAAAAGAATCAAGATCTTATCTACACTTCACAGGAGCATTAAATGAATCAAACTGAGTGCTTCAAAGTATCATGATGACGTAGTTGTAAGTCCAACCTGAACATTCCAATTGTGGACCTAATTTCTCTTACATTTGTCCCAGTCTGCATCGAATAATGATAATTTATCAGGCCCTCTGAGATTGCATAATCCTATGCCCGTGGCTATTTGAGGATTGATATAATTAGTTTTGTTTCCAATTGAATTTGTTTACTACAGAAATCAAATCATTCTAACCTTTTGTCTTCCCCTGTGAGTCTTTAACAGATGCTTTGAAATCTGTTCAAATTATAACTAGAGAAAAATTTAGTTGATTTAAAGTTTAAACTTTTTCCCTAAATTGTTGAGTTTCTTCGGTTGCGGCTCTTTGCCAATGTTTGTTAGCAGAAAAACACATCTTACAAAACATGGCCTCCAGAACAAAAGTCTATCAATAGTATTTGAAAAACAGCATTTCAAACATCATTGTAAATATTCTGAGTTGGTCTGGATCCCAGCTCTGCCAGACTGGACGGACCAACCATCTCCAGCTCTTCTTACATTTTGAAAAAATTTAGCATCTCAGATATTAAGAAATAATGCTTCAGTAACAAGTGCATACAAAAACATTAAAGAATCAACATTGGGTGAGTTGCTGTGTTTTGGGCTTATTTTGGTAGAGTTAATTCGCTTAGATTTCTCAAACAAAGGAGAGGACGAAATGCCTTACCTGCACTATAAAACAGGGCCATTGTGTCTCAGAAGCCTGTGCTACACAAATTTTACCCCGTAGTGTAAGGTGCATTTCCATTGGATTTTACACAGCCTGCAATTGTTGCTGCATACAATGGGCCCTCCAGTGGAGCCAGATTATCTTCTTCCATATTTGCAGTTTTCCAGGATGAATCAAAACACTAAATCTATATACACATGCACAACCAATGGACAAAATCATTTTCAAGATCGATTAACTCATTTCAAGATTTTCAAACTGTCAGACCAACGCTAGCTTTCATCAATCCAGCAAAACAATTGCAAAAGTAGCTCAAGTTTCAATCGAAAGGGCACTAACTGGATCCAGTGAAAATACAATCTAGGTACATTTATCAGAGCACATTTCATATTAATTGCTAGAATTTCAGATGTACAATTTAAAGCTCCAAAAAAAAATCAAAACATCTGTTACAAATCATTAACCTTCTCAAAACTTTCACATATACTTTTCAAAGCAATAACAAATTGATTTCAGCTGTGAAGACAATCGAGTCCTGAGCCCAATTTAGAACCAACATGCATTCATTTGTAAACTACATCAGAGAACATGGGGTTGATCAAACAAATAAATTAATGGTGAACACATCAATGTGATCATTTTAACCTAAAATAACTAAGTTTTCATAAAATCCAATCTAAAGATGCTGAACGCCAATCACATAAGCAAAATCTTAAGCCAAATTGCAAAACCCCTAAACCATCTCAACGATTCTAAATCCAAACAAAACAACGTCAAATGCCCCCGCCAAAGATGGAACAATTTTCATTTTAAAACTAACTCATCTTGAAACCCAATTCAACATCATTAAAATAAGAACCAGATCATAGAAAGAAAACTTCGGTTCCATGACAATCCCAACCAGGCACGTATGTCATAAATCAGAGGAATCTCCCGATTTGAACCGACAAATTTAAATATTCATAAATCCGACTATCCAGATCAAACTGCATAAATAAAATCTAAAACACTGCTAAAAAAATTCGCATATATTTCAACAATTTCAGACCCCAGCATATAATATGAAATCGCTAACCAGCCCTTTTCAGTCCTAGATAAACCAAATTCATATCTAAACCTAATTTAGGGTAAAATCATCTTAAGCCTCAGCTTTTTGATAAACATAGGTCAAACCACACTTGCCACAGTAATGCCTATCAAAGTGATTAGCCATAAAAGTCCCAGCTCCACACTCCTGATTAGGGCATTCCTTCCTGAGCCTCTGCACCTTGCCAGAGTCATCCACCTTGTAGTACTGTAAAACGGCCAACTTGACTTTCTTCTTCTTGTGCTTGATCTTCTTGGGCTTGGTGTAGGTCTTCTTCTTCCTCTTCTTCGCACCTCCTCTGAGGCGAAGGACAAGATGAAGCGTGGATTCCTTCTGAATATTGTAATCCGCCAGGGTTCTTCCATCCTCCAGCTGCTTACCAGCAAAGATCAGCCTCTGCTGATCAGGAGGAATACCCTCCTTATCCTGGATCTTCGCCTTCACATTGTCGATTGTATCAGAGGATTCTACCTCTAGGGTTATTGTCTTACCAGTCACTGATATACATAAACACATACATACATACAAAACCTTCCATTAAAAATGAAAACAAGATATAGCCTATTTACAATGAAAGCATGTTGAGCAGTAAGCATCAGGAGATCCAAACATGGGTAATGAAAAGAAAAGAAGAAGAAATACATACGTGTTTTCACGAATATCTGCATCTCTGCTCCTGCTCCAGACTCCTCGCCGCAGCAGCGTTCCCTTCGCTGAAACCCTAAAATCCTTCGAAGCCTAAAAATATTAACGCCACACCCAGAGTTTTAGGGTTTGCAATTTGCACCTTTTACCATCTCCGGAAAAAAATAGAACGCATTTTTTAATAAATTCTTTTTAATAGTTCTTAATTTACCACACATACACACGTTTGATCATTTTCGTTAATTGTCATAAGAAATTTGATGTAAAGGGTACAACTCCAATTTCAACATGGTTTAAGAGTTTGCTCCACTTTGGTTGTATGAAGTTTTTTTGAATGGGTTAGTATGTTGAGTTTAATTTTTATATTGAGTATTTACGTTGAAGGAGTAGTACTTTAGGGATGGGTGATGTGTAAGGAAATTTATGTGGGTAATTTTTTTTGATATAATGAGTATTAAGTTAATTAGTTGATAGGCTTTTATATAGTGGGCATTGTCCTTCGTGAGTGGCTTATGCAACCGACGACTAGTTGACGGAATTGGTAATGGCATTTGATATTTCTAGATGCTTGCCTTCACACCGTTAGTGTTGTTAATAGGGTTATCAAGACAAGGCATATTAGGGGCATAGGTGTTGCGTTCAAGAAGAGCCTGACTATTGCAAAGTGTTGTGGATCACATAGGAGTGGCGAGACAAAATAGCAAGTGATGTCGCCATGACAACTTGCGAGGGTTAGGGATAAGAGATAACTTCTTACCCATCCAAAAATTATTGTCATTAGATTGTTCGTTGGAGTAAAGGGCTCGAGAGTGCTTGGGAATTCGCTGCCATAGTCGACTATATAAATGATACGCATCGTCCTCAAGTCATAGAATCACTTTCATTTCAAAAGGCTCCACCCCTAGTTTGGAAGTCCTCAATTAGGTGTGGTTGAAACCCTAATGGTCGTGTGATTCTTTAGTGTTGTTTGGTTCTCAACATGGTTTTTTTCTCCTACCCCATCTTTTCATTGTTCCTTACATTGATGTCTATGTCTACAATTTTTTGCACTTAAATGTGAAATTGGTTTCAAATATATCATGTCTATGATGTTGTGGACTTCCACTGGTCCTTGCAGGAAACAAACAAGAGGATATTGAGAATTTAGACAGGTGTTCAGTGTGCAAAAGAGTTCGCAAAGGTTGAGTACCTTTATTTTACCATGTCTTACTCTTAGTAAAGAAATGAACACAATTAATTAAATTGATCATGTCAATTATGTTTGCTTGAAAGTTTCAATAGCCTTATCAACACATTGTTTTTGTGCATTTTGTGAAATCATACCCCTTGTAGCCACATTTTCCTAAGGCATTTTGTCAAACAGTTCAAGTGTTTTGTTTTGTGCTTTCAAAATCTGCATACATATCCAACAATCACTATATTTACTAAGATTGTACCTTTCATGTATGTGGATCACAGTTTTCGCACATATCTCACTTCTTCAAATATAATTAACACTACATCTGGACACTAATTTTTAGTGAAACCCTCTTGTGGGTTGCTTCCACCACTAAACTATAAAATGACTTTGCCAACTAAAGTGACATAGGCAAAAATCTCCATATTGGAGCACATGTGCTTCAAAACAAAGCACCCAACATAGATTACTGGTAATTATCTTGATTTAATTCTAGACTTTGTAGGTTGTATAATAGTAACTACAACAACTCTAGTTCTACCTCGATACTGGGATTAAATAAAAACAATAACTAAAAGGGACACACTGAATTGGCCAAAATAAGTGGCCACAGTATGGTATCAGTTCTAATTAGTTCAAGACACCTAGTTTTATAGGGTATTATGCATTGAATCTTGAAATAGGAGAAAATTTGGTGGTTAACTTGGGTATTTATAACAGGATGATGCAGGAGCATCTCGGGTCCTTGGCAATCCTGTGTCACCAAAAACATGTTTGTGTTTTCCTGTGTTTGTCGGTTCCTTCTTTGACCGAGTTGGTTCGGTGTTGCTTGATTTTCTTTGTTTACTGGGGTTGGTCGGTTATCTCTCTGGTGCTCAGTGAATTTGTCTGGTGCTCGATTATCCTTGCTTACCGAGTTGTTTGTTTTAGTTTCATGTTGAGGCTGACTCTTGCAATTAATTATGGTCATGGATTTAATGCTAGAATCTATCATTGGGAAGCATGTGGACCTAGATCTATTTGTTCCATCTGTTGATGGTAGATCTGAAGGCCGACTTGATCGGTAGCCTCTTGTATATAATGTAATCTTGGTTTGTAGTTTTAGGAATCAATTAGGACATCAGAGATAGAAGCTAGGAGATAGAAGATTGTTTCAGATCCTTGCATGTTGGAGGACTTTTGTACTTGAATTGTAATATCTGGCCTAATCGGGAAGGCCTTACAACCCAACATGTATGAATCAAATTGAAATAAATATATGAAAGGTATATGCATTCTCTCTCTCACTTGTGTGTTGTTTCTTCCACGTGTGATCTCTGCAAGGGGGATCTGGTTAGGGTGTGCCTTTGGCCCCTCTCCCTGTCCTCTCTTGCATCACAGGAAGACTTGTAATGAATCCCCTTATAAATATGCATAAAATAAGGTGCTTAGAAATCTGTTGGTAATATTAGGCAGGACAAGCATTAAGTACAAAAAAATTTAATGAATGATTTAGAGGCTTTAATAGGATGTGTAACCCTCTATTTTGAAGCGGAAGTTAGTTTCTAAGATTGCCCCCTCTCAGACTAACCTTTGCATGTTGGATGAGTCTTTTCTGAGTTGTTGCAAATAATAAAAGAAAAGCATCCAAACAACTAAAGATTGAGATTCTATTGAAAATTATAATGGATCTATGTGTTTCTCATTTCCTTTCTAATATTATAATTAAGATGTGATAGTGGTTAACTCTAAACATAAACTATTATAGCCTTTCTTCTAATAGTTTTTTTGTTTCCTACATGAATATTAACAAGCAATCTCAATGTAATTTATTTACTTTACTTGGACATTATTTACAACATTAAAGACAAATTAATTAATAACTTAATTGTAAATACAAGAAGCAACTCACAAGCTTATAACTTATGTTCTCAAAATACACCAAGCAACAACAAAAAGGGCAGTCATTTTAGGATTCCACAAACTTTGCATTGCATTCAAAAGATCTGAAGATATCAAAATTGCTTTTTTGAAATGTATGTTTCATTTTTTGTGTAAAAGCCAAAGAGAAAATATGTCAAACTCCAAGAAAATAAAACCCTAGATTGCTCATACTTTGATATCTATGTTCACCCAAAAACAACAAGGAAAAATGGTGAAACTTGTTGTTGTAGTTGATGAAAGCCAAGAGAGTATGTGTGTCTGTGAATGGGCATGTAACCATCTTTTGGCTGCTCACACAAATGTTGGTCAATATTATAATTCCACAATCCTCCATGTTCAATCCCTTATTTGTGTTTCATCTGGCCCTGGTAAATTATCCATCTTTATTCATTCTTAATTTTGTTTTTTCTCTTAATATTAAAGGGCTATATAAATGATGTAGGAGCATCCTTGGGTCATTGGCAATCTTGCATCACCCAAAAATATTTCCTTTCACTTTATCTATTTTTACTTCTAGTTGGGCAGTTTCTGGTGTTTACGATTGCAATCATTCTAATTGGCTCATTTTCTTATGTGATCCTTATGTTGTGTTCTAGACATCCTGGAGATCATATTTCTAGCTTCACAGCTCATTCTGATGTCTCCAGATGAAGCTATTTAAAGTTTGGATCCATTCCTATTTGATTTTCCTATTCTAACAGCCAGGGCAGCGAGATTCATCTTGCAATGGAGTGAACGTTATGTGAAGCTTTGTGGTACCTTGTTCTATGTTCTTACACATGTGGTCAACCTCCTTATATGTTCACATGGTATGATGTATCTAATTGGAGGCATTATTATGAATTTGGGTCATGACCTATATGTTTGTAAATTGTTTTATTATTTGGGGGATTGTGGTCAGATAAGTCAACTTGTGGTTGGTGATCTTGTATTTAAGTAGGTATTGTAGTTCTTGTTTAGGGGTAGTGGTTAGAGGGAGCAACTTAGAAGCCTCAAAGATCTGAGAGTTAAGGATATGATGTTGCTTATGTTTGTGGTTTAGTCTGTAGAGTCATCTTACTTTTGAGGGATAATCAGTTGTTCCTAGTTTGTGAACTTGGTATTAAGGATAGAAAGCATACATGATTGTTTGTAGTTGTATATTGACAATGGTGATGTAATAATTGTATTTACAAACCAATTTGAGAATAATATATGTGATGTTGTTTCTTTGAATGGTTGTTTTATATATCTTGTTTGGGTATTTTCATTGTGGCATCTATAGCTCCAAGGATTGGACATCTCCTTTGGGGATTTTTTGTCCTTGACTACATCAAGTGGTATTAGAGCTGGTTGGTTCTTTAGGTTGACCTTGTTCCGAGTTTTGTCTTGCAGGCCTAGTTTTGTGGAGTGGCAAAGTAGAGGAGCTAATCTACATCAAATGAAGGTTAGTACAAGGTGGCATAAGAAGGATTGGTTGTCGGAAGTATTGAGGCTTGAAGGTGGAATATCACAACTTTTGAACCTAGTTGTGGGGTGGAAGAGTATCAGATCTGACCTACAATTATAGAGGTTGTGAAAGGAAGATTAGTTTTTGGTGGATTATTTACTGAACATGCCTAGTTGCTTGAGGTTTATGTTGGTATTGATCATATTGGAGCAATCAACACTGTGATCAGATCGCCAAACCTAAGGAGATTAAAGATTGGATTCTAGGTGAATATGCTTCCTAGAAGGATGAATCCTAGAACATTAGAGCAAATGATGGAGGAATTCAAAAATGAAAAGAGGAATGAAATTTGAAATCCTTTAACTGGAGCTAGGAGAAACCCTTAGATTGAAGATGAATTTGAAGAGGCTATTGAAGATATTGAAATAGTTGAAGCTGAGATTCTTGCCAAGGAGGAAAGACTATTGAGAGATATGGTGCAAATGGGTAAGAGTAATAGGCTCTATGTTTCTAACTTTTTTGGTTCATTTCATCCCGAGGAATTGATAGATTGGATTAATGAACTAGAGTATTAATTTGAGCTTGAAGATACTAAGGATCCACAGAGGGTTAGGTTAGCATAGAATAAGTTGAAAGGTTATGTTGCCTTATGGTGGAAAGAGTTGTAGAAAGATAGAGAAGATAATGGTGAATCTAAGATAACTAGGTGGAAAGCTATGGTATCTAGAATTAAATCCAAGTTCATACTAGAGGACTATGAATTTGATTTTTTTAAGAAGTTGCAGAACTTGAAGCAAAATGATCTGATTGTTAAAGAGTATACCGAAGAATTTTACAAGATGCAGATTAGATATGGACAACAAGAAGCATCTAAGGAAAAGGTTGCTAGGTACATTAATGATTTAAGACTTAACATTCAAGATGAGTTGAGTATGTTGAGGCTCAGTACAATTAAAGATGCTTATCAGTATGCTTTGAAGGCAGAGGATAAGTTGAAAAGAAGATAGGTTACACCTAGGGTCAATGATAAATTGGTTGGTGATAAAGGCAAAGATAAACTTGTGATTAAAGAGGAACTTGATCAGAAGATTCATGGAAGGGGTAGTAGCAGTGGGGAGTTCAAGGGTACTTATTACAAATGTCACTAGTACATTTGAAACCTTTTTCCGATGGCCAACTGTCAAAATTCTGAAAGTATACCGTCGATTAAGTGACACCACCTGTTGTCATAGTTTTGCGGTCAAAAAAAATGACAGCTTTGGTTGGCATCGTAATTACGATGACTATGGTTGACGCAAAAAGGGGGTGCCAACATGGCAAACATACCGTCGGGCCTATTTGTTGTCATCGCAATTATGACGCCCATCCATCACAAAAAATACAAATGATGGTGACCCGTCATAATATTCCAACGGGTAGCGGTCGTTTGTAGTTTGTTTGCCGACAAAGATGTCGTTCATGCGACGGATATCCGTCGAAAGTTTACAATGGATATCCGTCGTTGTAGTTTTTTAACAACAACAATATTGTACATGTGATAGATACCCATCATAAGTTTACGATGGATATCCATCATTTATAGTTTTTTACCAACATCGATGTTGTACATGTGATGGCTGGATGTCAAATGTTTTTGACAGATAGTTGTCACTATTGTATGTGTCGTAGTTGCGACGAAAATTGGTTTTTTAAAAAAAAATATATATATTTTTCGATCGAGTTGGTATCTATTCAGAATGGTGTTCTTGCAGATCTGGTTCGAGCTGGTTACAGATTTGGTTCAAGCTGGTTGCATTACTTTCAGATCTCAATCAACTTGTAAGGTGGTTTGGTGAGTCGAGGTATTTTATTCCTGCTCGTGATTTGGTTATGTCATTCGGAGATGACTTTGTAGTAGATTTAGTAGTGGCTCGTGGATTATTGAGTCGAGTCTAGAGAGTTGGATTCGGAATGATCCAACTGAATTGAGATTTGTGACAGTAACTACTCCAGCACAAGAAACTAGTGCGATGATCAGAGATGCATTCTTCCTAATGTGTTCGTGGGATATATGTGGACCTGATTGCATTTAGATCTGATTTGAGCAACTTCTTGACTTCTTTGGTTTGAATTGGATGTGCTTTGTTCCTATGGAGTGTAGCAGTGACTTGACTTGGAGTTTGAGTAGACTGTGCATTGATCGGCTTGAAGACAGAATCAAGCTACTCTTTGTGTTGTTGTTGAGATCAGGTTGTGACAGATCGCTGGGATCATCTACCATTTTTGCCATAGTTTCAAATGAGTTAGATGTGATGTCGAGAGAGCGACTTGCAGAACTTGCACATTGGAGATTCGTACATCACTATGGTGTTCATGATGACTTGGGAGAAGTCTTCTTCTTGGTGAACCGAGCTAAGAGATTTGGATTATAGAAAGTGGTTCGTTTGATGTGACTTATGAGACATTGGATGCCTCTTCACAGTGGGTTCACAGTGCGATTTGTGGTGTTTCTTTGTGTCTGGGTTCTTGGCAAAGATATATTGATTTGGTAGCCATTGAGATGGATTGATATGACTTGATCTTGGGTCAAGACTTCTTGAGGTGAGCTGAAGTGATCATTGCTCCTTGAAGTGATTGATGTTTGTGATAGATAGCCATCGCTTTTAGTTTTGACATCAATTATTCTATGGTTTATGTCATAATTGCGATGGCTCACACTATTTTTTAAAAAGAAATATATATATTTGTCATACATGGATTGAGATCTTAAATTATCGAGCTTCTCTTTGTTTGAGAATAGTTTAACATATCTACTTAACAGGGCCAACCACGTGAAGGTGGAAGCTCATCTGGCCCCTCCTAGGATCCTCTTATGACCCTTTACGACACTTTAAGACCTCTAAGATGTATTCTTAGAGATCGTAAAGGGTCATAAAGGGTCATAAGGGGTCCTGGGACACAACAACTGAGAAACATAAATGTAGGCATCATGGTCACAATTGTTTGTAGACAGAAGATAATTGAATGCTACACCTAGACGATGCAACACAACCACTACTCCTGAGTTCTAAGTTAACACTGCGGGATCCAAAAACCAAAGATAAGGAATCTATATATGGTTTTTGGATCCTAGAGTGTCAACTTAGAACTACAAGAGTAGTGGTTGTGTTGCATCCTCTGGGTATAGCATTCAATTATGTTGTGTCTCCAAACAATTGTGACCATGATGCCTACATTTATGTTTCTCAGCTGTTGTGATACCTACATTTATGTTTTGTAGTTGTCATGTTTATTTGCATGTTCTTTATGTGTTTGGCTTCTCTCCCTCGCGCATCAAAAATATATAAGATTTTCCCACTCTAAATCAAGAATGCACGTGCACACAAACAGAATATGCACAGATAGCAGGTGGAGCTGAGAAAGCACAACACGTTTACATTTTTTTAATAGGTCAAAATTACAATGTTCGTCATGGTCTATAACTTAAAATATGCAATTAAAGACCTCTACAAAAAATGCAACCCTGTTGTGTCTTTCATCTCCACCTAATATCCTATGTATATGAATTGAGATTGCATATTGAACTAGGCATCTCCTTCTGCATTTCCTGAAACTAAGAGATTGTCATAGTTAACATCTAAAATCATTATTGAACTTTTATTATTATTAAAAAGTACACTAGCACTTGCACTGAAAGAAGGTGCAAGGGATACGTGGATGATTTGGATGTAAATTCAATCATGCATCTTTGTAGTGCTCATCTTATAGGTAGTCTTTGACTAAGGTTCAATTCTGAGTAGCATTCATGCTCCTTTGTTTCTTGTACACTGTCTCTGTCGGCAATTTTCTTCATGGATGGCCTCCACTTTCTTCCCCACTACAACTATAACCACTATTCATTCTCCTGCGGTGATTACTATCTTCTCTATTGATCAGACCTCCACTGCAATTTCTTTGATGAAAATTTTCAAATTCATTGTTTGGTATTCCTTCATCTCCCCTCAACTCTGTCACTTATGGTTACAAATCAAGTTCCAAGAATCAAAATGGCACGTCTCATCATCACAACTAATCCACCTTAAACAATTGATTAACCATTCTAGACAAGATGATGATTTAAGGTTTTTTGTGAAGCTTCTAACTTGGTAGTTGCAATAAGCATTTGTATTACAAGTTTTGTTGTTGTTCAAGTAGTGTGTTTTAGAAAAGAACCCATTGAACATTCTAATACTAATTTCTCCCAAAATATGAAATCCACTAAAATTTAGTGAAAACCCCTCCAACATTACAACAGTGTATAAAAGAAAACTCAGTGTTTCTAGTAGCGATAAATAGAGTTTTTGAGAAGAGTAGAAGAAACAATAATAGAAACAATACGATTGGAGGGAGAAAACCCTATAGACTTATGACATACCTTTGTATGCATCCCATTAAAATTTCAAATGCAATAATGAAAGAAAACATGGAACTAAGCTCAAACAAGTGTAAATAAACATCAGTCATTATCAAATAAACATTGAGAAATAACATCAGTCATTATCAAATAAGTTGCATAAATGAGAATCATTTTTTTTTTGGCTTTTTCTTTTTTTTCTGCTTCCCTATATTCTTGCAGAGGCGTATCCATGTCCAAATTGTCATTTCTTCTCGGTCGTGCACGTGATTTCACTATCCTTTGCAAAGGTGGGTCCTCTGCAATAACAAATAAAAGGCTTCAATTAAAAACATATTATCATAATTGAGGTTAATTTAAAAACATATTCATTATTGTTACAAGTATTTCAATACTTTAAAAAACATAAACGTGACGCTCTTTACCTTGTCCAACCACATCATCTTGCCTGGCAGCTTGAACCTCAACACGCTCATCAGGAACAACTTCTACATCCCCTACAACTGCAATACAAAATGTTTTATTAATCCCAACACATTATAATTAAATTTTTATTACTACGCCAAATTCAATTTAACATTTTTACTTGTATTAAATATTCATTAATCAAAATTCGAATAGAAAATGTATACCTTGAGTACTACAATTCACATTTGAATCGACACCTCCGTCATGCTTGGCCGGTGCAGTATCAATATCGACAAGTTGCATTCCAATGTAAATAATTAGTGCATTTATTGACAATATATACATATAAATACTAGACAAATACTGAGAAATATTAATCATTTAGTTTAATACATATAAATATATTCACTTTAAAGTTTTAAACAAATATATAATCATTGTTTCCTTACTTAAAACAAATATATTCACTTTATGTTGGAACTTAACATCAATTACAGTAATTGGTAAAGTATTCAACTTGAAATAAAAATCAATTGGCTTATTTACCTAATCAACAGATCCAGCAAAAGAACCTTGTGCACTCATTGCTTGGTATCATTTAGCCACGACTTTATAGCCTTGTTTGTAGCCTATTTTCTTGTTCTCTTCTATAATTGGTTTCTTGAACTCCAAGGTCTGCATTTTTTATTGGTATCATGAATTTTTATTGTAGTAAATTTCATCAAAACTAAATTGATTGCAATTTATAAATATTTGCATACAATTTTTCATTTACTAATACTTACAACTCGTGCAACAAGTTTTGAATATCCACCCGAGCCAAGCTTGTGTTGCCCGTGCTTTTGTTTTCTTTCTTATGTTGCCTTTGTTGTGTCAAGCAACCTATGTGATGTTTGAAAAGTGTTAGATCACATAAGTACAAAGAGTAAATAGTATATAATTTCATTATTAAGATTATCACGTACCTTCTTTCCTCGGGTGATAGTACTCGTCCACTATGTCTTGCGTGTCTCTCAAGTGCATCCTTTTTAAGATTCTCCCACTCATTAATAGGAATATAGGAAGGTCGCTTGTAATAAGAGTTGCATTCTATTTGGGTCATGTAGTTGTCCCTAATATACTTCAAAAGTTGGCCCGCTTTTTCAAGGAGTCTAAGTCTATGAAAGACTTCGGGTCCAAAAAGTGTTGTCATAGAGTCAATGAGTTTATTCTTTAATCTTTTATCTTGTGATGACCACTTTTTAAGAAAAAAAACTGTTAGATTCATAAATGAAGTGAAGCTACCTTTTAATATACTTGAAGAAAGGGATGAACTGAAATTTGATCTTGCAATGAAATCAAAATATGATACCATGTGCATATGGTCGGCCCGAAAATGCGCAAACATTGATCATTAAGTTTTTCATAAAATAGATTATTCCTTGCAAGATAATAACAAGATTATTATAATTAGTTATTGCAAGGGACCACACAGGGGGTTAGTGCATTACATTATGAGTATTATATTGTATAGTAAAAGAAAGGATCAATCTTTAAAGTACCTGAAAGCTGGGCTACTCTCAAAGGAAGTCCATCTTCATCGCTCATGAGTAAGTAATCACAATTCTGTATTGTTCTCATATATTTAACACAAGTACATCCAGGAATTGCGTCATCGCCTCCTACATAAAATGAATCCAATATTACAAAATGCCCCCTAAGAAAGAATATATAGTTCAAGTGAAATAAACACATGATAAATAAGAGAGAAAAAAAAGGAGTCTACTTACCAATAGTAGGTGTTGCCATCGCATTTGTGGTCATGCAACGTGTTGCCAACATTACAAGTGGTATTACCTTTGTAGATTTGATCCTCATACCAGGTGGCGTACTCAACTTAGGATCAATAGAAGGTGCTAAACAAAAATATTGTTAGAGCATAAAAAATATATGGATAACCATGGACAAGATGGAGGATAAAACATGTGATGTACCACCCGAAGTATTTGCATCTGAGGTGTCGCCCTTTAATGTATTTAGCATCCTCTGTAAAGAGAAGACACACACACACACACACACACACACACACACACATATATATTAGTTAATGACATAAATAAAATAATATACTATAAAAATTATTATTGAACTTTTGTTATAATTAAAAACTACATTAATACTTACTCTATAATTCTAAACTCGGTGAATCAACACATCCTCTGTCCTCTGTATTTTAGGAGTGTGAGGTTGAATATTTGCCATTTGAGCTAACTCTTTTGATAGTGCATGAAGGACCCTTTATCGTGCAACCACAAGATTAACCTCTGATAAAAAATCAACATCGAATGGATCTTGCTCATCCTGCGGCTCCTCATGGACTACTTGTTCCTTTCACTTTTTCTGATCATCACTCGTTTGTGAGAATAATATTATTAGCCCTTTATTTAAAAGAAATCCAAAATAGTAGAACAACAAAAAAATACGCATTAACACAACAAAAAATACGCATTAACATTTTTCTTGTATGTGCATTTGTACAACAACAATGAGTTTTACCTGTTGGTAAGAAGTCCCATGAGAACTATCACCGCCATGCGTATCGTGTGGTTGTTGATCCATACTATAGCTCTGTATTTAAAAAAAATCATTCAGACATGTTAAAACATGTGTTCTTATTCTAAGTTACGTTGAATAATAGATAATTATCAAAATGCGTACCACCTCGTCCATGATAGTGATGGGGTTTTTTGTATCTATGTGATTCAAATTGTAATCGATAAGCAACTCTTTGCCTCCACGTATTGATTTGATCACACATAAAAATACATGATTTCCCTCGCGCGCCTCAAATATGCAATTGGGTTTCTTCTTAGTTGACGCAGACCGTGTATTGTTTATAAAACCTGCAATATTCCCTAATGCTTTTGGTCTTTCGTCAACGTAATAGCTACTATTTTAGTTTGTTCACTGATTTTTTATTGTATATAATTTGTCGCGAGTGCATACCTACACATACTTTTTTTATATTTAACAATCTGCATCCAACTACTGTAATCATAACAAGGTCCGACATACTCCATTAATTCAACAATTTTGTTGTAAGAGACCTTTATGCCATCCATGGAAAATAGGCCCAAACCATGTAATGAAGATGGTGCTATGCAATATATCCTCTCTTTAACACAAAAATTAGTGTTTATTGAAAGAAGTTCATCGAGGACCGATTGTTTCTATAGATGTTTGTACTTAAAGGGCAGCTCGAAGTCACCTTTTCTCTCATCATCATAAGAACACGAGCCCCCTTGAGCAAGAAAAAATTTCATGCATTTATTAAATTTCTTTCTGATCTTTTGACCCGAGTTGATCTCATTGAATTAGATGTACTAAATGTCTCACTTTCTTCTTCCATTCCTACATTTTCCTCGCTCAAGGAAGACAATTCTAACAAATACCTATTCGTTGGTACTTGCACTTCATGCAATGAGAAAGACAAGTGGAAATGAGAGATATTTTACAAATGGTAAAAGACATTAATCTCTATGGGGTGTATTGACTTGTACCTGATAATCCATGAGACTGTGTGTGATATCTGACATAAGATAATAGTTATATAATCAAACAAACATAGTTCACTCCATAGTTTTCATTATATCTTGTGAAGGACATTATACATTGTTAAAATTATCTATTTATCCAACAGTATTTTGAATATCTCAGCATTGCATATAACTAAACATCTCAGCATTGCATGAGACACCACTATTGTGGCATTTTGTCAAATAGTTCTCGTGCCTTGCCAGTGTTTTTATTACATCTTGTGAAAGACTTTATACATTGTTAAAATTATCTATTTATACTTTTAGAATTAGCTCACTCCATTGCAGGGAACAAAGAGAATCCCCTGTGATTTAACATCAGTGAGATGCCTCCTTTCATTAGCTTCATGTCACCTTCTCATAGCTTCTCATAGCTTCCTATGTGTTTCATCCTTCATTTATACACTTATTTCGACCAAACTTGTAATTTTCTGATAGATTTCGCCAAAGGCTTTGTAGGAAACCAAGTAAGGGGTATTCTTGAGTTCAAACACATTGAGCTGCTACAACTAAATTATAAATTATGAATTCACTATAAAATTAATTCACTATAAATCAAGGGGCATTATAAATCATGAATTTCTATAAAATTAATGTATTTCTTTAGATTTCATATGGACATTTTGTCAAATGGTTGGCATGTATGTTTATTCAAATGGAGTTATATCATTTGGAATGGATATATGATAGGTTGATATCTAATTCTATGTCAAGATTTACGACATTAAATTGATCATAGTTAGAAGACTCAGACATAAGAAGAATATGAGTGAATGTGAGTATAGCCAATTTTTAGAAGAATATGAATGAATGCAAACATACATAAGTAGATGAAAATAAATAATGAAGGTACTAGATATTGCTGGAAGTAATGAAATGTTGACCTGGGGTTCAATCCAGTATGCTCATGTATGATCCAGAAACTGCAAGGAAGGAAAGGATGGGGTTAGATCCAAATGATCTAAGCAATGTTTGACACCTTATTATTGATCCTCATCTACAATTATGCATATGCATAGTTAAGCCATACACTTCTAAAAGGAACTATGCTACAAAACATGTGCACTCAGGAACATGTGCAGTGTATAGGCACTGGAATCCAAATAAAACCTTACATTTATGTCTTTATGAACACCTAGTGAATCATTGTTGTGCCTATATTTATGTCTCTATGAACTCCTAGTTAATCATTGTTGTGACTGCATCATCCAAATAGTGCAACAACAACATCAGATGTTGTTGTTCCATCTGGTGTTGCTATGACATCATTTCCAAATGATGCATCCACAACAATAATGCACCATTCCCATCAACACAAGGCAATCATGATCAAGCATAAGCAATGGAGGGGACATTATCAAGGTCAAATCAAAGGTCAAATTTCATTCGTTGAAATTTTATATTTGTACAGTTATAAAATTTCATGCCTTGAAATTTTATAACATAGTTTCTTAGCATTTGATCTTCATATTGCAGCCATGACTTGAGGTAGGCATTCGAGCTTTGTCTTTTCACTAACTCAATTTCATTTTTATAGCATTTGTTGATTTAATGACACAATATCAATGTTAATACTGACATTGTTTACATATTTGTATTTGGAATGCTCGATGACCCGTGAGCTTTGAGAGGTAGGACATCTTTGATACAATATCAATGTTAATACTGACATTGTTTACATCTTTGCATTTACATGTTTGTGTTGAATATATATATATATATATATATATATATATATATATATATATATATATATATATATATATATATAGTCAAGTAATAAAACATTATAAAACAACGTACATTGTGTGAAGTGTTTGGTCTTTTTTTATTTATTTTGTTGTTGATGTTCACTATGTGGTACTCCCCGTTTATAATCATTTCATGAGGAAATGTCTTGATGGCTTGCGGGCTGCAAGCTAGGGCATCATGCATTGTTTATGAGCGCACTATTTGAGCACCTCATGTCCTTATTTGATTGGCCGGTGCTCGGTTTTTTGTATTGAGTTTACATCATATATTTAGTCTTAATAAATATCTTATAAAATAACATAAAACTAACCCAAAATACTTTATCTTAATATAATCTTAATAAAATAATATATTTAGTCTTAATAAAATTTTATAAAACAACATATATTGTGTGAAGTGTTTGATCTCTCTTTATTTATTTTGTTGTTGATATTCACTATGTGGTACTCCCCGTTTATGATCATTTCATGAGGAAATATCTTGATGGCTCCCAGACTGCAAGCTAGGGCATCATACATTGTTCATGAGCTCATTGTTTAATACTGACATTGTTTACATCTTTTCATTTGGAATGTTTGATGACCCACGAGCTTTGAAAGCTAGGGCATCATTGCTATTACCTTCAAAGAATTGTGTGAAGTGTTTGATCTCTCTTTATTTATTTTGTTGTTGATATTCACTATGTGGTACTCTCTGTTTATGATCATTTCATGAGTAAATGTCTTGATGGCTCACAGGTTGCAAGCTAGGGCATCATGCATTATTTATGAGCTCACTGTTTGAGCACCGACCAATCAAATAGGGACATGAGGTGCTCAAATAGTGAACTCATAAACAATGCATGATGCCCTAGCTTGCAATCCATGAGCCATCAAGATATTTCTTCATGAAATGATCATAAACAGGGAGTACCACATAGTGAATATCAACAACAAAACAAATAAAGAGAGATCAAACACTTCACACAATATATGTTGTTTTATAAGATTTTATTAATACTAAATATATTGTTTTATTAAGATTTTATTAAGACAAATTATTTTGAGTTAGTTTTATGTTGTTTTATAAGATTTTATTAAGACTAAATATATGATGTAAACTCATAATTATACTTGATATATATAATACAATGGTATGTAGTATAATCTATACATTTGTGAGATGTGATTAATTTTAGTTATATGATGTTTTGGGATTAAATTGGTGAGTTTGTATACTTTCTCCATTTTAAACTAACCTGTGACTTCAAAGGAGGAATTATGAAATATAGTTGTAGGTAGTTATCTCTTCTATAATGATGGAGTGAAAGGTAATGATCAATGAGGTTGATGCTATTAGATCATACATTAATACCCTTACTATTTTGAATTTGAGCTTGGACATCATGCAATGTTATTGTTGTCATTGTATGCTTGCTGTTGTTGTGCACCATATAGTGTTTTATACATTGTTTATTTCATTGAGACTGTGAGCTTGACATTTGTAATGTATTTTCTATTATTGGATCAATGCTACCATGTTGTTGAGGTTGTAGATGCATTGAATCACCACTGTCATTCTATTTTTATAGCAACAATATAACAAACAGAGAACCGACCAATCATTAAGGACATCAGTAAGACATTTAATGCATTATTACTTCATCATGACGATAAAAAATTTATTGTCTCAAAGCACATAGACTGTGGGTAGATGCATTGAATCACCACTTCCATTCTATTTTGATGAAGATGAATTAGGTTATAAAATTTCAAGGCATGAAATTTTATAACTGTACATATATTTTATGAGTATAACTGTACAACAAAAGAGTGCCCACATGCCTTGGTTGTTATTGGTCTATGAAAGGTTTTGGTTTTCCTTTCCTAATTGAGATGTCATCTTAAGATTCAAAAGGACCAAGGTAATAATAAGTCTTGAACATAAATGGATGATTGTGGATCCTCAAGTAGGAGTTGTGATGCAAAGGAAGAACATTTATATGGGTTTACCCACATAAGGACAATGGTTTCATTCATCTTTCTTTCAAGTGCTCTTGGGTACTTTCCTTGGCCTCTAGGCTTGGGCATCCTATAGGGGTTGAACCAAAATTACGAAGGCAATAAGGACACACAAAACAATAGGTTTGAAGACTTAGATTTATGTTTAATCCTTAGTAATGGTTTAGTGAACTAATTATTAGATGAGTGACTACAGTACCCTAGTTTACATTATTAAATGATCTTGTTTAATTTGTGTTCATTTCATGAAAATATACATGTAAAGGAAAAGAAATTTTTGCATCTAAAGATAACATGTATATATATGAAAAATAATTTGTATATACTATACATGGAAAATAACTTTTAGAAGAAAATGCAAGAGTACATGCATACATAAGAGGATGAACATAAATAATAATGGTGCCAGACATTGCCTAAAGTGATCAATTTTTGACCCAGGTATGAATCTAGTGTGCCCCTATGTGATCCAGAACCTGCAAAGAAAAGAGAGATGGGGGTTAGATAAAAAAAATCTAAGCAATGAATGACATCCTATTATTGATCCTCATCTACAATTATGCATGTGTATAGTCAATCCATACACTTCTAAAAGAAAAACCATGCTACAGGACATGTGCACTCAGAAGAATGTTGCAAAGAGTAAATGACTGTATTTATGTCTACATGAACACCAGGTGAGTCACTATTGTGACTACATCATTCAAATAGTGCAACAATAACACTAGATGTTGTTGTTTCATCTGGTGTTGTTGTGACATTATTTCCAAATGATGCACCCACAACAGTCACACACCATGCCCATCAGCACAAGGAAGTCATGAGCAAGCATGAGTAAGCAATGAAAGGGACATGCATCATCATCAAATCAGAAGAGAAAAACATCAAATCTGCATATTAAGGGAGGAGTACATCATGGATTTCAAGTAAAGATCATAACATCACAACATGGTTGGCAGCCCCAAGGAGGCCCCATTACATGCAGTGAGTAAGCTACATCAAAATAAAGAGGTACACAAATCTGCATCATCTATACATTAATGCTATGGCATTAATGTACATTTGAATCTACATTTTAAAGGATAAGTAAGAAAGCTGCATGATGCTAGTGAAATTAACAAAGGTACATATCTAATGAAGTAATGAAACTACGCACAATCTATGTGCTTTGAGCCAATGAAATTTTTATCATCATGATGAAGTAATAATGCATTAAATATCTTACTGATGTCCCTATTTGATTGGATGGTGCTTTATTTGTTATATTGCTTCTATCAAAATAGAATGACAGTGGTGATTCAATGCATCTACAGTCTCAACAACATGGCGAAATCGATCCAATAATAGAAAATAAATTACAAATGCCAAGCTCACAGTCTCAATGAAATAAATAGTGTATAAAATAATATATGGTGCACAACACCAGAAAGCATGCAATGACAACAATAACATTGCATGATGCCCAAGCTCAAATTCAAAATAATAAGTGTATTAATGTATGATCTAATAGTAACAACCTCATTGATCATTACCTTTAACTCATCCATCATTATAGAAGAGATAACTACCTACAACTATATTTCATAATTCCTCTTTTGAAGTATATATATATATATCAAGTATAATTATGAGTTTACATCATATATTTAGTCTTAATAAAATCTTATAAAACAACATAAAACTAATCCAAAATACTTTGTCTTAATAAAATTTTAATAAAACAATATATTTAGTCTTAATAAAATAACACTTACTATTTTGAATTTGAGTTTAGACATCATGAATTATTTATGAGTTCACTATTTGATTACCAGCCAATCAAATAGGAACAAGAGGTGCTTAAACAGTGAGCTCATAAACAATGCATGATGCCCTAGCTTGTAGCCATTAAGACATTTCCTCATGAAATGATCATAAACGGGGAGTACCACATAGTGAATATCAACAACAAAATAAATAAAGAGAGATCAAACACTTCACACAATGTCTTGAAGGTAATAGAAACAATGCCCTAGCTCTTAAAGCTCGCGGGTCATCAAGCATTTCAAATGAAAAGATGTAAACAATGTCAGTATTAAACAGTGAGCTCATGAACAATGTATGATGGCCTAGCTTGTAGCCCGTGAGCCATCAAGATATTTCCTCATGAAATGATCATAAACGGGGAGTACCACATAGTGAATATCAACACCAAAACAAATAAAGAGAGATCAAACACTTCACACAATATATGTTATTTTATAAAATTTTATTAAGACTAAATATTTTTTTTTATGAGCTCACTATTTGAGCACCTAATGTCCCTATTTCATTGATCGGTGCTCTATTTGTTATATTGATGCTATTAGATCAAATATGGACATCAATAATAAAAAATGGATATCAAATAGGGACATTAGTAATAAAATAATACACTTACTATTTTGAATTTGAGCTCATAAAGATTAAAATATCTCTATTTTATTACTGATGTCCCTATTTACATCTTTTCATCAAATGACCCAAAAACATCAAGAATGGTCCTATATGGTCACTAATAGCCAACTTTCAGAAGAATATGAATGAATGCAAACATACATAAGTAGATGAACATAAATAATGAAGGTACCAAACATTGCCTGAAGTAATGAAGTGTTGACCCAAGGTTCAATCCAGTATGCTCTTGTATGATCCAAAACTTGCAAGGAAAGAAAAGATGGGGTTAGATCCAAAGGATCTATGCAATGCCTAGAACTCTAAAACTGATCCTCATCTATAATTATGCATGTGCATAGTCAAGCCATACACTTCTAAAATGAACTATGCTACAAAACATGTGCGCTCAGAAAACATATGCATGCAGTGAGTAAATTAAGATCAAAATGGAGCAAAAAGTATGATTTCAAATGTGTTATCAAGCAACACCTCATGGGTTATGAGTCAACATGGTATATATGTTGTTTATACAATATTAGTAAAATGACATCTACAACCTCAACAACATGGCAATATTAATTCAATAACAGGAAATATCAAGCTCATGGTCTCAATGAAATAAATAGTGTATAAAATAATATATGATGCTTGAACTCAAATTCAAAATAGTAAGTGTATTAATATATGATGTAATAGCAGCAACTTCATTGATCATTACCTTTGACTCCTCCATCATTATAAAAGAGATAAATACCTACAACTATATTTCATAATTCCTCCTTTGAAGTCATAGGTTAGTTTAAAATGGAGAAAGTATACAAACTCACCAATTTACTCTCAAAATTTCATAACATTGCATTCTTGTTGTTGTTATGGTGCACAACAATAGCAAGCATGCAATGACAACAATAACATTGCATGATGCTTGAGCTCAAATTCAAAATAGTAATTGTATTATTTTATTACTGATGTCCCTATTTGATCTAATAGCATCAATATAACAAACAAAGCACCGACCAATCAAATAAGGACATGATGTGCTCAAATAGTGAGCTCATAAACAATGCATGATGCCCTAGCTTGTAGCCTACGAGCCATCAAGACATTTCCTCATGAAATGATCATAAACAAAAGTACCACATAGTGAATATCAACATAAAAACAAATAAAAAAAGATCAAACACTTCACACAATGTATGTTGTTTTATAAAATTTTATTACTTGACACTATATATATATATATACATATACATATACATAGATATATATATGTATGTATGTATGTATGTATGTATGTATATGACAAGTTTTTCAAAAATGTATCATAATTAAAGGCATGTGAATTCATATTGTACTTAATTTGAATGCCACTATGTAATGTTTTAGTTATAGTTATAGTATTTTCCATTATTGGATCGATGTTTCCATGTTGTTGAGGTTGTAAATGCATTGAATCACCACTTCCATTCTATTTTGATAGTATCAATATAAAAAATATAGCACTGACCAATCAAATAAGGACATTAGGTGCTCAAACAATGAGCTCATAAACAATGCATGATGTCATAGCTTGCAGTTCGCGAGCCATAAGACATTTCCTCATGAAATGATCATAAGCGAGAGTACCACATAGTGAATATCAACAACAAAACAAATAAAGAGAGATCACACACATCACACAATGTATGCTATTTTATAAGATTTTATTACTTGACTATATATATATATATATATATATATATGACAAACCTTTCAAAAGTGTATCATAATTAAAGGCACGTGAATTCATATTGTACTTAATCTGAATACCACTGTGTAATGTTTTAGTTATAGTTATAGTATTTTCTATTATTGAATTGATGTTGCCATGTTGTTGAGGCTGTAGATGCATTGAATCACCACTCCATTCTATTTTGATAGCATCAATATAACAAACATAGCACCGACTAATCAAATAGGGACATTAGGTGCTCAAACAATGAGCTCATAAACAATGCATGATGCACTAGCTTGTAGTCTGCGAGCCATCAAGATGTTTCCTCATGAAATGATCATAAAAAGGAGTACCACATAGTGAATATCAACAACAAAATAAATAAAGAGAGATCAAACACTTCACACAATGTATGTTGTTTTATAAAATTTTATTACTTGACTATATATATATATATATATATATATATATATATATATATATATATATATATATATATATATATATATATATATATGAAAAGCTTTTCAAAAGTGTATCATAATTAAAAGCATGTGAATTCATATTGTAATACCTATGACTTCAAAAGAGGAATTATGAAATATAGTTGTAGGTAGTTATCTCTTTTGTAATGATGGAGGAGTCAAAGGTAATGAGCAATGAGGTTGTTGATATTAGATCATACATTAATACACTTACTTTTTTGACAGCAATAACATTGCATGATGTTTGAGCTTAAATTCAAAACAATATGTGTATTATTTTATTACTGATGTCCCTATTTGATCTAATAGCATCAATATAACAAACAGATCCCCGACCAATCAAATAGGGACATGAGGTGGTCAAACAGTGAGCTCATAAACAATGCATGATGCCCTAGCTTGCAACCTGTGAGCCATCAAGATATTTCCTCATGAAATGATCATAAGTAGGGAGTACCACATAGTGAATATTAATAGAAAAATAAATAAAGAGAGATCAAACACTTCACACAATGCCTTGAAGGTAATAGCAATGATACCCTAGCTCTCAAAACTCATGGGTCATTGAGCATTTCAAATGCAAAGATGTAAACAATGTCACTATTAACATTCATATTTTGCCATTAAATCAACAAATGCCATCGAAATGAAATTGATATAATGAGAAGACAAAGCTCGAATGCCTACCTCAAGTCATGACTGCCATATAAAGATCAAATGCTAAGGAACTATGTTATTAAATTTCATGCCAAATTTCAATGTATGAAATTTTATAAATGTACATATATTTTGTTTGACTCCCCCACATTGTAAACTCAATGCTAAGGAGAAAAAAATATGATGTCAAAAAATATAAAATTTTATGCTTTGAAATTTTATAACATAGTTCCTTAGCAGTTGCCATATGAAGAGCAGTGCAAGGTGACAACTTTCCCATTTTACCATAGTTAGGGCCATCTTTTATCATACTTTATGAGCTTTATATTTTTACCATGCTTTATGAGCTTTATATTTTTTTTTAAAGTGAAGACAAAGATTATCTTAATTTGTTATCTTTAAATTTTATTCATTTTATGATTTTAAAAATTGAAATAAAAAATAAAAACTTTTAAGAAACTTTTACATATTTTCATCAAATGACCCAAAAACATCAAGAATGGTCATATATGGTCGCTAATAGCCAACTTTCAAAAGAATATGAATGAATGCAAACATACATAAGTGGATGAACATAAATAATGAATGTACCAAATATTGCCTGAAGTAATGAAGTGTTGACCTAGGGTTCACTCCAGTATGCTCTTGTATGATCCAAAACCTACAAGGAAAAGATGAGGTTAAATCCAAAGGATCTAAGTAACGCTTGTAAGAATTTGCAAATAGCAAATATTGAACCAAAGATCTAGAGGTTGAAGAAAAACACAAAAGAGAAAATATGAATGCAATGATGGATTGAATAGATCCAATGAATTCACCTTGAATGAATTGATGAATGAATCAATGTTATTATGAAATGATTACATAATAGGCCTCCTTATATAGGAAAAATAATAAGAGAGAATGATAATGAGATGATAAGCTATCAGCTATGCTAGGTGTAATCACATGTCCACCAAATGTGGATCATCCTCCATTATGCAATAAAATATATGCAATGGATTATGATGATAATGTGATAAGAGCACGAAAGGTGGATCTCACACACAATGAGGTATGTGAAGACAACTATCACACCAAAAGTGAAATTTCTCCTACACCATGTGCTTAATAGATGTGCACACTCCTAGGTGTTTTAATCACAAACTACTATGCAATGCATTAACCTAAGTAAGATTAAGTAAAGTGTAATTAGGAATATTTAATTATACCAACAATGCCTGACACCCTATTACTTATCCTCATCTACAATTATGCACGTGCATAGTCAAGCCATACACTTCTAAAACAAACTATGCTACATAACATGTGCACTCATGAAACATGTGCATGCAGTGAGTAAATCAAGACCAAAATGGAGAAAAAAGTATGATGTCAAATGTGTTATCAAGCAACACCTCATGGGTTGTGAGTCAACATGGTATATATGTTGTTTATACAAGATCAGTAAAAGGACATCTACATTCTCAACAACATGGCAACATTGATCCAATAACAAAAAATACATTACAAATGTCAAGCTCGCAGTCTCAATGAAATAAGTAGTATATAAAACAATATATGGTGCACAACAGCAACAAGCATGCATTGACAACAATAACATTAGATGATGTCCGAGCTCAAATTCAAAATAGTAAGTGTATTAATGTATGATCTAATAGTAGCAACCTCATTGATCATTACCTTTCACTCCATCATTATAGAAGATATAACTACCTACAACTATATTTCATAATTTCTCCTTTGAAGTCATATGTTAGTTTAAAATAGAGAAAGTATACAAACTCACCACTTTAATCCCAAAACATCATATAATTGAAATTAATCACATCTCACAAATGTATAGATTATACTACACACCATTGTGTAGACACCTAAAAATCTATTAAAAAATAAAATATTTTTATTTTCTGAAAACTTTTGATGACATCATCATTAATTAATTAATTAATTAATTTTTTATGCCATTAAATCCTCTTATTTTAATTAAACATCTTTAATTAAAGAATCCCTCCCCAAAATTATTTAAATCAAGTTTGAATGAATTTCTTCTATTTATTAATTATTAATTGATAAATAATGCCAAAAATCTTTTTAATAAATAAAATATTTATTAAAAGCTTAAAACTTTGGAAATCTTTTAAAAATTCTTAACCTCTTCTAGAATTTTCTAATCTCACTCTAATCCCGATTAAAAGGTGATTCCTACCTTTTTTAGTCCAAACTCATGATGACATCATCATTAATTAATTAATTAATTAATTATTATGTCATTAAATCTTTTTATCTTAATTAAAAATATTTAATTAAGAAATCTATTCTAAAAATGTTTAAATCAAATTTAAACACCATTCCCCTATTTATTAATTATTTAATTAATAAATTGACCAAAAAAAAAAAAAATTATTTATTTTTACCCAAAACTTTAGAAATATCTTAAAGATCATTAACCTTTTTAAAAATCTTCTAATCTCACTTTAATTTTAATTAAAGGAGGATTTACCCATTTCTTAAACCTAATCCCAACTCAAAAATATTTAAACCAAATTTAAGTGTTAATAGTTCTTATTTATTAAATTTATTTAATAAATAAATTCCTCAACCAAAAAGCCTTTTGAAATAAATAAACATTTATTTATTTCTTCAAACTTAGAAATATCCTAGAAAAACTCTAGACTCTTCTAGAACTTTCATAATCCTTTCCTAAACCTATTTAGGGAAAATTACCTACTTTTCCTAAGCTAATCTAAGTCTCTTTTGACTCCTAGTCAAACTCTTCCCCTAATAAGCCTCAAAACTCATTAAGCCTTTGAGATGAATAAATATTTATTTGTTTCTTAAATCCATAATTATCTTAGAAAGTTCTAGACTCTTCTAGAAGGTCTTCATCCTCATCCAAAGTTTTGGTCCAACCAAAAGTCAATCCTTATCCTTGATTCAACCCCTAACCTTACCTCTAACTTTGACTCAACCTCCTAACCCAAGCCTTTCCCAAATCCTATAAATACTCCTTCCAAGAGCAAATTATTAATTTAGCTCTTATCTTTATGCATTATTATCATGTTAAATTCATCCTAGATCTTAAAGCTTTTGATACTAATTGTTAGATTTCATATTTTATTAACTCATCTTAGCTTAGAAATAATAGAATGAACTAGTTTCTTTCAAGCTTTTCTTAGCATTTATGCATCATATCCATCATCTTTAGTATGCATTAGAAGCAAGCTCCTTGTGCTTAGAGAGCACATCCACATACCTCTCATTGAAGCAAATCAAATAGTGCTTTATAACACTTGTTTTTAGCAACAATCTTGAGGTGGCTTGGTTTATATTTGTGTATGTTTTGAACTGATAAACGTTAGATTAGTCTAATGTTTGAATGTTTTAGCCTTTCAAAATAGATAACAGGTTAAAATCATAGTCTACATTCTGGCACACTCGATGTGACCCACTTCACGGGTTCATTCAACAACATCTCACTGAATTTCACATTTTTGGAAGATTTGGAGCTTAAAGGTGGAGGAGCTAGTTGGATTCATTCTTCTTGTCTATAACACATTTCTTCTATTTCTGTCTATTCACCCTTCTTCTATTCATAAAAACTTGCCTTATTCTTCTAAAAAAATCTATTTTTCATGCCAAAAATGTAAGTTTTGTGTAAAAATCAGCATTTCACGTATTTTGTACTACCAGAAGATCGCATCCTGTAAATCCCGGATTGCATCTGGGGCATCAAAAAATCAATTAAATTTGGTTTAAAAATGAACAAAATAAAAATCTACAAATCTGGTTTCAGTGCTTAAAATTAACATCAAACTCATTTTTTGAATATCTACAAGCTAAAATCAATCAATTAAAAAAAACTTAAACCAACTCAAGTCATTAAATCCTAAAAAAGCACAAACAACATTTCTAAAGTTTTGGTTAAAAAAGAGCATCTATTTCCAAACAAAATCTAGGGCCTTAGAATTCATCCATGCAAAAATAGGAAATCATTTTTTGATGCTTAAAAAAAACTTTCAAATCATGCATTTCATGTTTAAAAACATTCAAAAATCAATCCTAAAAACATGCACAAATCAATCCTAAAAACTTTTGTCATCTTCTTGCAAATATCTTAAATGTCTTCTTTTCCAAATATCCATGTATCAAAGCTAAATTAGGAACTTGTCTTTTTGGAACTTAAAATCAAAAGCAAAAGTCAAAACAAATCTTGAGTGAAAATAAGAGAAAAAACTTAAGTCTTAAAGCGTCATTGTCATTTTGAAAAATAAACACACTCTTGAATGCATTAAAAGAAACAAACATCTCTATTCCTTTTTTTTCTAGTTCAAGAAAACGCACAATTAAATTTTGAATGACTTAAAGGATCAAAACAAAGCACTTCAAAGTTCTTAAAGCAACACGCCAATCTCAATCTTGAATGATCAAAGAAAGAACTTGCAATCGTTCTGATCATTCAAAATTGAGATTGGCGTGTTACTTTAAGAACTTTGAAGTGCTTTGTTTTGATCCTTTAAGTCATTGATTGTGCGTTTGTTTGAACTGAAAAAAGAAGGAATAGAGATGTTTTTTTTTTTTTAATGCATTCAAGAGTGTGTTTGTTTTTCAAAATGACAATGACGCTTTAAGACTTAAGTTCTTTCCCTTATTTTCACTCAAGATTTGTTTTAACTTTTGGTTTTGATTTTAAGTTCTAAAAAGATTTTAAGTTCTAAAAAGACAAGTTCCTAATTTAGCTTTGATACATGGATATTTGGAAAAGAAGACATTTAAGATATTTGCAAGAAGATGACAAAAGCTTTTAGGATTGATTTGTGCATGTTTTTAGGATTGATTTTTGAATGTTTTTAAACATGAAATGCATGATTTGAAAGTTTTTTTTAAGCATCAAAAAATGATTTCCTATTTTTGCATGGATGAATTCTAAGGCCCTAGATTTTGTTTAAAAATAGATGCTCTTTTTTAACCAAAACTTTAGAAATGTTGTTTGTGCTTTTTTAGGATTTAATGACTTGAGTTGGTTTAAGTTTTTTTAATTGATTGATTTTAGCTTGTAAATATTCAAAAAATGAGTTTGATGTTAATTTTAAGCACTGAAATCAGATTTTTAAATTTTTATTTTGTTCATTTTTAAACCAAATTTAATTAATTTTCTGATGCCCCAGATGCGATCCGGGATTTACAGGATGCGATCTTCTGGTAGTACAAAATATGTGAAACGCTGATTTTTACACAAAACTTACATTTTTGGCATGAAAAATGGATTTTTTTAGAAGAATAAGGCAAGTTTTTACGAATAGAAGAAGGGTGAATAGACAGAAATAGAGGAAATGTGTTATAGACAAGAAGAATGAATCCAACTATCTCCTCCACCTTTAAGCTCCAAATCTTCCAAAAATGCAAAATTCAATGAGATGTTGTTGAATGAACCCGTGAAGTGGGTTCCATCGGGCGTGCCAGAATGTGTTAGAAACTGCAATTGAAATAATTGTTGTATTGTCATTGATGTCAAACCTTAACTGGAAATACTATTGCTACTTAGGAAAGTACAATATCTATGGTCAGAAGGGAAAGAAAGGTTGGTAACAATAGCACCTAAGAAAAAGTTGGGTTATCTTGATACTACAAAGTGTACTTGATTATGTTGCACAATGATGAGACAATGTATTGTTTATCTTAGTAAGATTGAAGACTAAACTGGTAGGCTTAACCGAGCAAAAATGAAGAAATCATGTTTAAGCCGAGTTATGACAGAGTCGACCGAGTTAGTGGATGCCGAACAAAAATCTAGTGTTGACCAAGTATCAGTAAATTGCTAAGGAAGACGGTATTTGCTGAGGAAATAGTTTTAGTAGTGACCGAGTGTTTTACATGGAGACCGAGTGGATGATCATAGTATTGACTGAGCATCAACAATTTTATATTTGAAGAGAATTTAGATTTGGAGCCGACATTGTTGAATTCTTAGATTATGTAAAACGTGTTGACTTTATTTATTGATTGTATGGAAGTATTTAATGCTTTGTAAAATGTTTTATTGTAAATCTTTATGAGATTTGAGATGATTCTAGAAGAGGAGATGAAGAACATGAAGCGAGTAGATTCAATATAGTTGACCTAACCCTAAGATCTACGAAGGAGATTAGGTGGCAAAAAAAAAGTTAACCTAACAGAGGAAAGTATTAAGGGAATCAAAGCATTAGGTATGTGTATGCATGGGTAAAGTAGATGCTGGAAGAACAGTAAAGTTTTATTGACTGTATAAGCGAAAAGGTTGAAGAAAAATTGTGGTGATTGCTTGAAGGAAAGTTTCGAGCAGATCAAAAGTGGAGATGGCAAAATTTTAAAGTCAGTAAACTAGCATTTGTGTACGGAATTGGATCTGATATTTGCAAAGTGAGTTGTATGTTTTCAAATCAATACTACTGCTACTTTCTAACCATTGCAACAGTCAAAATCTTTTTAACAAAGGTTGACCTAACAGTCATATGTTAAATCCTTTGAACAAGGTTGCATTCTAATGGAGTGTATGTAAGTCTTTTGACCAGGCTCACTTTTAACAGGGTGATTGAAATCTTTTAACCGGGTCACACTTGACAGTGTGTATTGTAACCTTTGACAGGGTTGACTTTTAACCGAGCTCACTTCAAAAAAGTGAAAATAATAGTAGCATGTTACAAAGTGGTTTTTCCCATATTGGGTTTCCACTATAAATCCTGGTGTCAATACTTGTGTGAATGTTTTGGGTTTGAACATTTATGTGTTTTACAAGTTAGATACAGTTGGGTAGTGGACTGCTGAGTTATATGTTTCTATTATTGAATCAGTGATGAGCGAGTTTATTTTGGTTGCTTGATCTGATTTAAAGAAAAATTATTTTATACATCAAGACCTGAGAACAACTGATTCACCCCCCCTTTCTGTTGTTCTAAATCATATTAACAGAATGTACACTATGATTTTAACCTGTTATCTATTTTGAAAGACTAAAACATTCAAACATTAGACTAATCTAATGTTTATCAGTTCAAAACATACACAAATATAAACCAAGCCACCTCAAGATTGTTGCTAAAAACAAGTGCTATAAAGCACTATTTGATTTGCTTCAATGAGAGGTATGTGGATGTGTTCTCTAAGCACAAGGAACTTGCTTCTAATGCATACTAAGGATGATGAATATGATGCATAAATGCTAAGAAAATCTTGAAAGAAACTAGTTCATTCCATTATTTCTAAGCTAAGATGAGTTAATAAAACATGAAATCTAACAATTAGTATCAAAAGTTTTAAGATCTATGATGAATTTAACATGATAACAATGCATAAAGATGAGAGCTAAATTAATAATTTGCTCTTGGAAGGAGGAGTATTTATAGGATTTGGGAAGGGTTTGGATTAGGAGGTTGAGTCAAGGTTAGAAGTAAGGTTAGGGGTTAAGTCAAAGATAAGGATTGACTTTTGGTTGGACCAAGGCTTTGGATGAGAATGAAGACCTTTTAGAAGAGTCTAGGACTTTGTAGGATAATTATGGATTTAAGAAATAAATAAATATTTATTCATCTCAAAGACTTAATGAGTTTTGAGGCTTATTAAGGGAAGGGTTTGACTAGGAGTCAAAGGAGACTTGGATTAGCCTAGGAAAAGTAGGTAATTTCCCCTAAATAGGTTTAGGAAAGGATTATGAAAGTTTTAGAAGAGTCTAGGGTTTTTCTAGGATATTTCTAAGTTTGAAGAAATACATAAATATTTATTTATTTCAAAAAGCTTTTTGGTTGAGGATTTTATTTATTAAATAAATTTAATAAATAAAAAAGATTAACACTTAAATTTGGTTTAAATATTTTTGAGTTGAGATTAGGCTTAGGAAATGGGTAAATCCTCCTTTAATTAAAATTAAAGTGAGATTAGGAGATTTTAGAAGAGGTTAATGATCTTTAGGATATTTCTAAAGTTTTGGGTAAAAATAAATAAATAATTTATTTTTTGATTTTTTGGTCAATTTATTAATTAAATAATTAATAAATAGGGGAATGGTGTTTAAATTTGATTTAAATATTTTTGGAAGGGATTTTTTAATTAAATATTTTTAATTAAAATAAAAAGATTTAATGATATAAAAATAAATAAATTAATTAATTAATAAATGATGATGTCATCATAAGTTTGGACTAAAAAAGGTAGAAATCACTTTTTAATCGGGATTAGAGTGAGATTAGGAAATTTTAGAAGAGGTTAAGGATTTTTAGAAGATTTCCAAGGTTTTAGGCTTTTAATAAATATTTTATTTATTAAAGGGATTTTTCACATTATTTATCAATTAATAATTAATAAATAGAGGAAATTCATTCAAACTTGATTTAAATGATTTTGGGGAGGGATTCTTTAATTAAAGATGTTTAATTAAAATAGGAAGATTTAATGGCATAAAAAATAAATAAATAAATTAATAAATGATGATGTCATCAGGGGTTTTCAGAAAATAAAAATAGTTTATTTTCTAATAGATTTTTAGGTGTCTACACATTGTATTATATATATCAAGTATAATTATGAGTTTACATCATATATTTAGTCTTAATAAAATCTTATAAAACAACATAAAACTAATCCAAAATACTGTGTTAATAAAATCTTAATAAAATAATATATTTAGTCTTAATAAAATTTTATAAAACAACATATATTGTGTGAAGTGTTTGATCCCTCTTTATTTTTTTTGTTGTTGATATTCACTATGTGGTGCTCCCCATTTATGATCATTTCATGAGGAAATGTCTTGATGGCTCGCAGGCTGCAAGCTAGGGCATCATGCATTATTTATGAGCTCACTATTTGAGCACCTTATGTCCCTCATAATCAAATAGGGACATGAGGTGCTCCAATAGTGAGCTCATAAACAATGCATGATGCCCTAGCTTGTAGCTCATGAGCCATCAAGACATTTCTTCATGAAATGATTATAAACGAGGAGTACCACATAGCTAGTGAATATCAATAGCAAAAAAAATAAAGAGAGATCAAACACTTCACACAATGCCTTGAAGGTAATAGAAACAATGCACTAGCTCTCAAAGTTGTGAGTCAAGTATTCAAAATGAAAAGATTTAAACAATGCTAGTATTAAACAGTGAGCTCATGAATAATGTATGATACCCTAGCTTGTAGCTCGTGAGCCATGAAGACATTTCCTCATGAAATGATCATAAACGGGGAGTACCACATAGTAAATATCAACAACAAAATAAATAAAGAGAGATCAAACACTTCACATAATGCCTTGAAGGTAATAGAAACAATGCCCTAGCTCTAAAAGCTCATAGGTCATCAAACATTCCAAATGAAAAAATGTAAACAATGCCAGTATTAAATAGTGAGCTCATGAATAATGAATGATGCCCTAGCTTGTAGCCTGCGAGCCATCAAGACATTTCCTCATGAAATGATCATAAACGAGGAGTACCACATAGTGAATATCAACAACAAAAAAAATAAATAGAGATCAAACACTTCACACAATGCCTTGAAGGTAATAGAAATGATGCCCTAGCTCTCAAAGCTCGCATGTCATCAAGCATTCCAAATGAAAAGATGTAAACAATGCCAGTATTAAACAATGAGCTCATAAACAATGTATGATGCCCTAGCTTGCAGCCCGCAAGCCATCAAGACATTTCCTCATGAAATGATCATAAACGAGGAGTACCACATAGTGAATATCAACAATAAAACAAATAAAAAAAGATCAAACACTTCACACAATGCCTTGAAGGTAATAGCAATGATGCCCTAGCTCTCAAACCTTGTGGGTCATCAAGCATTCCAAATGAAAAGATGTAAACAATGTTAGTATTCAATAGTGAGCTTATAAACAATGTATGATGCCCTAGCTTTCAGCCCGTGAACCATCAAGAAATTTCCTCATGAAATGGTCATAAATAGGGAGTACCACATGGTGAATATTAACATCAAAACAAATAAAGAGAGATCAAACACTTCACATAATGCCTTGAAGGTAATAGCAACGATGCCCTAGCTCTCAAAACTCATGGGTCATCAAGCATTCCAAATTCTAAGCTGTAAACAATATTAACATTCATATTGTGCCATTAAATCAACAAATGTCATCAAAATGAAATTGAGTTAATGAGAAGACAAAGCTCGAATGCCTACCTCAAGTGCTAGTGCCCTCTTCCCACACGGTGCTGACCTCTTTGCGCACACCAAACTCAAATGCCCTCTTCGTACCACGCAAAAGTGTTGTGCCATCTTCGCGACAGCTCTTTGAATTCACAAAAATTACAAATGACACTTTCTTTTTTTAAAATAAAATAAAATTTATTGCCAAGGGGGTGTCGTAATTATGAAGTCATCATTGCTATTACAACACCATCAGGGGCACTTGCAAAAAAAAAATACAAATGGTAGTGGCCTCGCAAATTGGCATCAAAATTCGACCCCAAATGTTGTAGTGTGTGGTAATATTGGGCATAGGGCTTACCAATGTTAGGTTGGTTCAAGTAGAGGAAAATAGAACTTGGTGGCACATGACAAGAAAGTTGAGGATGAACCTATTGAAAGAGAGGTTGCACTGGAGATGGGGGAATGTTTGATGTTCTAGAGATTTATGTTGAGTAAGAAGGAAATTAAACCTATTTAGAGAAGGCAATTGTTCTAGATAGTTTGTAAATCAGGGAACAAATGTTGCAAATTAATCATGCATAGTGGCAGTACTAAAAATCTTGTATTAGAGGAAATGGTACTAAAGTTATCATTGCAGAGGCTTGAACATCCTTGTCCATATGGTATAAGTTGTTTTCTGGATAAACATATGGTGAAAGTTAAAGAATGATATTGGGTTAAGTTCAACATTGGTCCATATCATGATGAGGTATTATGTGATGTGGTGAATATGAGTTCTTGTCATCTCTTGTTAGGCAGACCTTGGTTGTATGATGTTGGCGCTATTCATGATTTCTGAAGGAATATTCTATCTATAGTGAAGGATAGTAGGAAGTTCACTTTGATTCCTTTGAAGGAAGAAGGAAGGAAGGCTAAGAACCTAAGTGTAATGAAAACTTTTACCTTAGGAGATCAAATTGGTTTAGATCGAGAGGTGTTGTATTTTTAGAAGATAGATGAGAAGGTTTCAGAGGTGTTACAGTTGTTGTTGAATCTGATGAAGGAATCAAAACCAGTAGAGTTGAAGGCTACTAACAACTGGATGATGTTACAATAGAGTAACAAAGAAGTGGTATCAGATGAAAAACATAATATTGTGAGTAGATCAATGGATGGAACTAAAAACTTATTGAATGATGTCAGAGTAGAATCAAATAGTAGAGAAGGAAGAAGACATTAAGTGTTGACTGTACGAGAAACAAAGTCAAAAGAAATTGGAAGAAATTAGGAAATCAAAGCAGTGATTATGGAAGAAGTAGAAGAAATAGAGTCATACTAGATGTTGAGAAGGATATTGATAGGTTGGGGTTGAACACTTGCATCTACAATAGTGTGGATAGGCAGTCAAATAAATAATTTTCCTTCTAATGGAGAGGATATGTGGGTTAAGAATGAACATGGGATTTATGTCTCAAATCCTATCAAATGTTCATAAGTCCTTATGGAACATATTCTATTCACCTAGGGTGTCTAATGTAGGAGCATCCTTGGCTCATTGGAAATATTGCATCACCCAAAAATATTTCCTTTTAATTTGTCTGTTTACTATTCTAGTTGGGCAGTTTTTGGTGTTTAGGCTTGTGATCGTTCCAGTTGGCTCATTTTCTTATGTGATCTTTATTTTGTATTATAGACACCTTGGAGATCCTGTGTCTATCTTCGCAGCTCATTCTGATGTCTCCAGATGAAGTTATTTAATGTTTGGGTTTGGTCCTATTCAATTTTCCTATTCTAATAGCCAGGGTGGAAAGATTCAACATGCGATAGAGTGAACGTTATGTGAAGCTTCGTGGTGACTTGTTCTATGTTCTTACACATGTGTTTGACTTCCTTGTATATTTTCATGACATGATATATCTAATTGGAGGTGTTGTTATGAATTTGGGTCTTGACCTATATGTTTGTAAACTATTTTCTTATCTGGGGGATTATGATCAGATAAGCCAACTTGTGGCTAGTGATCTTGTATTTAAGGTCTTGTAGTTCTTGTTTAGGAGTAGTGGTTAGAGGGATAAACTTAGAAGCCTTGAAGATCTAAGAGTTAAGGATCTGATGTTTCTTATGTCTATAGTTCGGTCTATAGAGTCATCCTAATTTTGAGGGACAATCAATTGTTCTTGGTTTGCAATCTTGGTATTGAGGATAGAAAGCATACCTAATTTTATTGTAGATGTATATTGATAATGGTTATGTAATAACTGCATTTGCAAGCCAACTTGAGAATAATATATGTGATGTTGTTATCTTGAATGGTTTTTTTCTATATCTTGTTTGGGTATTTCTATTTTGGTATCTATAGTTGCAAGGATTGGACATCTCCTTCGGGGATTCTCTATCCTTGATTGCATCAAGTCCCTTGTTTGTGTTTCATATGGCCTTGGTAAATTATCCCTCTTTATTCATTCTTAATTTTTTTTCTCTTAATATTAAAGGGCTATATAAAGAAGAAGATTTGATCATTTTGACTGTTTGGATTGTATTACATGTATATAGTAGAAAGCGTGGACAATAAAAAAGGTTCTTCTTATACAATTGGTTGTTCTTGTTCAATTTATTCTTCAATATGTTATTGTTTTTCTTTATATGTATTAGAGTCCTAATTATCCAAATGATTGGCAAATTGTCTTGGAAGGAATCTACCAAATGGATCTATGGCTCATCTCATCAATGGTTCAAACTACAACCCTTATCAACACGTAAGGCTTCAAATTTTAGCAACTAGACCTTTTAATCCCCGACAATGATTCTGAAAATGATGGGCAAGGTCATTCATGTCACAATTTGCATCATTTAGTTTATCAAATATCAAACTAGGTGTATCTTAAGGTTGTCTATGGTAAGGATTGTTACTAAACACCATGAAAGAATGATTAGGTTGTAGATTGTGCTCTGCTAGGAGCTCTCAAGAGTTTCTTCCTACTGAGTTGAAACAACTTAAATGCTACCAGAACTTTGACTCTTGTCTCTAAATTTTACCATATTTACTTCCTAAAATGTCTCCTGATTAGAAATGATTGAGCCATAAATAGATTAAACATGAGTCAATCGGAATTCCTTGTGAAATCTAACTTGGAATGGCCATTAAGTTCTAACATAAATGAACTACTTAATTGCAATAAACTCAAGCTATTTAATTGCAAGGAAGAGAATTTAATTGTGCTTGAATGAAATCTGAAAGCTATCTATTACATCTACTTCCTACATTCCACATTCCATCCTAGTAAACTTCTATCCAACATGATGACAACCAACACTTTGCACCATTTTATTCTATTGATTTCAAATGATAAATAATAGACACAACTTCATCTAGACTACATGCACTACTAAAAATTTGAAATGAAATTGATCCAAACAACATTCCATGAATTGCAATTTAATTAAGTCAAGCTCAAATCCACTTACAACATTCAGATTTTGTGAACTAAGAGATAACAAATCATCTGGATGGAAAATAAAATACTAAAGAAAATGAACACAAGATCACCTCCCTTTGGTCGAGTTGGCCTAGATCTTCCTCTAGTGGGATCTTAACACAATTTCATATCAACTTGATATTGGAATTAATTTGGCCCCCGCGAGGACTTGAAATATGGTTTTTGACTTTCAAACTACTTGTAAAACAATGAAATCACTTGTAGCACAAACTATATAATGGATAAATTCTTTCTAACTATCTACTAGGATATAAATACATCCTCTTGTTTTTTAATTTAAATCTACATCATTACTTGCTAATCAAGCAACGTCTACAAAGGCTCAAATGGAATTGAAGGTTTTGTTGAATAGAAAGACAACTAAATTGAGAGTGGACTCAAAAGTCCAATATGTGTCAATGAATCTTTGACATCAACTTCTTCTTCATGAACATTTGAACAAGGAGGAGCTCCAGTTAAGTAACCGACCAACATAATTAACTCCTTCAACTAAAATTTAAATCTTGGAATAGAACTTCATCAATGCAACAAGGAACGAAGCTCATTAATGCAACATATTTAAATTTGAAAATGGGGCTTCATTTAGTAACATGAGATTAAAGGAATTAATCATAGAGATAATCATTAATGATCATATATTTAAAACCAAAAAACATGCATTCCTTATGGTATATAATTTTGATCATAAATCTGTAATTAACCTAACATGCCATTAAAATAAGATACATACAAGTATATATATCATCATCATGTTAATTAATTATAAAAATATGATAATTCTTAAGGCTTAAACCATGCTTTAAAATGTATTATTTTGGACCCATCACATGGTTACTAGAATGAGGAGAGATAGGTTTCTTATATGGGTCTCACAATATTTCAGAGCTCAAAAATTAAAGAAATTTGACATGATTCAAGATTTTATTCTCAACCAATGATACAAGCCTCTGATTTAAATTTTGGGGGAAATCTCGAGGAATAGGTAACCCCATATGACCTATTTAGGGGAATAGGTCACCATGGCTGACCTGTTCCCACCAAAAAGTGTCAAAATTTGGTTTGGGAATAGAGATTATAGAGAAGATGCTAGAATGATAGGTGGTACAGGGTTGGATCAAGCATAACAAACACAAAAAATCAAGGACTTTAAAATGGGGCCTAATAGAGTATTTAATTATAGTTTCTTACAATTTAGGATGATACACTTAGAGACATTGTGTCCAAGGAGTTTCCCTTGAGGAACCCCAAACACACATTTCTTAAAATTAAGGGATAACACAAATTCTTGACGTCTTTGAATCACTTTCACAATGTGATTAAAATGATCTACCTTTATTTTTGAAAATATAATTATATCATCCAAATAACTTAGGATAATCATATTTATTAGATCTTTGAAGGCAATGTCCATTTCTCTTTAGAAGATAGCCCCAACATTAGAAAGACCAAAATGAATCTTAGAATATGACAAATTTCCCCAATTAGTGGTGAATGTTGTCTTGTCTTGTTCCTCCTTTTCCATCCAAACTTGGTTGTAAAAACTAGAGAAGCCATCTAGAAAAGGAAAAATTTTGGAACTTGGAATTGTTTGTAGGATCTTCTCCATGGATGGAAATGGTAACGATCCTTCAAATAAGATTTATTTAGGTCATGGAAATCTACACATAGGTGGATGTATCCATTCTCTTCCAGATTGGTACTATATTATATACCCATGTGCTATGCTTAATTAGATATATTATCTTGGAATTGATCAACTTCTTCAAATTATATGCCATCAAAGATTCTATTTTTGGGTTCAATAGTTTTTTCTTCTATCTAATGGGCTTAGCTCCTTCAATTAGTTCAATGGTATTCTCAATAATATCTTGATCATATCATTTTACATCATCATAGGTCCATGCTATGACCCCTTTGTATTTATTACACAAGGATATAAATCGCTTCTTGTCTTCAGAGGAGACCCATTTTCCAACTTTTAACTTTTTTTATCGTTTCCTCCATCCAAATCTTCATAATCCCCTTTATCATTGAAATTTTTTTGTTTGTTATTTATTGCATCATCAAAATCAAAGATATTTTCTAAGGTTATGAAATCTTTAGGAGGTTTTTCCCTTTTTATTGGAAAATTAGATCTCCATAGGTTTCTTCTATTTTAGGTTGTAGTTATTTAGAAAACTCCCCAACTTTCTAGATGAACATAGTTATCTGATCATTTCTTTTAAAGACTTGCCAATTCTTGTCAATTTGTTTGGAATGGCTAGCCTTACAATTACTAAAATAAAGTATTTGTCAACAAGTAAATCTAATAGTGGCTCAAATTGGGATCCAATTATGTCCAACTGGTTAGGTTCTATGTTTTCTTTCCTTATAATAACTTGGATATTAAAAGTGTAAAAGATTTCAACCAGATCCTAAACTCTATGATGATATGATATCATTTGGGGATTTTCAGTAGCGGAAGTGTTCTACACTTGTTTTACAATAACTTTAGAATATTTGAACATTTTAGTTTCTTTACTCTCATCCATTCTACTAGATCTAGTCCTTTGATTATCCCTTTATATTCTAGTTCATTGTTGGTACAATTGAGTTGAAATTTAAAAGCTCTCTTTATTTCCTCTCTTGATGGAGAAATTATGTTAATTTTGGCACTTAAGCTTTGAAAGGCTCAAGGTTTCTCACATGTGTGAGAAACCTTGGAGAAAGGAGTGGGGGGGCAAGATTGTAAGGAGATAGTTGGAGAATTTAAGGAAGCTTGGTGGCTTCCTTGGGATGGGTTGCTTACACATGTGTGAGAAACTCATTAGGCTCTAATAAGTTAGGAATCATTTTTTTAAGTGAGCTAAGGGAGTGATTATGATCCAGGAGGATCCTCTATAGTCAATCTAAATTGATGGTGATAAAAATAATGATGTCAAATGCTGATAAAAAGTCCTTCATATTGTAGATCTCATCAAGATCTTTCTATTGCACTTTGAAAGGGGTCAAACAAAAGTCATATGAAAAATTTATGGCCTTGAAAAGTTGAGGGAGTGATAGAGGTGCATTCACAAGTGGCACACTCACATGCTAACATGTGGCATGATGAGTATGACACATGGCAAGGTAAAATAATGACATGTGGATGAAATGTTGATACAATTTAAAAGTATGGCATGTGATATTTGAACCCACAATCTACTCAAAATAACTTTATGACTTTACCATTACCCCACATGGTTTACATGTACATTGATAAGGACTTATTTAAATTTAAAGTGAGGATAAAGTTGCATTAAATGAAAAAGTAGGATTGATGAGATTTGATCCCACAACCTTCCCCACTCCAACAAAAACCTTTACTATTGCAGCACACATGTGAACATTGAAATCAAATGGGAGCACTTTATCTTTATTGCATAGCCCAATGTTGGAGGAAAAAGTCATAAAATGCATGCTCACATGTGGATTCAAACCAACAATCTCATAAATAAGAGGATACACTTTACCTATTGCACCAAACATGCAAACATGTTTGAATATGGATGAAAGTGTATTTAAATTATATCTTTTTGAAAAAGTGAAATTAAATACAATGAGAAGGCTTGAACTTGTGACCTTGCCTATATAAAGGTTGGGTATTATCATTGAAACACACCTATTTTTGGTAGAGTAGTGCCTAAAATTGATTTCTATAAGTAATTTTGGAGAAGTAAAGGTTTTTAATAGCCTTTTTATTTGTAGGTATAATGTAAATAACCTCTAAGTGAGTTTATATCTTCCTAGAAGAATCCAGAATACTTTATTGCAGGTCCTTATGTATGAAGGAGGGTTTGATGTAGTTTTCCATCAATATTAATGGATCGGTTACACATTTGAAGCGGACTCACAGACGTATCCCTTAAGGGGTGAACTTTGTTACCAATTTGTAGTGTACGATATTTATGTTATTATGGTTCTTGTTCAATTTTAATTATTTAAACTACTTATTGAATGCTATTTATTCAATAAAGTATTTATAAAATTTGAAAAATAATATTTAAAATGTTGAAATTCAAATTAGTGTGAAAGAAAATAGTTTTAGCACTAATTTTGGGTCAAGTTGGTATCAGAGAAGTTGATCAAGGATTTGCAAGAACTTTTATTGAATGCTAACTAGGTCTAAGCTCAAGCGTGGAGAAGGATTGCTTGAAGGGTTTAATCTTGACATTATTACAAGACATATATTTCTACGAAAAGAAATTGCACATGAAGGATAAGAAATCCTTGATTTTGAAATAGCATTTCCACAATCTTTTCTTGACATGAAAGCCATGGTGGAAGAGTTGTACAAAGAATGAAGGAAAGATGGAGAAGGCACTAGTAAAGTTAAGGATGCAGGTGTTGGTGGTGACTCTCTTCCAAGTCATCTTCTTCCTTCTACCTCTTCTTCTCCACCTTCATCTTCATCTCAGAAAAATGATCTGGATCAAAAGGCTGATTTCAAATTACCTTTATTAAAATTAGATGTAAAATTTGATTTGCCAATGCATAATGGTGAGATTAATGTAGAAAATATAGATAATTGGATTAAGTAGATTTAATTTTACTATAGGGTTCCAAGAATTGAGGATGAAGGATCCAAGGTTCAACTAGCTACTCTCCGACTAGGAGGTACTACACTGATATGATGGGAGAGTAAGATTCAAGCAGATCTTCACATGAAAGGTACAATGCAATCTTCTTGACATGAATTTACATCAACATTAGAGAAGATATTTTATCCATTAGGGTATATACTACAAGCATTAATGTATTGGAAAAATCTAAGACAAGATAAAGGACAAAGTGTGCAAGATTATACTCAAGAGTTTAGAAAGAGGGCATTAACATTGATAATTCCTCTATATACACAAGAAAATATTTTGAAGTATATTGGTGGGTTACATAATTATATGAGACATACTACTCTCATGTTTAACCCAAATAACTTCGATGAAGTTTGTGTCGAAGCTACTCACATTGAGTCAAGAGGAAAGAATGTCCATGAGAACTTCTCCAAGAATCTAGATCCACCAATCACAAGAAACAACAAAGGAAAGGGAAATGTTAAAAGAGTAACTACAATGAAGAAAGAAAGTGAGAAGCCCACATGTTCAAATTTAAAAAAGAAAGGATACAAGGAGGAAAAGTGTTGGAGGCTTCATCTAGAACTCATACCAAAAAGGTTTGGGAACAAGAGGGGTGATAAGAAGACCACTGCTACAATCCAAAAGGATCTTGGATCAAATTTAGGAAATGAAACCAAGATCATGACCATGGGTTACAAGGTATTTCATTTATTTCTAGTTATAGCTCTAGTACGCATTCTTCAAAATGTAAAACTATGCATGATGAAAGGAAATGAAGTGAGATATTTCGTATTAGAGTTATCTCAAAACATACAAAAATTGATACACTTTTTGATAGTGGTTTGCAAGATAATATTATTTCTAAAGAAGTTGTTCAGACATTGGGACTTGAAATTAAGCCTCATCAAAAACCATATCCTTTAGGATGGGCATGTGAAAATGCTAAGTTACAAGTGTCTAAACAATGCAAGCTCAAATTTGCAATTACATCTATATTCACTAATGAGGTAGAGTTGGATGTTGTACCACTAGATATTTGTGGGATTGTTTTGGGAAGTCCATATTTGTATGATAGAAAAAATATCTTTTATAGAGAGGAGAACAAGTATCGTATGGAAAAATATGGGATTTAGTATATTGTGATATCCCATCATGTGAAGACCAATTAGTCTCTTGTTACCACAGGAAAAATAAGAGACTTTTAAATGCTAGCAAAAGTTTTGTATTTATGATTGTAAAAGCTCAAGATGATGATAAATCCAATGCTTTCAAAGGATGTGATCCTAAACATAAATATGAGTTAGTTAAGATTGTTTCCAACTATGAAGAGTTGTTTTAGGAACCTAAAGGATTACCTCCCAAGAGAGAGATACAACATGAGATTCAATTGTAGAAAAATACCCTTCTTCCTAACATTGGTATGTATAGTTTATCAGATATCGAGAATGAATAAATCAAGAAGAAATTGGAAGAGTTACTTGAGAAATGAGTCATTTGACTAAGTACTTCCCCATGTGGATCACATGTTGTGCTAGTACCAAAGAAAGATGGTATATGGAGAATGTGTGTGGATTTCAAGCATTGAACAAGATCATAGTGAAAATAATTATCCCCTTCCTTGTATTGATGATTTGTTAGATCAATTAATGGAGGCAATGTATTTCACTAAGTTAGAGTTAAGAAGTGGTTATCATCAAATTATAATTTCTGAAGGTGATATTTGGAAAACTGCTTTTAAGACAAAACAAGGTTTGTTTGAATGACCAGTTATGCCTTTTGGGATTTGTAATGCTCTTGCCATATTCATGCGAGTTATGAATGATGTATTCAGGCCATTCATAGATGACTTTGTAATAGTTTACTTAGATGGCATATGTATTTTCAGTAAAAACTAGGAAGATCATATAATGCATGTTAGGAAAGTTTTAGATATTTTGAAAAAGGAGAAATTGTGTCTAAAGATGTCCAAGTGTGAATTTGGAAAAACATTTTTAGTTTATTTAGGCTATATTGTAGGGGTGGAGAATTGAAAATGGATCCCTCTAAAGTTGAAGCCATTAGTAAATGACCTAAGCCTAATAATTTAACTAAAGTTACGAGATTCCTAGGAGAAGTTCAATATTGGAGGAAGTTTATTGTTAACTTTTCATTTATTTCATCTCCTTTATATGCTTTGACAAGTACTAAGCAAGTCTGTCAGTGGGGAGGCAAAGAACAAAACACCTTTGAAACTTTGAAAGAGAAGATCAGTAGAGCCCCAGTTTTGGCATTGCCAAATTTACAACAATCATTTAATATTGAAGCAAATGCAAATGACTACACCATGGGAGCAGTGTTAATACAATGAAGGAAACCATTTTTTTACCATTCTGAGACTTTCAGTGGTGTATTGAGAAACTATCCTACTTATGACAAAGAATTTTATGCTTTGGTTAAGAGTGTGAATAAGTGGAAACATTATTTGATGGGAAAAGAGAAAACCATCCATACAGTTCATTAGCCTTTGTAATATCTTCAATCACAATCTAGGCTACAACAGTCACAACATTTTTGATGGATGAGATTCTTCCAATAATTCCATTTGGTCATAAATTATAAGAAAGGTATACAAGATAAAGTTGTTGATATGTTATCAAGACCTTCTATTAATGTATCCATAATTATACATAATAGTTCTTTAGCCCATGAAAGTTATATTGAAAAATATGCTAGAGATGAAGATTTCAAGGATGTTTATAAAACACTAATCCATGGTAATCAAGTAGAAGAATTAGATTATCATGTTCGTGATAAAATACTTCATTGTCTTGGTAAATTATGTATTTCAAGGGATGAAAGAGTACATGTAATCAGAGAAGCACACACTTATCTCATTTCTAGTCATTTTGGTATAGGTAAAACAATAGCTCAGAACTGTAATGTTATTGTTATGGGCTTGGATGAATGAAACCATGTATAAATATGTAAAGGGATGTGCCATGTGTTCTACTAGAAAGCCCAGTAATAGAAAATTAGATTTGTACATGCCACTTCCAGTACCTTCTCATCCATGGGAAATTATATCTATGGATTTTATATGGGGTATACCTATGTGTAAAAAAGGGCATGACTAATTATATGTGGTACTGGATAGATTTAGAAAAATGTGTGCCTCAGTCCCTTGTACAAGGAAAATCATAGGAGAGAAGACTACACATATATTCTTTCAGAATGTTTGGGTTCATTTTGGTTTTCCCACATGCATAGTATTTGATCGAGATTCTAGATTCATTGGGGAGTTTTGGTCAACTTTATGGAGATTAATGGATACCAAGCTTAAAAAAAGTACTACTTTTCATCCACTCACTAATGGATAGACAAAAGTAGTCAACATGATAGTAGTACATCTACTCTGAGGATATTGTAGCAAGCATCCTAATATTTGGGATGAATATTTACATTATGTGCAACATTCCTACAATTTTGCAATACATTATTCTACACAAAGGTCTCCTTTTGAGACATGCTTTGGTTATTTGCCTAAGTCTCCTTTGGATTTTGTTTTTGGGACAGATTCAATGGAGGATGGACATAGTGATGTAGAAAAAGCCACAAAGTTTATTCAGAAGATCCAATTAGTTCACTAAGCTGTACAAGAAAAATTAGAGAAGAGCCAAGCAAAGTATAAGACTATGCATGACAAGCATCAAGTTTATCATAATTTCTAAGTTTCTAATCAAGTTTGGTTACATATCAACAAAGCACATCTTAAAGGTGAAGGTAAAAATCTCAAACCAATCAAGTATGGTCTATTTAAAATTTTGGAGAAGATTGGTAATAATGCTTTCTAATTAGATTTACCTCCATATATGTAGATGTATTCAGTAGTTAATGTTGAAAACTTGAAGCTATATGATCCTCCTATGATCATAGATCAAGGTGAGAATGTTTCAGTCCCTTTAGTCAATGATTTTTTTGTTGAATATCTTGATAAGTTGTAGAAAGATGTTGTTCTTGATAGAAGGATTATAACTTTACAAAGAGGTTATATGGAATATCTTCAGGTACGAATGAAAGGAATGCATCCAAGTAAATAATGATGGATGAAAATTGGAAGAGTGAGGGATATATACCCTCACTTACTTGCTAAATAAAATCAAGCTTTGGGTGGTCCAAAAGCTTTTTAGTGGGGAGGATTGATCTAGGAGGATCCTCCATAATCGATCTAAATTGATGGTGAAAACAATAATGATGTCAAATGTTGATTAAAAGTCCCGCATATTGTAGATCTTGTGAAGAGATTTCCAACACACTTTGAATGGGATCAAACAGACGTCGTATGCAAAAGTTATGACCTTCGAAAGTTGAAGACGTGACCGAGGTGCATTCACACATGTCACACTCACATGTTGACATGTGGCATGATGAGGATGACCCATGGAAAATTAAAATAATGACATGTGGATGAAATGGTGGTCTAATTTAAAAATACGGTATGTGGGATTTGAACCCACAACCTACTCAAAATAACTTTATCACTTTACCATTACCCCGCATGGTTTACACATGCATTGATAAGGACTCATTTAAATTTAAAGTGAGGATAATGTTCTATTTAATGGAAAAGCGAGTTCAATGGGATTTAATCCCACAACCTTCCCCACTCCAACAAACACCTTCACCAATGCACCACACATGTGGACGTTGGAATTAAATGGGAGCACTTTATGTTTATTGCATGGCCCAATGCTAGAGGAAAAAAGTAAAAAAAGGCATGTTCACATGTGGATTCAAATTGACAACCTCATAATTATGAGGATAAGCTATATCTATTGTACAAAACATACAAACATGTTTTTTTATGGACAAAAATAGATTTAAATTATATCTTTTTGAAAAAGTGAAATTAAATGCAATGAGAAGGCTTGAACTTGTGACCTTGCCTATATAAAGGTTGGGTATTGCCATTGAAACACAGTGCCCAATATTTATTTGTATAAGCAATTTTGGAGAAGGGTTTTTAATAGCCTTTTTATTTGTAGGAATAATTTAAATAAACTCTAAGTGAGTTTATATCCTCCTAGAAGAATCCATAAGACTATACTACAGGTCTTTATGTATGAAGGAGGTTTTGATGTATTTTTCTAGCAATATTAATGGATTGGTTGCACATTTGAACCAGACCTAGAGATGTAGCCCTTAAGGGCTGAATTTCGTTATCTACTTGAAATGTATGGTCTTTATGTTATTATGGTTCTTGTTTGAAATTTTAATTATTTAAGCTACTTATTAAATGTTATTTATTCAATAAAGTAGCTATAAAAATTAAACAATGATATTTAAAATGTTTAAATTCAAATTAGTGTGAAAGAAAATAGTTTTAGCACTAATTTTGGATCAAGTTGGTATCAGAGCAGTTGATCAAGAATTTGCAAGCACTTTTATTGAATGCTAACTAGGTCTAAGCTCAAGCATGGAGAAGGACCACTTGAATTGTTTAATCCTGACATTGGTACAAGACGTATGTTTCTATGAAAAGAAATTGCATGTCAAGGAGAATAAAGTGTTGATTTTGAAATAGCATTCCAACAATATTTTCTCGACATGAAAGACATGATGGAAGAGTTGTACAAAGAATGAAGGAAAGATGGAGATGACACTAGTAATGTTAAGGATGAAGGAGTTGGTGGTGACTCTCTTCCAAGTCCTCTTCTTCCTTCTACCTCTTCTTCTCCACCTTCATCTCCATCTAAAAAAAAAAAGGATCTAGAAAAGGATGATTTCAAATTACCTTTGTTAAAATTAGATGAAAAATTTTATTTGCCAATGCATAATGGAGAGCTTAATATAGAAAAGATAGATAATTGGATTAAGCAGTTTGAAGTATACTACAAGTTCAAAGAATTGAGGATGAAGGATCCAAGGTTCAACTAGCTATTCCCCAACTAGGAGGCACTGCAATGATATGGTGGAAGAGTAAGATTCAAGATCTTCCCATGAAAGGTACAATGTAATCTTGGCATGAATTTACATCAGCATTAAAGAATAAATTTTATCCATAGGGTATATGCAACAAGCATTAATGGATTGGAAAAATATAAGACAAGGTAAATGATAAAGTATGCAAAATTATACTCAAGGGTTTAGAAAGAGGGCATTGACATTGATAATTCCTCTATATACACAAGAAACTCTTTTGAAGTATATTGGTGGGTTAAATAAATATTTGAGACATACTATTCTCATGTTTAACCCAACTAATCTGGATGAAGTTTGTGTCCAAGCTACTCACATTGAGTCAAGAGGGAAGAATGTGCATGAGAACTTCTCCAAGAAGCCAAATCCACTAGTCGTAAGAAAGAACAAAGGAAAGGGAAAGGTAAAAAGAGTAACTATAGTGAAGAAAGAAAGTGAGAAGCCCACATGTTCACATTGCAAAAAGAAAGGACATGAGGAGGCCAAGTGTTGGAGGCTTCATCCAGAACTTAGACCAAAAAGGTTTGGGAACAAGAGGGGTGATAAGAATACCACTGCTACAATCCAACAAAATATTGGATCATATTTAGGTGATGAAACCCAGATGATGACCATGGGTTTACAAGGTATTTATTTTGTTTCTAGTTCTATCTCTAGTACTCATTCTTCAAAATCTAAAACTTTTCATGATGAAAGGAAATAAAGTGAGATATTTCATATCAAAGTTATCTCAAAGTATACAAAATTTTATACACTTTTTGATAGTGGTTTTCAAAATAATATTATTTCTAAAGAAGTTGTTCAGACATTGGGACTTGAAACTAAGCCTCATCCAAAACCATATCCTTTAGGATGGGTATGTGAAAATGCTAAGTTACAAGTGTCTAAACAATGTAATCTCAGATTTGTAATTACATCTAAATTCACTGATGAGGTAGAGTTGGATGTTGTACCACTAGATATTTGTAGAATTGTTTTGGGAAGTCCATATTTGTATGATAGAAAATTTATCTTCTATAAAGAGGAGAACAAGTATCATCTTGTAAAAGATCAGATTGATTATATTGTGAGAGTCCCTCATGTGAAGACCAATTTGTCTCTTATTACCACATGACAAATGAAGAGACTTGTAAATGCTATAAAAAGTTTTATAATCATGATTGTAAAAGCTCAGGATGATGATAAATCCAATGCTTTCAAAAGATGTGATCCTAAACATAAAGATGAGTTAGTTAAGATTGTTTTTAACTGTGATGAGTTATTTCAAGAACCTAAAGGATTAGCTCCCAAGAGAGAGATACAACATGAGATTCAATTATAACAATATGTCCCTCTTCCTAACATTTGTATGTATAGGTAATCAATTATTAGGAATGAATAAATCAAGAAGCAAGTGCAAGAGTTACTTGAGAAAGGAATAATTTTACCAAGTACTTCCTCATGTGGATCACTTGTTGTGCTAGTACCAAATAAAGATGGTACGTTGAGAATGTGTGTAGATTTTTGAGCATTGAAAAAGATCACGGTGAAAATAATTATCCCCTTCATTGTATTGATTATTTGTTAGATCAATTAAGGGAGACAATCTATTTCACTAAGTTAGACTTAAGAAGTGGTTATTATCAAATTATAATTTTTTAAGGTGACAGTTGGAAAACTGCTTTTAAAAAACAAGGTTTTTTTGAATGGATAGTTATTCCTTTTGGGATTTGTAATTCTACTTCCACATTCATGTGAGTTATGAATTATGTATTCAGGCCATTCATAGATGACTTTGTAATAGTCTACTTAGATGATATACCAATTTTTAGTAAAAATTGGGAAGATCATATAATGCATGTCGGGAAAGTCTTAATTGTTTTGAAAAAAAGGAGAAATTGTGTCTAAAGATGTCCAAGTGTGAATTTTAAAAACATATTTAGCTCATTTAGGCTATATTGTAGGGGGTGGAGAATTGAAAATTAATCCCTCTAAAGTTGAAACCATTAGTAAATGACCTAAGCCTAATAATGTAACTAAAGTTAGGAGCTTCGTAGGAGAAGTTCAGTATTGGAGGAAATTTATTGCTAACTCTTCATTTATTGCATCTCCTTTACATGCTTTGAAAATTACTAATAGTGTCTTTTAGTGGGGAGACAAAGAACAAAAATCCTTTGAAACTTTGAAAGAGAAGATTAGTAGAGCCCCAATTTTGGTATTGCCAAATTTAAAACAATCATTTGAGATTGAAACAAACACAAGTGACCACACCATGAGAGTAATGTTAATACAATTAAGAAAACCAATTTTTTACCATTCTGAGACTTTTAGTGGTGTAGTGAGAAACTATCCTACTTATGATAGAATTGCATGTTTTGGTTAAGAGTGTGAAGAAGTGGAAACATTATTTGATGGGAAATGAGACAATCATCCATACATATCATTAGCCTTTGTAATATCTTCAATCACAATCCAAGCTACAATAGTCATGAAATTTTTAATGGATGTGATTCTTGAAACAATTCTATTTGGTCATCAAGCAAAGAAAGGTACACAAAATAAAGTTGTTGATATGTTATCAAGACATTATATTAATGCGTCCATAATTCTATAGAATAGTTCTTTAGCTCATGAAAGTTATATTGAACAATATGCTAGAGATGAAGATTTCAAGGATGTATATAAAACACTTGTAAGATGAAATAAAATATGGATGAATAGGGTTTAGAATAATGCACATGAAAGAGATCCTAAACCCATATTTTATACATACATTTGAATTATAAGGGGATGGAATGTAAATCTGGAAATGCTAATGTTGGAATGAAGAAATAAAGGTACTTACCTCTGAAAAAGAATAAGCTAAAAACACTATCAGACAGTCTCAGAAACTGTTGATTATTGCATTCTTCGACTGAAATTGCGAGATCTACAAAACCCAGAAATCTTTTTCTTTTTTGAGGGAGGTCAACTTTGACCTAGATAGTGGGGAAAAATCTTACCCCCCACTAAAGGTCATCCTTGACCCAAAACAACTCTAATGGAAATTCTGTTTGTGGATCCTGAAAGTTCAGTGAAAAGGGCATCCAAATCTGCACTTTAATTCCCTATCCCACACTTGTACTTGCAAGAAAAATGGTTTTGTTTTTTGGTGGGGAGGGGTTTTCCTTTGTCAAACTCCAATTTAGGAATTAACCTTGAAATGAAATTGAAATTGCAGAGATAAACAAAGTAAATGGAACAATTCACCTTACTTATGTTGAAAACCCTTGTGGAAGATTCGAATCCTTGAATCCACAAGTATGGATGCTCCAAATGAATGTAGAATTGGATGTCGGATGTCTCAAATAAATTATCTTTGGATATTCAACATGAATATTGAATGGATCTTATAATAAGAAGAGGCTTTAATGGAAATGGATGGAGAAATCTTCAACAAGAGGGCTCCATAGAGATTGAATTCTTCAATGGCTAACAATGGATCTCCTTGATGAATTGGATCTTGAATGCTTGAAGGCTTGAATGCTTGAATGCTTGATCTTCTTTCTTGCTTGAGTGATTGAGAGATTATGAAGATGAGATGGAGAACTTGATACTTGATTGAGAGATGGAGAAAATGAGAGAGGAAGGCTCCCTTTAATAGTGATCTAGGGCACAAACTTCTAGAGAGGCCACAGAGAAAACAATAATTAAGGGCCCATGGCACAAAAATATAGAGAGGTGCACATGGAGAGAAAATTAAATTAAATTCTTGACACAAAACTCTAGAAGGGGTCCACTCTTAAGATAGAAATAAAGATAATTGTTTAAGAGCCTTGTCACAAAATCTGAGGTAAGGCCAACCCCAAAGTTAATTTGAGCATTAGGAACAAAAATCAAGAAAGGCTAATCTCCAATAATAAATTAGGAATCCTATACAAAGCTTGAGAAAAGTCCACCTCTACTATTAATTTGAGAATTCGATACTTAACCTGAGAAATAGTGGCCCCGAAGAGGGAAATGAAATAATTTGATGAAACCTCGAAACCAGAACCTAAGCCTGAGGATCCTGGACCCTAGGGTCAAGGTCAAGGTTGACCTTGACCTAGGTCAAGGTCAAGGTCAATCTTGACCTAAGAGGTTGACCTTGACCCTGAGGTCAAGAATCTTAGGTTTGCAAGTCAGGATGCCAAAATTATGTTGGGAAGAAGTGGAAAATGGGGTAGAATAGGGAAAAAAGCTAGATCCAAGTCGAGTACCCATTCAAGGTGTTCAACATGACCCCCAACCACTTACTCGGAGGGTTAAATGTTCTTGACATGGAAGTGCTTCCATTTTAAGATGATACAACACTAATCCATGCTAATCAAGTAGAAGAGCTAGATTATCATGTTCAAGATAAATTACTTTATCATCTTAGTAAATTATGTTTTCCAAGGGATGAAAGAGTACATGTAATTAGAGAAGCACACACTTCTCTCATTTCTGGTCATTTTGGTGTAGGTAAAACAATAAATTAGTTGAAACATTATTGTTATTTGCATTGAATGAATGAAATCATGTCTAAATATGTAAAGGGATGTGCCATGTGTTCTACTAGAAAGCCCAATAATAGAAAATTAGGTTTGTACATGCCACTTCTAGGTAAAAATCTCAAACCAATCAAGTATGGTCCATTTACAATTTTGGAAAAGATTTGTAATAATTCTTTCTAATTAGATTTACCTCCATATATGTGGATGTATTTAGTAGTGAATGTTGAAAAAATGAATCTATATGAACCTCCTATGATCATGGATCAAGGTGAGAATTTTTTAGTCCCTTTAGTCGATGCTTTTTCTCTTGAATATCTTGATAAGTTATAGGAAGAATTTTTTCCTGACAGAAGGATTAGAACTTCACAAATAAGTGATTTGGAATATCTTCAGGTAGGACTAAAAAGAATGCATCCAAGTAAAGAATGATGGATGGAAATCATAAGAGTGAGGGACCTATACCCTCACTTACTTGTTGAATAAAATCAAACATTTGGTGGTCCAAAAGCTTATTAGTGGAGAGGATTCATCCAAGAGGATCCTTTATAATTGATCTAAATTGATGGTGACAAAAATAATAATATAAAATTTTGATTAAAAGTCCTTTATATTGTATATCTCGTCAAGATATTTCCAACACACTTTCAATGGGGTCAAACAGATATCATATGCAAAAGTTATGGCCTTCAGAAGTTGAAGACATGATAGAGGTGCATTCACTCATGTCACATTCACATGCCGACATGTGGCATTATGAGGATGACATATGGAAAGGTAAAATAATGACATGTGGACAAAATGATGGTCCAATTTATAAATATGGTGTATTGGATTTTAACCCACAACCTACTCAAAATAACTTTATCTCTTTACGATTACCCCACATGGTTTAGACATGCATTGATAAGAACTCATTTAAATTTAAAGGATAAAGTTGTATTTAATGAAAAAGTGGGTTTAGTGGGATTTAATCCCACAACCCTTCCCACTCCAACAAACATCTTTACTAATGCACCACACATGTGGATGTTGGAATTAAGGTGATAGGGACAAGTGGCAGTAGAGATCTGAGGAGTATAAGATAGATCAAGAGATCGCTCAACAAACTTCCACAAAAGTGGGGATGGGATAGGTACTGACAGATGCCTTCATGATACATAGGGATGTAGCTAGAGAATGTTGAGAGACTGCATATTACATGGGTATCTATTAGTAGGTAGTCCTAAAGGATTAGAGGTAGCCATCCTATTCTGAGTGATATGTATCTCATACCATAGGTAAAGAGTCTCGAGGATCAGTGGGTATGAGGCCACTGAGACTACCTAGATATAAAAAAGAAGGAGATGCATGTCTATTCTCCTAGCCAACATCATGAGTCCCACAAGTCATTTGATACACTTTTTAGAGTTATTTTTACATATGATGAGACTAGATGTACAGAGGTAATTGGGTGCATGCATATTTGAGATGTATATTTTTGTTGTATCATTCGATAGACAGTCAATGTATATTTTTATGATGGGAATTTATGTACTTTGTGTTAGCAATAACAATGCACCAACCCAACTAAGAGGGGGGGGGGGGGGGGGGGGTGGTGAATCAGTTGTGTCCAAAACTTATATTCTAAATTTATTTTATGCTGACTACTTTAAACAAACTAAAACAATAATGTAACCTTAAGAACACCGTAAAATCATAACACCATAAAACAAAAATTTGTTGTCAAGTAAAACCTTGTTAAGGGAAAAATCTCAGTGGGAATGGTACACACTAATAATACACTAAAGATATTGTGTCCCTATTAGGAGACCTAGTCCTGTTAGGAGTTGATTATTACATTTAGTACAAGTACCTATTAAAGGAATACCCTATTAGGAGTCTTTTCAACCCTATTAGGAGTTTATTACAAGGATAGGCTCACTTCATGAGAACACTACCCAAAGTAAAGGTGAAATCCACCTTCAGAAGGTTAAACCCACCTTCTAGATCCATTGTCTAAATAAGTGTAGAAGGGTATACAATACTAGTAATGAACAAAATTACAGTAACTAGCTTTGCCCAAATAGTTCCAATGAAGTTCTTTACAAAGTACCTCTTCTCTACATCCAACAGACCTTCCAATAACAAGTTCACAATCACTTCTCAATAATCACATACTATTATTCTAAGGAATGACTTTCCTTTATACAAGTTACACCAAGCAGTTAGTTTATCCTATTAGGACTTCCCCAATGAAAAAATAAATACATAGACCCTTGCTAAGATACACATGGTATCTCAAAAAATTATGCAACAAATAAAAATAATCAAATGTGCACTAAGATGCGTAATCCAAGATGGAAATCTTATGAACACATTATCTCCTCTAGTCGGCCCCATATAGGTCTTCGCAAGACCACACGCTTCATCTGATGTCACTATGATTTTAGTGACCCAAGAATCTCACAAAATGAACTTCCAAGTGTATTCTGACAAGCTTCAAACTTGCATATCATAATTCATGCTTGCATCCAAGTTATCCTAAAAACTCAAAGACCATCTCTATTATAATCCCTTATTTGTGTGCTATTGTATGCACCCTAAAATGGTCACCTAGACTTTGGGCCCCATTTATTCAATTTATCAATCCTGAATCAATTTGATCAATAATCAATATTTTCAACATTATCAATCTCCTGATCAAGTCTTAATTTCGATCATATATTGGATTTTATCCTATGGACTAACCATTTATCCTAAGTCCTTATTTGATTAAAATGAATATTTCCTCCCCTTTTGATTAAATAAAAAGCCCCCGCTTTCCTCTTATCCTAAGTTGCACAAATAAAGCATTATTCCTATTTTACAAAAAGGAAAAAAAGCACTTTTTGTCTCATATGGACATAAAGTCAACTCTTATTTTCCTATTGGAAGATACTTGTGCACATGGATTGCTCCTCTTTCAAGCTCCACCGCTGATTAAGACTTTTTGCCTCTTAATCTCAATGGTCCATTTCACCTCATTTCTTATAAAAGGAGAGCTCTCTCCTCCATTTGCATATCCATGTTTTTATGCTAATGTTATGCTACAGGTTTTAGGTGCATTTGGAGTTTGAAGACATTGAAGACTTGTTGCATTTCATTATAGTTGCATATTTGCTTTCATAGTTGCATAATAATGGCATTGTTAGCTTAGTTTCCTTTTATGCAATAGATTTAGCTCACATAGTCTAAATAGGAAGGCTTGGTAATACTTGTTCTTTCCTTTCATAGCTTAGTTTGTACTTCCATTTTCATAGCATAGCTTGCACATTTGCATCTTCATATAGCTTGCATTGCATTTGCATATTTGATTCTTGGAGATATTGGCATTGTTGCCCTTGTCTTCACTTGAATCTCTCATTGTATGGTTGACTAGCAAAGTCACAAGCTTGTAGCTCTAGCTGAGAGCAAATACACCATAGTCCCTTGCAACTCCATGCATAGAGAGCTATGAGCCACTTTGTGAGGCCTCATTCTTGAGCAACCTTGCATGTAATGGTTCATAGAAGTGCACCTTTTTAGTATGTACATTTCTGGCGCCCACTGTGGGGCCGAGTAGATTAGCTTTGTCCCTTTAATTCTGTATTTTCTGTCAAATTTTTGTCAATTTTCGGCTTGGTTTTCAGTCTCTGGTTTTTTGTCTCAGAGTATCACGCGATACTTCTTAGAAATATCGCGTGATATACCTTTGTATAGCAGTGTGACACTTCACGCGAGAGAAGAATCGCCCACCAGTACTGAGAAATATCACCTGTTATCGGGTGAAGTATCGCCCGCCCATAGTGAGAAGTATCGTGCGACTGAGAAATATCACCCGACTATAGGAAACTGTGTCGCGCAATACTGGTGAAGTCTGAGAAATATCGCCTGATCTGACAGAGACTTGCATTTCTAGTTTTCTCATTCGAATTTGATTATTTTAGCTTGCTATTTTGTTTTGCTGTGTTTAGATAGGTCTAACCTGCATCTTTTAGCTTAAATCTAGCAGTTTATTGCATGTTTACATTTGGATTTTGATTTTGCTAACCTTGTGGGTCTAACAAGTTGTGTTTGTAGGTGCTCTCATTTGTTTGAAAATTGCTAAAAATGCATGTCAAAGAGGGCTACTAACAGTTTTTGCAGGGCTGCCCAAGTATAAAAACAAATTTTTTTTTTTTTTTGCTTGTTTGTTTGCTTTCTTTTCAAGTGTGGCATTCACTAATTGTAGTAGGAATCTTAATACCTTGTGAAAGGGATCTTGAGGTGGTAGGAGAAGTATGCTCTTCACCTTTAGGTGAACCAGAAAATCTTGACCCATCTTAAGGTTTTGGAAGCAAGGGAGTAATTGAACCTCTTTGCTTGGTGTGTTTGGGAGAGATTCTTGAGATAGGGGAGTATGCTCTTCACGTTTGTGGTGAACCAAAAACCTTGAACCTCAAGAGTTGATCTATTCTTTATTTAGTTTAGGATCCTTTAGTGGGCCTGCTCTTGAGCAATCAAGAGGAATGACTCAAGTGGGGACAACCTTGTCATCATTTTCCTTGGTGGCAAGTGATTCCAACTCACTATAATCTCAAGGCTATCAAGGACACCAAAAACCTTGGTAGACATAACACTTGTCTTCGTTTGATGTGAGTAGCTCATGGGATTGTGACCATGGGGAAAACATTGAATGAGAATGCTTAAGGTACTCTTGAGGCCGTGATGTCCTAGTCCTTTATGAGGAGCAAGAGGGGTGTTGTGAACATAAATCCTTATTAAGAACCATTAGCTAGAAGCCACCTTATTTTAGCCGCTTATCTTCTTAGTGCAAGGATTGATCCAAGTGGTTTACCCAGATCACCTTAAGATACTCACCATATGTGTCCCTTTGGTTGTGTCATTTGACATTTCCATGACAAAGCCAACATCTCTTGTGGGTAACCACTTGGTGTGAGGCGAGGGGGCATCAAGTTGTGGGCTAAGTTGGTAAGTATTGAGCCTTGACTTTTTAGGATAGATTTGCTTGAAGTGTCTTCGGTTGTGTGATACTAGTGCAAATGTTCTTACATACAAACAATTGGTAGCATTCATAGGGTGTTGTTTCAATTCTGATATCACAAGTGTTTGTCTTGGCAAGGTTGCTTTTGCCCTTGTTTCAAGTGTTTGAGACCATGTTTTAATCCCTTACTGTTTGCAAACCTGTCGAAATTATGCTGATATTGTGACTAAAATTGAAAACATCAACCCTCAGAATGGAAACTTTGACCAAACAGACCCAAAAATGCAAATTTTACACAATTCTGGTCAAGAGTTAAATAATTCTGCAATAGTATCACGCCCTGTAAAGTGAAGTATCACGCGATACTTCACGCTTGCTAGAAATATCACCCGCTTTGAAGAGAAATATCGCGCGATAGTTCACCCCTAACGGACTATCACCCGACCTGCCTAGAGTATATCGCCTGCCAGTACTAAGAAGTATCACCTGGCTTCGGGCGAAGTATCACGCAGTTATAGGTTTATCGCCCCAGTAGCCTGGAGTATATCACCTGGTTTATTTCTACCGTGCTTAAATTTTGGTCAGTTTCAGTTGCTGTTAATCAGGCTAGGTCTTAGAGTAGGCTTCTCACCCTGACGTTTGAGGCCTATCTTGACTCTAAATTTTTGATTTTAGTCCTCCGGGATAGCATCATTTGATTTACAAAATCACCTTGAAATAATTGCCAAATTAGAAGGTCATTCTTGGTGCCAAGGTTCATCTCTAAGATTGTTAGCTACATTCTTGAAAAATTTTAGTACTCTTATTGTCCAAATAATTTTCATCTCAATTTCAATTATCTTTTGGCCTATTCCAACCTCTTGATTCAAAAGTGCAAGGGTAGTCACCCTTTGATTTGAAGCACCTCTTTGACAGTGTTGGTAAAGCCCTTTTTTTTTCTTTTCATTTCTTTTTTGGACAATAGAGGACTTTGATTATCCTAGTTTGGCGTTGACACTTTGAGAGGTCACCTTTTCATTGAGAGTATCTTTCTTTCATGTTAGTTACAACAAGGTACCAAGTCAATCAAGGGAAGCGACCCCCTGTTGCCTTTAGCCAGTTACCACCTGTCAAGAATCATCGACAACCTAAGGGAAAAGGTCCCCTTTTTGATCAATCTCCTAAGAGCGAATCTGAGGTTTGTTTTAATCTGGGAGCTAATCCTAGTGAAGTGAGCACCTCTTTCATACCACTCTCATCAAGCATGGACATGAGTTACACTTTTACTCAACAACAAAGAGAAGCCATGAATCAAACTCTTGAGGATATCTTCCAACGACACAGAAAAGAGTATGGTGGTTCTTCTCATGCTAGTCCACCCGGGTCACCTCCCAACAACGCAAGGTATTTTGATGCTCACCAATGAGCCGAGAGACATCATAAGCAGGCTCACTCAGATTCAAGGTCACAACACCAAGACCAGAACAATGAATCTAGTGATCACCACATAAACGCAGCTAATACAATAAGACAGTCAAGACAATCCTCCCCACTTAAAGACACCTCTCGATATGCAAATACAAGATTGAGAAGCATTGAGAGAGAGAAGCAAGCCTACTTAGATGAACAGGCTGCTAAAAAGGAAAAATTCAGACAACTAGAGGAAGAGGAACGTGCATTGTTGGATATACAGAAAAGAGTCACCCAAGAAGAAGAAGATAGACTCTATGCACAACAACTCCAAAGCTGATTTAACGGGAGGGGAGCCAATAGTGGGACCAACTCACCCCCATCTACCCCTTCCCCTAGCCCTAGAAGAAGATCAAGGACACCCTCACGATCCCCAAGTCCTAGAGGAAGAAGGGCTTCAAGACATGACCATCATAGGAGACAATCATCTCATAGACATTCAAAGCAACCCTCCCAACGAGCACATCATGGCTCACAACATGGAGGAAGTTATGCTAAAATTGATCATATGGACTTCATGACTATGCAACAAGAACCATCCTTTCAAGCATATGTGGAGCAATATGTGGAACAAAAAAAGACCAATTCTTGGAAAGTCTTATCAACAAAGGTGCTAAAGTTCCATATAATTTTGATGTTCACCAAAAGATCAAGAAACAGAGCCCTTCAACTGATGAGGTGATCTTACAAATGCAAAAGGATATAGACAGGATGAAGGCTCCCAAGAGCACGTTTCATTTGGACTCCATATGTCCTAACCCCATTGACAAAAGTGTGGTGATGGTAGAATTCCCTAAGAAAGTTGAGTTCCCAACATACAACAAATATGATGGCACTGGTGACCCTCACGACCATGTTTGACAGTTCTACATAATGAGCTTTTCCTTTCACCATGAAGACTCCTACTTGATGAGATTATTCCCAACGAGTTTAAAAGGTCAAGCCATGGAGTGGTTCACCAACCTTTCCCCTCCAGTAAAGACATTTAAAGAACTTGTCCAAAGATTTGTTCAGCATTTTGCTTACAACTTATCGAGGTCAGTCACAATGCTTGATTTGTGTAAACTTAAGCAAAATCAAGGGGAATCTTTTGTCACATTTTTATAATGATGGAGGTGATTATGTTCGAAATACCCAAGGACAATCCCTGAAGAGGAGAGAATTGATATCATTGTGAGCAATCTAATACCAGAACTCAGATATGAAGTCAAGAAAATCCCATTTAATTCCTTTGATACTATGGTAGAGGTGGCATGTCGCATTGAGGATGTCCTAAAAGAACAAAGAATTTTGGCAAAACCAACAAATAACAACAATAGCCAAAATAACAATACTAATGGTAACAAGGACAAAAAGAACTCCTATTGGAACAAAAACAAGCAAGTGGTCAATGACAAAGTTGTTGACTCATCTCAGGTGAAAAATGAAGGAGTTCTTAACCTCTCTCATGCAGTTCAAGCTATGAAGCTGCAAACGTCTTCAACACAACAAGACAAACCTAAGTATCAAAAGAGATCTAAAACGGAGAAAAGACAATTTACCAAATTGGGAGAATCTTATGCAGATGTTTTTAAGACATTAGTTGTTCATAATTTGGCACACCCACAGGATCCTACAAAACATCACATATCGGATCCTTTACCTCATTGGTGGGATGCTAAGGCTTTTTGCATTTTCCATAATGGGATTGGGCATGACATAGAAAATTGTTTTAAACTCAAGCATCTTGTCCAAGACCTTATTAAGAAAGGACAATTACAAGTGGATGGGTTAACCACTAATGCAGATCATAAAGCCTTTAAAGAGCCCTTGCCTAAATATGAGAAAGGAGAGAATTCTAACAATAAGAATGGCAAGGCGGCTATCAACTACACCTACACAAATGCGGAGAACGTTATTAACATGCTTGAAGTTATGGATGATAGTGTCAACATGATGAGAGGGAAAGATCCCTATGGACATAATGTGGACTCAACTCCTATGACTGATGAAAGACTTGCTATGGTGATAAGAGGTCCTCACTCACAAAGAATGCCCCAGTCCCTCAATGCTATCATTAGGGGACAGGCACAAGCGCCCATTATCATTAGAGGTCCTAGCACTAACAAGTCTAAGTAGCCCATGTCCAAAGGTGCTCCTCCCAAATCTGTCATTGGTCCTGATTTGAATTACAATCTTATTGACCAGCTACAATGTACACCCGCGCAGATTTCCATTTTTGAGCTTTTAGAATTATCTCCTAAGCACAAGCGCGTCCTTGAAGACGCTTTGCGAGCAGCCAACGTTCCTAACAACTTAGATATTGATCAATTCCAAAACATGGTCAACCATTTGGCTAGGCCTCATTTCCTCACCTTCTCCAAAGAAGATGACAAATCCATCAGTCACCCACATAACTTGGCCTTACACATCGAAGTCATGATTCATAAAACCCGTGTTAGGCATGTACTGATAGATGGGGGTGCGGGGCTCAATATTTGTACCCTAAGTTTATTGCTAGCTCTAGGATATTCTGAGAATGTCATTGACACAAGGAAAAGGATCACAATCAAAGCATATGACGAAGCAGAAAGAAGTTCTAAGGGATTGGCTGTTTTGCCTATTCACATTGGTCCCATAGAAAAAGATATATTATTTCAAATTGTTGATGTTGGACCTCTAGCCTACAACATTTTGCTAGGTAGGCCATGGATTCATGAAATGCAAGCAGTCCCATCAACATATCACTAGTGTGTTAAGTTTCCCCATAACGGTGTAGAAATTTGCATCCCTAGAGATAGTGCTTTATCAGTTAATAACATTTTTGTGGGATCACATGTACCTTTAAATAAGGAAGCTGACAGTCCTAGTAGTTCACTTGAATAATACAAGAAGAAGTTCAAGACCATTGATCTTGGGATGGGAGATTATAAAATGGATTCTTTTATAAACATGCCAATCTCTCCTAGGTCTTATGGGAGACCATCCCCAAATGTGAAGCCTTCGTCATCAGCAATGACATTATTTGGGAAATTTGTTGAGTCTTGAGTCCCCATTCAAGAAGAGAAAGAGGAAGTTGCTGTAAGGGACTGGATCTATCACGAGGAGAAATACAAACATAATGAGAATTTTGCTCCTTCACCTGAAACTTATGGGAAAGGGTATACACTGGTTAAAAATATGGGATATCTGGGATATGGTCCCCTTAGTCATAGGCTAGAAACTAAAGCTGAGCCTCTTGATCATGCTCTTTTTGGACGAAAGAATAAGTCCACGGTTGGCTTAGGTTTTGAGAATAAGAAGAAGAAAGGTGTCCCTGTCCCAGCTGCGACGGACAGTGATAGTGACGCAGATTATATGCCTGATCTTTCCAATCAACAAGATGTGTTTGATGATTGGGTGCCCTCAATGCATCTCCTTTGGGGAGATTCCACAGATTTGATACTTGATAGTCCTACTATCCCAACTGTGACGGATAGTGACTGTGTGACTGCTACATCGACAAAGGAAAGTGTTACTGTCCTAGCTGCGATGGATAGTACCAATACTAGCACTAGAGAGGGGGAAACCCTTCCTAACCTTGAGGCTTCTACATCACGAGGCCTAAATAATGACTCAAAGAAAGACTCCCATGAATATGAATGAGACTCACTTTCAGATGCAACAATTGATCTGGATGTGGATATTATCCATGCCTATAGTACCCAACCCGATGCGACTAACGATCCTAGTGTAGGACTAGAGGATTGCACTCCTCAAATCACCTTAGTGGACGATGCTTCGTTTCATAGGATGAGTCCTAATTCAGGTATCTTAGGGGAAGACTTGATGAACTCTGATTATATGGTCACCAGAGATGACACCTTTCGCATAAACAACATTGAACCAGTCATCGACCTACCCCTTGTTCACTTTGACCTAATTGACTGGTCTCAGCGCCATCAAGAGCCCACATTCCTCACCTTCCACAATGATTACAAAATCGCTTGCTATCTGAATGCTCTTGAACCCATGGCTTCTTCCACCAGTGAACCAACAACCAGCATGACAGAGCCTGATATTAAGTACCTTAGTCTCAAAATAAAAGAAAAAAAGAAAAAAAGGTCTGATGGTGAAAACCACTTTGTGGCAGTGTCAAAACCAAAAATAGTAAAAAGAAATGACGCATCCAAAGGTGAAAACCTCTTTGAGGCACCTACGGATGGGGTACTTAATAACTTGTCGAGTTATTTCCAGGATAGATCATCAATATTGATCGAACTGACAAAGCTAGTCAATTTAAACACAGAAGAAAATCCTCAGATAGTCCATCTTGCCCAGTCTTTATTAGAGGAAGAGACCAAGGCATATGTATAGTTTTTACAGAAAAAGAAAATTAATTTTGCATGGACCTTCTCAGACATGCCAGGGCTTGACATGAATCTCATCATGCATCACTTATCCATAGCTCCAGGAGTCAAGCCAGTAAAACGGAGATTAAGAAAAATGCATCCACATGTAGCTCTACTTGTCAAAGGGGAATTAGAAAAACTTTTGAGAGCTGGATTTATTAGAGCCATCGATTATGTAGAATGGATCTCAAACATAGTACCTATCTCCAAACATGATGGATCCATTCGTGTCTGCACAGATTTTAGAGATTTAAAAAATGCATGCCCAAAGGATGATTTGCCACTTCCAAACATTGACATGATAGTGGACATGACGGTGGGCTATGACATATACTCTCTAATGGATGGTTTCTCGGGGTATAATCAAATCAAAATAGCTCTTGAAGACCAAGAGAAAATAGCATTCACATGTGCATGGGGAACCTATTGCTGGAACGTCATGCCATTCGGATTAAAGAATGCAGGAGAAAGTTACCAAAGAGCTATGATGACTATCTTTCATGATATGATGCACAAAAATATGGAAGATTATGTGGATGATACCTTGGCAAAATCAAGAAAAAGGGACACACACCTCAATGATCTAGAAGTAATTCTAGATCGTATGGAACAATTTCAACTCAGATTGAATCCAAAGAAGTGCACATTTGGCGTCACCTCAGGCAAACTTTTAGGATTCATAATATCAGCAAAAGGTATCGAGGTTGACCCCGAAAAGGTCCAAGCAATCCTAGATATGCCACCTCCTCAAAATATCAGCCAAATGAGAAGTCTTTAGGGACATCTTCAATCAATTAGGAGGTTTATTTCTCAACTTACAGATAGGGCACAACCCTTTAACAAGACATTGCATAAGGGTGCTTCTTGTGTTTGGAACGAGGATTGTCAAAAGAGCCTAGATCAGATCAAAAAATACTTGGATAATCCTCCGATTCTAATGCCTCCTATTCCAGGGAAACCATTGATCCTATATATTTTAGCTATAGACACTTCCTTGGGGGCATTATTGGCTCAATCAGATGATACTGGAAAAGAACGGGCCATATATTATATCAGCCATACTCTCATCTCCTATGAGGTCAATTACAATAATATTGAGAAGTCTTGTCTGGCAGTGGTGTTCGCTTCTCAAAATTTGCGCCACTACATGCTTGCTCATACCATACATTTGGTTGCCAAAATTGATCCCCTTAAATACTTGCTTAGTAAGGCTGCCCTGACGGGTAGACTCGCTAAATGGATGATGGTCCTAACTAAATTTGACATAGAGTACGTTGAAAGGAAGGCAATAAAAGGGCAAGCTATTGCCGACCAATTAGCTGATTTTCCAATCCAGGATAGTATGCCAGTCCAAGTGGAATTCCCAGATGAACACATCTTGTATACGACTACTCGCACTTGGATAATGTTCTTTGATGGCTCCTGCATGCAAAATGGATCAGGTGCTGGAGTGTTATTTGTTTCTCCACATGGGTACAACATTCCGAAGTCTTACAAACTATTATTCCCATGTACCAATAATATTGCAGAATATGAAGCTTTAACTAATGGCTTGAGAATGGCTATAGAATGGAACATCATAGAGTTACATGTCTTTGGGGATTCCCAGTTAATCATCAACCAAGTCAATGAAGAGTATCAAACCAAGGATGAAATATTGATACCCTATAAAAAGATGGTTGATTCTTTGAGATGCTATTTCACCTTTGTGACGTTTCAACAGATCCCTAGGATAGAGAACAAAGCTGCAGATGCCATGGCCACATTAGCTTCACTTCTTTAGTTGGAGACACATGAATCCAGATTTGAATTCCTGGTGGAAGAGCTACACCATCCCATCTTTGACTCATCTGAAAGCCACATCATTTGTGCCATTATCACACATGAGTCTTCTCGATATGGTGCTATCTATTCATATCTTCATGATGGCATCATCCTCGACACATTCAACCACTCTGAATGTCGAAACCTCATCCGTAACGCCTCTCACCACACCCTCATCTCTGGTGATTTATATAGGAGGGGTTTAGATGAGACGCTCCTTAGGTGCTTGGAAAAGGAGGAATCCAACCAAGCGTTAGCTGACATCCATGAGGGCATTTGTGGTGGACAATCTAATGGTCTTGCCATGGCCCGAAGGTTGCTTAGGGTGGGATATTATTGGCCCATAATGCAGATAGACGCAGTCACCTTTGCTAAGTCATGTGAAAAATGTCAGAAACATGGCAACCTAATTCATGCTCCAGGTAGGGAGCTGATCCCTTCTGTTTCTCATTGGCCATTTCAGCGCTGGGCCTTTAATCTAGTTGGGCAGATTCATCCCAACTCATCAGGAGGACACAAGTTCATTATTACTGCCACTGACTACTTCACAAAATGGGTGGAAGCTGTGCCACTTTTTGTTGCTTCAGGGAGGACCATTTCTTTGTTCATCTTGAATGATATCATTTGCCGATTTGGAGTGCCTTCTGAGATCATTACAGACAATGGAGGTCAATTTAAGAATAAGGACCTAAAGCACCTATGCAAAAAGTTTAAAATCAAGCAGCATTGGTCCTCCAACTATTTTCCACAGGGAAATAGACAGCCAGAAGCCTCTAACAAAACCATTCTTAAGATTCTTCATAGGATAGTACACAAGAATGGTAGGGATTAGCACTTACAAATCAATCCAGCACTATGGGCTTACAGAACAAGCATTCGCACACCTACAGGAGCCACTCCTTTTTCTCTCACCTATGGCACTGAAGCAGTATTGCCTTTAGAAGTCGAGATACCATCACTTAGAATCTCACTCAAAGGTTTGATTACAGATGAGGATTACCGCGCCATGAGGTTACAGGAGCTAGAACTTCTAGATGAGAAGCATAAGGCTTCCTTTGATCATATGCAAGTGTATCAGAAGCGTATGTCCAAGGCATTCAACAAAAAGGTTCGCCCTCGAGAATTTCAAATAGGTGATCTTGTTTTGCGAGAGAACCCCAAGAACCAACAAAACAGAGAGCAAAAGGGCAAGTTTGAACCTAACTGGCTTGGACCATATGTTATCACAACTGCTTTTGGTACTGGTGCATATTTACTGTCAAATCCTGATGGAGAATAGCTCCCTGATCCCATCAACATTGTGCACCTCAAGAAGTTCTATCCTTGATGCCCGTTCTGTCTGGGGGAATCCTTTGTACATATCTTATGATCCTAAAAAAATACCAAAAAAATTGATATATGATGCTGAAAAAATCCTAAAAAGCATAAAAAGTCCTGAAAAAATACAAAAAAATAAAAAAATTCAAAAATTTAAAAAAATAGAAAAAAGTGCCTTGGTGAAAACCTGGAAACAGGCGCCTTGGTAGCAAAAATCCAAAAAAAATGATAAAAATGAAAAAAGATTCCAAGTGGTGAAAACCTGGAAACAGGGGCTACTTGAGGCCTTTGCACTCCTATTTGTTAGCATGCATCCTCGACACTTAGCCACTTCCCATCATACCTTGACCTTATTTGGCTTAGTCTGGAATTGGTCTTTGTCTTTGTCTAGGGGGCATAACTGTTAGCATTGGTCTTTTAGGTGCGTTCGTCTCTTGGGGCATTTCACAACAGGTGTTTTTCAACACCACCCCAAACAGTGTTTTTCAACACTACCCTTGCGTCAAGTGTTTCTTAACACTTATTAGATGTCTTGCCTATAGTCTAAGAATGATGCGATAGTGCTCATGTGCAGATGTGATACTCAGAGTCTGACTCTATGACCAACACACACACACTTAAACAATTAACTTGATGACGATATGATGACTTTATTTTTCTTTGTGTGGTATCTATGAGGATTTCTTTGATGAGTGATCTCTCCCTGAGAAGTTTTCGATGATGCATAGCTAGAAGACTGAGGGAATGAGAACATGTTTTCTTTCTTTATCTGCTTGTGGGTATATTTTGTTGATCCTAACTGTCATGAGCATTTATGCTGGACCTACTTGACACTATGGATTAACAAAGTATTATCCTTGACTGTTTTGCGAGTGCATGCTTCTAGTTATCCTGACTTTCATGTGTCTTGATACAAGCATAATCTCGCCATATCAAACTTAGGTAATCTCATTGCATTAGTCATCTTGACCTCCATGTCTTTGATGCCTAGATGAGATTTCCACATTTCTATCTGATAAAGATCATATTCATATCCACATAGTTATACTAGTGTGCATTGTATGATCTTACGACGCTACCAATAACACTTGATGATGATAATTAGATGTCTACAAGCGTTGTGACCTTACAAGTCAATCACTTTCATAGTAGCTTGCATTTTTAGGTTCATGATAGTCTAGTCTTGCATTTCTTGCATCTGGAGAGAGCTCTCCTTTTCATCTTACGTGGACCTGTCAGTCGACTGCACTCACCTTTTCTTCTTCTCGATCATGTCTTTCACTCCTTGTTTTTTTCATCTTGAACCTATTCCTGTTCATTACAAGGGGTTAATCATATCATCATATCTATATCACAACTGTCATTTTCAAGAAACATGAGTCTATATCATACACATGAGAATTAAACATACATCTATGAGAGAGAACATACATAAGCATATACATAAACATTTTGAGCAAAATGACAAGATAATATACATAAACTGATACATCCATCACAAGTGAGACAAATACACATGATACATCAAATATCCAGTAATCTCATAAATCTATAACAATGTCATGATATACAATACAATATGAGATCCCAAAATATGGATCAAAAGTCTCAAAATTTGTCTAAAACATCTAAAACCTAAAACTCGCTACCACCCTCGTGAGGAGCTCATGGTGGTGGAGGAGGCATAGCTCTCCTATCGAGTACCACATCTGATACCCCTGCGCACTGAGAGTATGATGGTGCTCTCTCACCCTCTAGGATAGCCTGCAGATATAGCCCATGATATTAGGCTGCTCTCGCTGACTCTCGTCAGAGCTCCAGTGCCTCGGCCTGTGCCATCGCCTCACGGCATGCTATCTCTACCCTAAGATCAGATATCTACTGATCCTGCTCTGCCCTCATATCTAGTAGCTACTGATCTCTCACGGCTATAGTAGTCCGGAGCTGCTATATCTCTACCTCTTGGGCCTGTATTTGGGCTCTCAGATCCTCTCCCCCCGCAGGCTGATCCTACTGTGCCTCCACCTGCCGGCGAGCTGGTCTCGCCTCCTCCTCAGGTGTCGCTGATCACTGTCCCCATGACTATTTCTGGCCACCTGATCTAGACCCCTCTCCTCTCTCCATCCTCCTCACTCTCCCCCTCCTGCCATCTCCTTCATCCCCTCCCTCTCCCCCGTCCCCTCCGTCTCCTCCCTCTCCCCCGTCACCCCCTCTGTCTCCTCACAGCACTGGTACCTGTGCATCTGGTACTATAAACTGAGGGAATGGCACCCTCCACCGCTCTGCTCTGTAGGCTCCATCAGCCCCTACATCTGTCATATCTGAGAAATACTCCCAGGGCTCACTCTTGATACCTGCTGTCTCCGCGACAGCCTGCTGATAATCCAACATGGGTAGCCACCCATGACCCTCCTCATCTCTGGCCTTGGCATATGTGGTAGTCTCTGTCGAGACTTATTGCTGCCTCCCAAACTGCCGCCATACCCGAGTGATGCAGAATCTCTCAACTATCTCTGCATACCAACCTACCAGTGGCCGACTGCACAGCATATAACTCAGCTCATCAGCTGCATCTCCCCAAACCTCAACCTCCCTATAGGGCCTCCATGTGAATGAGGCTATCTCATCCAAAATCCACCGATAGTAGGTCACATCCCCAGAATGGGTATGTGATATGAACCCGAGGTACCTGTAGATATAGGGGTACCTCCTCTCCCTCGGTTGAACCTTGGGGTGCACCACAGCGATGTGCTCCCATGCCCATACCTGTGCCAAGATGGCACCACATGCCCATGTTCAACCGTCTTTGTAGACGATCTCGTGCAGCTCATGGTACATCTCTACCAGTATGGCAAGATCCCATACCATCCGTCGCGGCCTACCGACCAAGTCCACCAAAAGCCGAGCCCATCCGAGCGGGAAACCCTTTTGACTGCAGTCAGTCATCAGGATCTGAGAAATGATAGATGCCACTATGCATGGCACTGGGTAGTCTCTGCCGAAATCATCTATCAGCCTCTCCCAGCTGATATGCCTATCCAGAATAGTGACATCCTAGAACATCTCCTCACTAATACATTTGGGGTGAAATTGCGACGGCCATTTGCGACGGCAGGCAAATGTCATGTGGTTTTGCTCTTTTTTTTTTCAAATATAGCCCGACACCGTCGCAATTTGCGACGACAATACATTTGTCACTGTCGCAATTGCGACGTTGTCAGGATATAAGCGCAAAATTTAAAAGGAACGTTGTCATGTGTGTTTTGAACATCACCGTAACCCTCCGCGAAATCACATCAGGATATAACGGCAAACAAAATAAGAACGTTGTCATTTGTGTTTTCAACAGCGCCGTAACCCTCCGCGAAATCACATCGGGATATAAGGGCAAAAAAAACAAGAACGTTGTCATTTGTGTTTTCAACAGCGCCGTAACCCTCCGCGAAATCACAGCTACAATTTCTGAGTACGTTGGGTTTATTTTTCTTTTGTCATTATTATGTAATCTGGTATTCAGCTGTTAGAGAGCTAAAATACCCAGAAATGAGGACATATCTATGTTGAATTTATTGTTAGCGGCTTTGGTTATTTAGAAGTTTAATTTTATTTGTTCATCTTTCAAGCACAAACATTTTGTGGACCGTAACGTCTTCATTATTTCGGGTATGCAGTGAAACAGCCCTAACTTGCAATTGTGATGTTGTTGGGATATAAGGGCAAAAAAAAAAAGGAACGTTGTCATTTGTGTTTTCAACAGCACCGTAACCCTCCGTGAAATCACATCGGGATATAAGGGCAAAAAAAACAAGAACGTTGTCATTTGTGTTTTCAACAGCACCGAGAGAGATTCCCTCTGCGAAATCACAGCTACAATTTCTGAGTACGTTGGGTTTATTTTTCTTTTGTCATTATTATGTAATCTGGTATTCAGCTGTTAGAGAGCTAAAATACCCAGAAATGAGGACATATCTGTGTTGAATTTATTGTTAGCGGCTTTGGTTATTTAGAAGTTTAATTTTATTTGTTCATCTTTCAAGCACAAACATTTTGTGGACTGTAATGTCTTCATTGTTTCGGGTATGCAATGAAACAGCCCTAACTTGCGACTACCTTCACGGTACTTGTGTACATTATCATGTTGTCTTTACAGTGACTGTCCTCATTCAAGTGGCAATTACACAAGGGACAGTCACTGTGAGATGTCCTCATTTGTGACAAGGACAGTCACACTTAGGACATCTCATAGTGATATTCCCTTGTGTAATTTCCACTTGAATGTATTGCTATTGAACCACATTAATGCTTTTCTTCTTCAACAAATGAGGACAGTCACTCTAAAGACAACATGATAATGTACACAATTACCAAAAAATGATCTTGTTAATTGATGTAACACTTTGTCTTGCTCACTCCCTATCCTTCACTAGGGTCTCTTTAGGCTAATGTTTTGACTTGATAGGGTACTTAACTATCCCTACACTCTTTAGGTATCTCTACCCAAGATCCCACTCCTTCAACTAGTGCACACCAACAAGAAATACAACGAACTCTGCTCAATACCAATCTAGCTACTAGGACACTCCTAGTCTTGTCTTCACAAATTGAAACACATTCAACTAGAACTTTACTCCATGGAGAGGCTGGCCACTAGGACCTCTATTGGTTTCAATATTACTCCTTCACCTATACTTTTCATCAGTACTTCAATCCGGTTCATCAAACCATGCATGCCAATTGCACCCAAAAATAGGCTGCTAGCAATTAGGCCTTTGTCAAGCCTTTTTGTTTATATTAAGCCACCTAAAGGGCTTAGGATTTAGATGCCCTTTATTGAGAACTCCAAGATATCTAAGGTCTTCTCCTCCTAGATTTTTTGTACACCAACTGCTACAGCCATGCCTGAAAACAAGTATTTTGACACAACTTGGACAGTCTGACTAAGAGTTTGTTTTCTTAGCAGCCAAAGAAACTCACCCAATCTTCTAATTTGACTTGGGGCTTCTTTAGATGTGTGTCTACCTCTCCATGAGATTTTAGTTGAAGCAACCAATGCATTCAACTTGTTGTAATCTTCTTGTAATGATTTGTCATCCCTAACTGTGCTCAACTGACTCACCTAGGACATCATTGCAAACATAGAAAATGAGCTTCCCAGGGCCCCTCCTTCCAAACATATAGTACATGGAGTCTCCTCACCCATTCCAAGAGCCCGTACAAAATTGACAATGGAATGATGAGCTAAGACTCCATTTGTTCAACCTGCCTGGTTCAAACCAATGATAGGGTACTTAACAAAAGAATTAACAAACTAGTTGGAATGCTTCAAAACTCAAAAAAAACACAACACAGAATAAAAAAACAACTTGTACTAACTTTTCCAATAGACACTGCAAGCTATCTAATCCATTAATCAACTGAAAACAAAGAAACAAAAAAACTCAAGAATTCACTAAAACCATGTTACTCTACAAATCTTCTTAATTCCAAATGTTTTTCCCCCCAACCTTTTGCACAGATCGATGGAGGCCTCTTATAGTTGATCTGATGCCTAATTCAATGGTTTCATATAGTTACATAACCATCTTACTCGAAAATGCTCCCTTGCACAAATGTTGTCAATGTTGTGAATGACAACATTGACAACTTGTTACAACCTTTGGGATTTTGGTTCAAAACTTATTGTTCAAACACCATAAGACCCTAACCATGACTTAGTTAGGCTATTTAGACCTCACATAGGCCACTTCTACACTTCTTTGCCCAATTTGACCCCTAAATGCTTCATTCCCACTTTTGCCACAATATTGGTAACTTGGGTACAAATTGGCACTTGCCTTCACAAAGGTCACACATGAGGACATCTCACATTGATCGATTGTCCCTTGTGTAATTGCCACTTCAATGTATTGCTATTGAACCACATTAATGCTTTTCTTCTTCAACAAATGAGGACAGTCACTCTAAAGACAACATGATAATGTACACTCACTGTAAGGACAGTCACAAATGAGGACATCTCACAGTGACTGTCCCTTGTGTAATTGCCGCTTGAATGTATTGCTATTGAACCACATTAATGCTTTTCTTCTTCAACAAATGAGGACAGTCACTCTAAAGACAACATGATAATGTACACTCACTGTAAGGATAGTCACAAATGAGGACATCTCACAGTGACTGTCCCTTGTGTAATTGCTGCTTGAATTACACAAGGGACAGTCATTGTGAGATGTCCTCATTTGTGACAAGGACAGTCACACATGAGGACATCTCACAGTGATTGTCCCTTGTGTAATTGCCACTTGAATGTATTGCTATTGAACCACATTAATGCTTTTCTTCTTCAACAAATGAGGACAGTCACCCTAAAGACAACATGATGATGTACACTCACTGTAAGGACAGTCACAAATGAGGACATCTCACAGTGACTGTCCCTTGTGTAATTTCCGCTTGAATTACATAAGGGACAGTCATTGTGAGATGTCCTCATTTGTGACAAGGATAGTCACACATGAGGACATCTCACAGTGATTGTCCCTTGTGTAATTGTCACTTGAATGTATTGCTATTGAACCACATTAATGCTTTTCTTCTTCAACAAATGAGGATAGTCACTCTAAAGACAACATGATAATGTACACTCACTGTAAGGACAATCACAAATGAGGACATGTCACAGTGACTGTCCCTTGTGTAATTGCCACTTGAATTACACAAGGGACAGTCATTGTGAGATGTCCTCATTTGTGACAAGGACAGTCACACATGAGGACATCTCACAGTGATTGTCTGTAATGTCCCCTTTTTGGCTAACTTGGAAAACAGGAACAATTACTCCACTTCTCAAACTTACTCTATCAGATACTTACAATTAAACTAAGTAATGGAGGTTACTTAAGATATCAACTGCTATTTCAGATTCAATCACAATATGTGTGCAAGATGATATTGATACCAATATGTTTAATAGCACTGTCGGATATAATGATATGAAATATGCTATGAGTATGATGTTTCCTATCACTTATAGTGATAGTATAATGATGGTATGTCTGATATAAACAATATCGATATACAATCAATAAGTATTGCTTACATCAATGTATTTGCTGTGTCTGATATGATGATGTAATTATGCAAATGTGTAATATCGCTATGAGTGATATGTTGCTATTTCAGATTCTGAATTATATGCTTGCAACTTCAAATATTGATGCTGTTTCTGACTATCCTTTCTATATGTGCAATCATGGTGTTGTCTCTGATCTGCAATGATAAACTTGAAACCAAACTACCAAAGGCAGATGCTCTATTGAGTATATCCAAATATGGATAAGTAAATAAAGTTCTAATGATGCCTTGAGTGACTGACGAGAATGCATTCTTATATTGTCTTTAACAAATGAAGAGATGCTATGAATGAGATGTGTCTTGTTTCTTCCTCCATGTCCCTTTGTTAAGCACACCTTTCCATAATCCGACAGTTCACATAATATTATTTCATTATTTTCTGATCATAGATAACTCCCAGATTGACTCAATATCAAATCTTTTTATGAAGGTAATCTTCCCTAATTGGTAGTGCAACCAGTAGTTAACATCCATTGTGTTTGTATTAGTTTGGTCTAACTATCATTAGTATTTAGTCAATCAATATTAACTCTTGCCTTATCCCATATTGTTATGATGATATCCAATCTTTCTACTCTGATATAAGTCGATATCATTTTCTGATAATTGTCCATTTATTGGTTGATTGCTGGTAATGGAGTTTGATCTTCAAATTGACTTCCATTCCTGTTAATACTTAAGGATACATTGTACTTATTATCCATGATTGATGCCTCATTCATCAATAGCTTGTGATATAATCATTGATGCTTTTGTGTTTCTACAAGATGTGGTTTATCTCAGACAATCGATAATCTTTCAATCCTTTAGTCGATATCCTCCTATGTGGTGTCTATTGATATAGATAGTAGAATTCAATCTAGTTTATGTTATTGTCATGATAACATAGGAAGTGATGGTGCATATTTGCTAGCGGGTCTTCATGTTTGATATTGCTTTATCGGATATGTCATTGTCTAAACTTGTGCAATTAATGATTATTTATAATATATGAATGGTTATCCTTCTTGCTTATCAATACATCTTCTGAAACACATAGCGACCTATCCCTTATTCATATCATGTTGATCTTGACTTCATAGTATTTGGTTCATTAATCATCCTCTCATGGTATCGATGTGTAATGACTAGTGATTGTTGTATCACTTCTTCGTTCCTCATCGTGATAGATAATGCAGATGTTTAATGTAGATGTATATCGATTACAGATATTCGATATTGCTTTAAACGTTATTATTATTATTATTATTATTAATGTTATTGTTATTATTAAATATTATAATTAATGATGTTAGTAATATTAATAATATTATAATAAATATTATTATAGTGATAACATATTGTTTTATATTGAGAGGTTTATTAATATTATTTATATATTAAAATTATTATATCAATAATTGATTTAATATTATTACTTAATATATTATTATAATATAATATATATAATTTATTAATAATTATTTATTATTAATTTATATTATAATTATAATCATAATTATATTATTTATTAATATTTTAATATTATTTAATTAACATATTACTTATTATGCTAACTATATATTATTATTATCTTTTGATAATAATTATATATTATTGTTATATACCGTTAATAATAGATTATTATATATCATCTAATCATTTTATTATTATACTAAGTTCAATATGTCACGGCTCATGACATTGTCCCTTGTGTAATTACCACTTGAATGTATTGCTATTGAACCACATTAATGCTTTTCTTCTTCAACAAATGAGGACAGTCACTCTAAAGACAACATGATAATGTACACTCATTGTAAGGACAGTCACAAATGAGGACATCTCACAGTGACTGTCCCTTGTGTAATTGCCACTTGAATTACACAAGGGACAGTCATTGTGAGATGTCCTCATTTGTGACAAGGACAGTCACACATGAGGACATCTCACAGTGATTGTCCCTTGTGTAATTGCCACTTGAATGTATTGCTATTCAACCACATTAATGCTTTTCTTCTTCAACAAATGAGGACAGTCACTCTAAAGACACCATGATAATGTACACTCACTGTAAGGACAGTCACAAATGAGGACATCTCATAGTGACTGTCCCTTGTGTAATTGCCACTTGAATGTATTGCTATTCAGCCACATTAATGCTTTTCTTCTTCAACAAATGAGGATAGTCACTCTAATGACAACATGATAATGTACACTCACTGTAAGTGTACATTATCATGTTGTATTACAAATGGACCTTATGTTGGTCGGGATATAAGTGCAAAAAAAAAAAGGAACGTTGTCATTTGTGTTTTCAACAGCGCCGAGAGAGATTCCCTCCGCGAAATCAAGCGGGTTATCATTTGTGTTTTGAACAAAGCGGGTTGTCATTTGTGTTTTGAACAGCACCGAGAGAGATTCCCTCCGCAAAATCAAGCGGGTTGTCATTTGTGTTTTCAACAGCGCAGAGAGAGATTCCCTCCGCAAAATCACAGCTACAATTTCTGAGTACGTTGGGTTTATTTTTCTTTTGTCATTATTATTTAATTTGGTATTCAGCTGTTAGAGAGCTAAAATACCCAGAAATGAGGACATATCTGTGTTGAATTTATTGTTAGCGGCTTTGGTTATTTAGAATGCTTCCCCACAATACTTAATTACACAAGGGACAGTCACTGTGAGATGTCCTCATTTGTGACAAGGACAGTCACACATGAGGACATCTCACAGTGACTGTCCCTTGTGTAATTGCCACTTGAATGTATTGCTATTCAACCACATTTATGGGCCCATTTGGACCACGACACACAGTAGCATCTACAGAGAAGAATATCCCAGGTGTAACAAGTTGTAAGAATATACCAACATTTCTAAGAAGTTCCCTAGCACGTAGTAGCATCTACAGAGAAGAATATACAACATGAGGGCAGCCACTATAAAGACAACATGATAATGTACACTCATTGTATGTGTACATTATCATGTTGTCTTTACAGTGACTAACCTCATTCAAGTGGCAATTACACAAGGGACAGTCACTGTGAGATGTCCTCATTTGTGACAAGGACAGTCACACATGAGGATATCTCACAGTGACTGTCCCTTGTGTAAGCCACTTGAATGTATTGCTATTCAACCACATTTATGGGCCCATTTGGACCATGGCACACAGTAGCATCTACAAAGAAGAATATCCCAGGTGTAACAAGTTGTAAGAATATACCAACAGTTCTAAGAAGTTCCCTAGCACATAGTAGCATCTTCTAATTGTCTATACCACTTCACAAGGTATTGTTTGCACACATTGTTTTTGGTTCTTTTGATGACCCTTGTTTTGAAATTGCTATTAGGCCTTGTAGCTTATATGTTTTGATTGCTGGAGAGCTTCTAAAGCTAAGCAAGAAGACCATTGCACGAGTTATAGCCGCGCGCTCAGGTTTGAAAATTGTATATTTTTTAATCTAATGTATATTTTAATCCTTTTGCCATGTCATGTAATATGTCTTGCCTTGTAGCTTATATGTTTTGAAATTGCTGTTAGGCCTTGTAGCTTATATGTTTTTATTGCTAGAGAGCTTCTAGAGCTAAGCAAGAAGGCCTTGTAGCTTATATGTTTTGTGTACTTTTGACAATTTTGCTTAGTCACTGAAAGTTGTAGACCGAAGTTTTCATAGCCCAATTTTTGCTTCCTGCGAAGAACGATCATGTCAGATAATATAAGTGAAGAACAAAATAGGGAGACAATCGCTAGATTGTGGTCTAACTTGAAAAGAAAAGGTGATGGAAAATGTTATTGTCCCTGCAAAATTTGTAAGGGCTTAAACCGTAGAAGATTGCTAATCAAAACAGTTAAGAGACATTGTAGGGAGAATGGTCACATTGAAGGGGGGCATGACTATCATCCACTGGTAAGTTGTTCATTATATCATTTTAACAATTTATATACATATGAAATCACTTGATGATGAGTTGAAGATCATGGTTTATTTATGTTAATCAATTTTATATAGGTTGATCTCCCCAGGGAAGTACATGATATGGAGGAACATGGGGGTGCGAATATCCAAGGTGAAGATAATGATCCCATGGAAGATGACGATCATGCACCAGAAAACACAATTGAAGATGATGGTATAAATACATTGATCCATGACACATTTAGTCCAAGCGGATCTGATCATGATGATGATGATAGCCTTGATGTACCTCTACTTGAGAAGGCATACGAGCCCCTATACAAAGACTCCCAAACAACTCTTCTCTCTGCTGTATTGTTGTTGTTGAACTTGAAGGTTATGAATGGTTTATCCAACATAACAATGTCACGTATGTTAAGGTATGTCATATATGTCTTTATAGTTAACAAAGGGTGAATAATTTACCACTAATATTGTTTATATTAACAACTTATATTTTTTGCTGTAGATTGATAGGCGAGTTTTTGTTACCACCATCAAATATTCTACCTCGCTCATATCGAGAATTATCTGCTATTATGAAAGATATTGGAATGGAGTATCAAGCAATACATGCTTGTCCCAATGATCATATTATATATTATAAAGAACATGAATTTGCAACACAATGCCCTGTATGTCATACGAGTAGATATCGAACAGATCGAATAACAAAAAAGGTGCCTCACAAGGTTCTTCGTTACATCCCCATTATTCCACGGATGCGACAATTATTCAGGTGTACTAGCTTGGCACAATTTATGGATTACCATGCACGCAATAGAAGTCGAGATGACATTATTCGAATCCCTGCGGATGGTTCGGCATTTATGCACATAGAGGAAAAGTGGCAACACTTCAAAGAAGAACCTCGTAATCTCAGGCTTTCATTGGCAGCGGATGGTGTCAATCCATTTGGAGAGATGAGATCTGTTTGCTCGGTGTGGCCTGTTTTTGTTATCAACAATAACATTCCTCCGTGGATGTCAATAAAGAGGGAGCACATTATGTTGCCAATGATTGTTCCAGGTATTTTATCATTTGATAGTTATTAATTTACATGTACTTACAAATCTTACAGTAAAATGGTCACAATAATTATGTAATGTTACTGTTCATTCAAGTAGGTAAATATCAAGTTAAAGATATGAATGTATATATTGAGCCTCTTATTGACGAGTTGGTGGAGTTATGGAACGGTGTCACTATGTATGACGTGTCTAGACCAATAGGACAAAGACAATTTCAATTCCATGCAATACTTGTATGGACAATACATGATGCCCCAGGGCTAACACATTTTTGTGGTATGTTATAGTGAATTCAAGTTGCGCATGATAATTCTAATTATAAAAATCAACATATTTAATAATCCAATTATATCATTATCTTGTAGGTCTTCAAACAAAGGGAAAATTTGCATGTCTAGTTTGTGGTCCAAAGATGAAATCTCGTCATTCAAAAAGTTTAGGAAAGCATGTGTTTGATGAGTACAGACACTTCCTCCACAGGAATCATAAGTATCGAAGTATGGAAAAACATCTTTTCAATGGGAAAGAAGAGACTACATCAAAGCCACGAAGAATGACACCTCACCTATGGAAGTTGGAATATAATAGAATTAATCGTCAAGGTAATGTCGTTCCACTTAATGGTTTATGTTTGTAATTTATATATTTCTATTGTGATTTTTGTTTACTAATTATGTAATTGATGATCGTGAAGGTCGTCAAGGCACTACTGACAACCTTCCAAAGGGACTAAAAAGCTATCCCAGACAATTTAGTAGGTTGCCCTACTACGAGGACCTACAAATTGTGCATTTGTTTGATCTTATGCATGTTGGAAAGAATATAACAGAGACATTGTGGAAAATACTGGATGGAAGGCGTGACAAAGAAAAAATTGTCAAAATTTGTAATGACATTCATGAATCCAATCATGCACTGAAGAATTTCATTCACTCAAATAGCAATAGAGATCAGATTAATATAAGTGCCCTTCCTTGGTTATTAACGGAGCAGCAAAGTGATGCCATAAAAGAAGTCATACGAAAAATTCGATTTCCCACAGGATTTGCTGGGAACATAAGCAATCTCATATCAAAGAAAAGTAAATTTGGGCCAGGGCTCAAAACGCATGATTGGCATACTTTCATCAAGGTAAGTTATGTTCTTCTGTATTTACAATATATTCATAAACTACGTGTACTATTCATTATGTTATGTTAGAAAATAATGAAATGATTGGTTTATAATTACTGCAGTACGTGCTACCTCTATCTCTCCCAGAGCACTTCAACAATAACATCAAACAAGTGATATATGATCTTGGAAAATACATGAGGTAAGCAGTAATATCTGTTCAATTTGTTGTATATATTTATTATATTCGCGATTTGTTTTTCTTGCTATGTAATCTATTGTATATTATTTTGTAAAGTCTCGTATTTATATATTTTTTGTGACTTGAATCTCTTAATGTAGGTGGTTGTCATCTAAAGAAATCCATAAAGAAGATATAAACTATTGGAAGAGAAGAATTCCTCATTTATTGTGTGAAATGCAAAAGTGTCTACCTCCAACTTTTTTCAATGCACAAGAACACTACCTCATACACCAAGTTGAGGAGATTGAATTGTGTGGACCTGCACACACTAGGTCAATGTGGATGGTTGAGAGGCACTTGAAATCTTTGAAGGCTTTGGTTTGACAAAGAGCACATCCTGAGGGTTCTATGGTAGAGGGATACATGGTATACCAGACTATGGTGTACATTACTGAATATCTTCCTAAGTTTGCTTCAAATATCCATGTAGATCGCATTTGGGATCTCGACCCTTTTAAAAAATTCAAAGGGGAGTACTTGATGGGGAAAGGTAGATTGAGGAAAGTGACAGGTAATAAATTATAAGATGTTATTGTAATAAATTATTTCTTAATCTTCAAAATAAATCGGTTGTAAGTCATCTATTTTTTTTTTGTACAGTTGCTCGAGAGTGGGATGCACTACATTTGTATATTGCAAACAATCTTGATTGGATGACGGTATGGATTGAACGATGTCAACATTCTGGTCACACATTAACATGGGAAGGTGTATCTTCATTGGTTAAAGAAGCTCATCGTAATGGAGATTCTAATGTTACGCAAAGGGAAATAGATTTAGCATATGGTTTAAGAGATTTCCAAGTACGTACAAAATTATTAATCACCTGTATGTTTATCAACTCACGAGATAATAATTTTGACATGTTTCACATATTATTGCAGGTTAAACACCACAAGGGTATGTTCTGTAATGGTCAAAAATTTCGCGTCAAAGTGTTGGATGACACGAAGAAAACTTGTGATTCTGGAATAACTGCAGTCTTTCAAGTGACTAATATTTCATCTAGAAATGACTTAGATCCTCAAGAGTCTAAAAATCAATACTATGGCATTGTGGATGATATATTTGAGTGCGACTTTAGTTCCTTCAAATTAGTACTCTTCGTTGTCAAATGGTATAGGCTACGACTTAATCCAAATGATCCTAATAGAACTGTTATTGAACATGATAATGGATTTACAATGGTTAATACAAGGTCGTTTGAGCCAGTTGGGGATGAGCCCTATGTTCTTCCAAGCCAATGTGAACAGGTATTTTACTCAGAGGTTTCACATAAACCGGGTTGGTCATTTGTTGTTAGACATGAACCGAGAGGAAGGCCGATAAAGTATAATGCGATGGAAGAAGAAGATACCGAAGAAGTAGAAGATGATGTAGATGATGATCACGATCAACAATTATTGGATGATGTTCCTGAGACAAATTTTCATGAAGAAGAAGAAGAAGATGATGCTGCTACTGATGATGATGATGAAGATGATGTTGATGTTAATGATGATGATGTTGATGATGACGACAACGACGACGACGACGAGGACGATGATGATGACGACGATGACGAGGATGATGATGATGATGATGATGATGATGATGAGGATGATGATGATGAAATTTAAAAGTATGCCATCAATCCTTAATGTATTTAATATTCATTTCTTGATAGAAATATATTTGTCTTAAATGGTTACATAGTTTATTCATTATCTATTTAAAAGCTATAAGTGTTATAATGTGTACGTTTTAATGTTTTTAATTTTTATGTGATGCTTATGATGGATGTGATTATGATTATGATGTGATTATGCTCACGATAATTGAATTACATTTGCAGGAAATTGAACCCCTTTCAAGAGCATCCCGCACAGTCTCATGGATCGACAGGTATAAGTCAATACACCTTATAGAAAGTCTATTTAATACACTTATCAATAGTAAGATTGATGTCTTCTAAGATCTCTCCCATTTGCAGGTACCAGCAAATAGGTATTTGTCAGAAGTGTCTTCCTCGAGTGAGGGAAATATAGGAATAGAAGAGGAAAGTGAGACATGCAGTTTATCTAGAATAGGGAGATTAACTAGAGGTCAAAGGACTAGAAGGAAATTCAATAAACACATGAAATTTTTCCTTGCTCAAGGGGGGTCATGTTCTTATGATGATGAAACGAAAGGCAACATCGAGGTGCCCTTGAGGTACCAACATCTACAGAAACATTGGGTACCCAAGGAACTTCCTCCAATAAACATTGATTTTTGTGTTAATGAGAGGATATATCGCATAGCACCATCATCATTACATGGTTTGGGCCTATTTTCTATGGATGGCATAAAGGTGTCTTACAACAAAGTTTCTGAATTGATGGAGTATGTTGGACCATGTTATGATTACAAAAGTTGGATGCATATTGTTCAATATAAAAAAAGTATGCGTAGGTATGCACTCTCGGCAAATTATATACAACAGCAAGACAATAATCAAAGTAAAAGTGTGGCTATATACATTGATGGAAGGCCAAAAGCAATAGGGAATATTGCGGGTTTTATAAATAGTACACGACTTGGGTCAACTATAAAGCAACCCAATTGCATATTTGAGGCGCGCGAGGGAAATCGTGTATTCATCTGTGCGATAAAATCAATACGTGTAGGGGAAGAGCTGCTTATTGATTACAATTTGAACCGCATAGATACAAACGAGGCTACTATCATGGGGGTGGTACATACTATTAAACCAACTTCTAATCAATGACTCCAACATACCATTTAGTTATTAAATTTTTGGCTAACATTTTTATACTTGATCTTTGACACAGGGGCACAATATGGAGCAACCGCCCGAAGGTGATGATGATGATATTCCTAGCTCATCTACACATGAGCAGGTAAAATTCATTGTAATTGTGCAAACTAGATAGAAGCAAAATGTTATTTTTTTTAATGTTATTTTCTTCATTGTTTTGGAGTAATTTTGATAATACTAATACTATTGTTGTCACAGAGGGCCGGTGGTCGGAGAGAGGGAAAGCAACCTGCAGTCCCTCAGGAGTCCCCCCTTGTGGACCCTTTTTTTATTGATTTAGCAGAGACCGATGACCCGATCGGTTCCATTAAAAAGCTGCTAAAGAAAATTGGGAAAGAACTTCTACGTTTGGTATCCATACATCCTCAGACTCAGGAAATAAAAGACAGGGCAGCTGAGTTGTTGCGCACTTCTGAAAACTTTAAAGTAAGTATTAATGAAATTTTTAATTATTACAAGAGTTCAATAATGGTTTTTATGTTATGCTCTTTTATGACATTAATTAAAATATGGATGCATTGTCTTTACAGAGTTATTTGCGTAATTTTGAACCCCATTCCCATGATGAGGCCGGTATTGCAAGTGGTTCAGGTAGATCACATGTTCCATTCCCCACTTGTGTTTTCCACTGAATATATATAGGAATGATCATAATCATTGACAATACATGCTCGAACAATCTTTTTTTTTAATGCTCTAACAATCTTGTCCATGCTAGTCCACGCGTTCTATATTTATGCATGCTCTAACAATTTTATTCTTCAGCTCCTTTCCATGATGATATGACAACGCCGCCTCCATCCACGACAGCCACAAATGTCTTGCCGACTACCATGTCAACAACACACAGCCTAAATGCACCAACTGTTGCACCATCTACTGGTACACAAATCCCTCTTTTTCTCTCTTTTGTTATGTGTTTAAGTGTTATGTGTTTACGATGTAGATCCCTTGATTGTGTTTGTGCCATGGGTGCTCTGCACCAATTTATTTCCCTTGAAGTATTATTTCTTGGAGGCATTTGATAATGGTTTTCATTTTTTGCAATAGGAGATGCAACAAGTCCCGATGCAACATCATTTCCTGGATGTTCCCGTGTTCCTAGTACGAGAACGGTGAAGGATTGCGTATTGATCATCAGCGACGATGAAGGCGTTCCCTTAAAAGTATCCAAACTTCCAGGTACTTTAAAGTTATTATTATTCTATAGTGATATAATAGTAATTTAGTTTTTGATCACTCTTCATCGACTAATGATCCCATGATTATTTTGTAGGGAATGATATTTTTTGGCGAAAACTTGGTGACGAGTGTTTGCGGATATTCGGGCCCACCATACGTACATGGTGGAACATCATATCCTAACTAAAACCCCAAACCACTATTTTGATTTCATATCATTGCTAGAATAGTTTTCCTTTTCATCAATTTCTTGAACTATATTAAAGGTAGCTTCTCTTCATTTATGAGTCTAACATGTTTTTTTTTACTTAAAAGGTGGAATAACCAAGATAAAAAGTTGAAGGATGATCTTGTACATAGTATGACCCAGCTTTTTGGACCTCGTGCATTCGAGAGAAACAAGCTCCTTGAAAGAGCTGGTTTATGTTTGAAGTATATTAGGGACCAGTACAGGAAATATTTAGAGGTTAACCCAAGGCACGAGCGTCCGCCCTGTGTTCTTGAGGCTGAGTGGCAGGGTTTGATTTTGGATGGAAAGTATAAAGCCGACATGAAAAAAGGAATTACGCCAGTAGAGAGTAGAGCAAGGTATGTGATACTTTTGAGAATGTAATTATGTACTAATTAACCTCTAAATTTTTCCTATACTGGTCTCTAACATATTTCAAACTTTTCATAGATTGCCTGACACATCAAAGGCAACAAAGGCAAGATTAGAAAAGCACGGGACACACAAGCTTGGCTCTGGTGGTTTTTCCAAACTTCAAGCACGAGTTGTAAGTATTAGTAAATGAAAACTTGTATCAATTTTTTTATATATTGCAAGGAAATTTTTTTTGATCAAACAATGCAAGTAAAATTCACCATACCAAGAAAAAATGTAGGGGTCAGAGTTCAATAGATGCCTCACAGAAGAGGACAAGAGAATTGGCTTCCAACAAGGCTATAGAGCCGTGGCTGAACGACTACGAGCTGAAATCAGTGTGCAAGGTTCAAATAATGATGCATCTGAGCCACAGGTAAATAAGCTAAATGAAATTTATTTCAAATTGAATACTTTACCAATTAGTCTATTTGATGTTAAGTTCTAATATAAAGTGAGTATATCTATTTTAAGAAAGCAATGATAACAATGTGTAGGATATTGGAATGCAGCCTGACAATCCTTCTACACAATCTATGCATAGCGAAGGTTCGCATGATGTGCATCCTAGTGGTGGAGGTATACATTTGCTATTAAAATTTTTATATGTAATTACAATTGGTGTTTGGATTAATGTAACATTTTGTATAGCAACTGTAGAGGATCGAGGGGTCGGTGCTCATGAGCATGTTGAGGTTGAGTCTAGACAAAATGATGTGGCTAGATCAGGTAATTAAAGAGCGCCACAGTTATGTTCTTTAAAATAATTAAATACTTGTAACAATTATAATTAAATATTTTAAATTTAACTCTTTTATTTGTTATTGTAGAGGACCCCCCTTTGCAGCAGCATAGGAATTTGAGATCATCAAGAACAAAGAACAAAACAACTGATGAGGGGGGTATTGATGATAACACTGATGCTCCTCTTAGAGCTTACATAGAAAAAAAAATTAGAAAGAGAAAAAAGAAATGATTGTCATCTAAATACCTTAATTGATAATGACTGAATTTTATGTCTCAATGAATTTAATTATGTGCTAATGAATGTTCATGAATTATGTGTTTATTTTCATATTGATGAATGTTGTGTGTTAACGAATCTAATGTGTTAATGAATGTTATCATGTGATATTGATTGAATGTTACATTTTATTAATAATTGAAAGAATGAATGAATGTTAGATGTTAACGGGGAATGTAGAGTGATGTTAGGGGGAGGGGGGTGGGGCCAAATGAGCTTCCACCTTCACGTGGTTGGCCCTGTTTAGTAGAGAATATTAAACTATATTCTCGAAACAAAGTGAAGCTCAATAAGATACTAAATGAGTCAAAATGGTTATCAAGGTCCTCTATCCATAAGATACTTGTAGTCAAAATGGTTATTAATAAGATACTTGTAGTCAAAATGGTTATCTAGGTCCTCTATCCATTCCATAAGTTCTTCACCATTCAAACTTCCTCCATAACAAGGAATGTGCTCTAGGTTAGTCATGAAGCCTAGCATGGACTCTCTGTCAGATAGAGCCACTATTTCAGAGCCTTTTTTGTGCATTTCCTTCAAGCACTGTACAGTGTACGGATGTGAAAGGGAGGGAAGACCAGTGTGGAAGTTAGAGTATTTATATCTTATGCTTTGAGAGTTTATTTGGTAGATTCAAGACACCTTATATCAAAGTTATTCCTTTTTCTTATCTGTTGTTCTGTCAAACCCTCATTTTTTGGGTTATTGCATTCAAATGGCCTTAACTTGCAAATAAACCATAGGATATCCTCTGTTCTTTGTAAAATGAAAGTTAAGGGGGTTTATTTTCATATTTTAAAAGCTTTGGAACAGGATACTAAGCCAGAGAATTTCAAGAGCAAGCCCTAGGTCAAGAATCTCAATGTTCTTGACTAGGAGTTGATGGATTATGCAAGATCAGAGGGTAGCGGCAAGTAAAGGACCTCAAACCTTGTTGAATCTAGATCTTTAGAGCATGGTGGACATCTTCAAACTCTGATCTTGGTTTCATGCACCCATTTTCAATGCCTTGTTTTGGAACCCACACCCAAAGGCATGCATTAGGTCTGCGGACTCAATAAGGACATTGATATGCTGGAGTGGAGTCAAGGTCTGGGAGTTGGAGGATTGTTAGAACATCAAAAAGGGTACTCAAAAAACATATAAGTTCATAAGGTCCTTTGTCAAATTGAAGAGTTATTGCTACAGAACAGGTTTTGGAGACCTACTAGAGTCACTAGGTCTATTTGGACCCGTTTGGACCACAACACACAGTAGCATCTACAGAGAAGAAGTTTGGTATGCAATGGTCTTGAAACCTCCTGAGAAATTCTTGGTATGCATTTGTGTGGTGCAAAAGCTTCGTTGAAAGAGAAAAAGAAGAAAAGAATAGAAATGATTTTTTTTCTTTTTATGTCATATACTGTAACTAGCTACTTATAACTTGCAAAAATTATTATAACCATTTGAAATTGAAACTTAGTTTAATGTGAAATTGAGAACTGCTTTATTAGAGCTTTCTGTGATTTAGATTCAGACATCAAGAAAATTGTTTGCCTAATATTGTGATTAATGTTTATTTATTAATATCTCATACTGACAAACAATTGATAATTGTAGGGAAAACGTCATTGGGGGTCTTTGAGGATCCACCAGAAGCCAAGGAGAAAATGTATTCAAATGCTAAAGATGGTGTAACAGTCCTTACAGCTGTTGAACCTTGCTGTGTAGATCATCTCCGATTCTCCAAGTTCAACAGTACTGTGGTATTCCTTTGGATACTTCTAATGGTAAATTTCAGACATCAAGTTCTTTTCGTATGAAACTACTACATTTGTAATCTATAGTTTTAAACTTTTAGTTTATAAATGTTCATCAGCTTTAGTTCGTATGCTGCCATTTCAAGTATGATTAATGAAGTTACCTTTATCACAGGATGAAAGTGAGCAGTCAGCATACTAGTACGGAGCTGGTAGCATTGATACGGTGACTAGGGCATCGTTTAATGGTGGTATTGTGTTTTCCCGTATTTAGGGCATCGACCTTTTGAAGCATTGCCTTCATCTTTCTTAAGTCTAAGTTTTAAGTTTGTTTATCTCTCTCGGCGCTATTGAAAATACAAATGACAACGTTCTTGTTTGTTTTGCCCTTATATCCCGATGTGATTTCGCGGAGGGTTACGGCGCTGTTGAAAACACAAATGAAAACACAAATCCCTTGTGTAATTGCCACTTGAAGGAGGACAGTCACTGTAAAGACAACATGATAATGTACACTTACAGCCCGTGTACATTATCATTGTGTCTTTAGAGTGACTATCCTCATTTGTTGAAGAAGAAAAGCATTAATGTGGCTGAATAGCAATACATTCAAGTGGCAATCACACAAGGGACAGTCACTGTGAGATGTCCTCATTTGTGACTGTCCTTACAGTGAGTGTACATTATCATGTTGTCTTTAGAGTGACTGTCCTCATTTGTTGAAGAAGAAAAGCATTAATGTGGTTCAATAGCAATACATTCAAGTGGCAATTACACAAGGGACAATCGATCACTGTGAGATGTCCTCATGTGTGACTATCCTTGTCACAAATGACTATCCTTGTAAAGACAACATGATAATGTACACATAAAATGAGTGTACATTATCATGTTGTCTTTACAGTGGCTGCCCTCATGTTGTATATTCTTCTCTGTAGATGCTACTATGTGCTAGGGAACTTCTTAGAACTGTTGGTATATTCTTACAACTTGTTACACCTGGGATATTCTTCTCTGTAGATGCTATTGTGTGCCGTGGTCCAAATAGGCCCATAAATGTGGTTGAATAGCAATACATTCAAGTGGCAATTACACAAGGGACAGTCACTGTGAGATGTCCTCATGTGTGACTGTCCTTGTCACAAATGAGGACATCTCACAGTGACTGTCCCTTGTGTAATTGCCACTTGAAGGAAAAAAGCATTAATGTGGTTCAATAGCAATGTATTCAAGTGGCAATTACACAAGGGATAATCACTCTGAGATTTCCTCATTTGTGACTATCCTTACAGTGAGTGTACATTATCATGTTGTCTTTACAGTGACTGTCCTCATTTGTTGAAGGAAAAAAGCATTAATGTGGTTCAATAGTGATGCAGAGTAGTCAGGGCTTTTAGAATATACAAATATACATCCTTAACTCTCATTCCACCAAGGAAGAAGGAATTCCAATGGTTGAAACGTGAGTTAAGGTCTTTACATCAGTCAAACCCTGAAAATGAGGGTTTGTAAACAATGCACAGAAAATTTGAAATAACTTAGATATAAAACAAAGAGAATCAATCAAACCAACTTCCAAAGCATCAGATGTCACTATTACAACTTCCAGGCAAATTTTATCATCCAACCACCATCCGTACAGCCGTACAGAGTTCGTTTTTCACCAGAAATGCACTAAAACAGGGTTATTTTTATTTTTTATGAAAGCAAAATGATTACAATACTGGTTCTCTGTCTGTCTTCGACCATTTGAAGCCTAAAATAGGCTCTCCAAATGTTGGTTCAACCATCTAGGTGGTTAGAACAGTTTATCCAACAAATGTCAACTTTGCTAAGCAACTTTTAAAGTTGCATTACAACTTTGCAAACAACTTTGCCGAGAAGGTTAAAAATGTGTTGTGAAACTTTAGGAACCTTATTAAAGTTATTTTGGACCTTCAAACTTCTTAACAACATCTAAAAGACACCTAATAAACACTTACTATGCTCATTTCATCCAAGGACTCAAAAGATGCCCAAGGTTTATAAGTCACCAAGGGGTCTTGTGTCCAACAAGTGGATGTTTATAAGGAGATAAAATCAATCCTTAATATTTATTACAAACCAAGAAAACATCTAAAACTCCTATTCTAATTTATTGTCATTCAAAAAGACTCTGATTTGTCATTCAAAAAGACTCTGATTTGTCAATCAAAAGGACCTTTCACCAGTCAATCCTTCAAAGCTCCAAGGTGAAAATCTTATGTTCCAATTGATAGGATTTGACTCCTTGGCTTCATGGCAACTTCCTTCAATCATGGTGTCTTTGGCTTGCATTAGGGATGCCCCTGCATCAAATAGCAATGCATTCAAATGGCAATTACACAAGGGACAGTACATGCCCATTAAAGTTGGTGTTTTGTTATCCAGCATGACAATGTAGACAACATACTCTGTGTCAATTTTACTGATCAAATTTCCCTCCGCCAGGCAAAGCAACAATCTGGGTATGATAAGGTGAAATTTTGTAGTCCTTTTGGGTATGATAACAGTTCCAGTTTCCAATAAGATGGTTCATTTTTATAATCTAGCTTCAATTTCTCTTGTGAAAATCCTTTTTTCATTTTATGGGTGGTAAAATATAATTATTATGCTAGAGGTGTGTACTTATGGATGATAATGAAACAAAATGATAAGATTTAAGACTCTTGTTTTTTTTTAAAATAGCAATTTAAGTTTCCTTCTATTATAAATTACTGTTTTTCTATTTTTTAATGTATCTTTCCAAATATTTTATATCAATTTTATTTATGAAATATAAATATATTAATAATGTTTTAGTGTTTTTAGGATTAGTTTATATCAATTCTATGTATCATCATTCGTCATTCAATTGTCAGTATTATTAATTTAGACTGTGCAATTGTAGAACTACTCGAATATGGGTTGGATGGATACTCAAGCAGGGGAACCCTCCTCAAATATCTCAAGCAGTGAACTTGGAAAAATGTGTCCTGAAGGAACCCTTTCCATCAGAGAGATAAAAGTACAAACAAGTAAAAGAAGCAGGCTCTGCAAATATGTTTTTGAGAAGAAAAATGATAGATTATTCGAGTATGGTTCATGAGGTATATCTAAAAAGACATTTTTTTTCTTATTATAATAAAAGAGGAAGTTGTGAATGTCAAAGTTGAGTGAAACAAAAATTATTTTCATCAAATTTTATTTGGCTTGCTTTTGGGAATAGTTTCTTACAATATTGCTATTAAGATTTTTATTGTGTAGTTTTTAGATTAGGTTTATAAAATTATATTTCATGAGTAGTGATTCATATTAATCAATTAACGATACTTTTGGAAGGTATTTTCAATGTGTCAAATTTTGATATTTTTACAAGAATTAGATTGTGTAATTTTTTTAATTAAAGTCATTGACTCATATTTCATAAATAATAGTTCTCATGAATCCATCTCTTATAAGATTGAATAGTCTATTTAGGAAGTATTTCTGATAGTATGTCAAATTATGATATTACTATTACCATTAGATTGCATGGCTTTGAAGTCAACCTTGTTGACCCATATTCTTCTCTGTAGATGCTACTATGTGCTAGGGAACTTCTTAGAACTGTTGGTATATTCTTACAACTTGTTACACCTGGGATATTCTTCTCTGTAGATGCTACTATGTGCCACGGTCCAAACGGGCCCATAAATGTGGTTGAATAGCAATACATTCAAGTGGCAATTACACAAGGGACAGTCACTGTGAGATGTCCTCATGTGTGACTGTCCTTGTCACAAATGAGGACATCTCACAGTGACTGTCCCTTGTGTAATTTCCACTTGAATGAGGACAGTCACTGTAAAGACAACATGATAATGTACACTTACAGCCCGTGTACATTATCATGTTGTCTTTAGAGTGACTATCCTCATTTGTTGAAGAAGAAAAGCATTAATGTGGCTGAATAGCAATACATTCAAGTGGCAATCACACAAGGGACAGTCACTGTGAGATGTCCTCATTTGTGACTGTCCTTACAGTGAGTGTACATTATCATGTTGTCTTTAGAGTGACTATCCTCATTTGTTGAAGAAGAAAAGCATTAATGTGGTTCAATAGCAATACATTCAATTGGAAATTACACAGGGGACAATCGATCACTGTGAGATGTCCTCATGTGTGACTATCCTTGTCACAAATGAGGACATCTCACAATGACTGTCCCTTGTGTAATTCAAGTGGCAATTACACAAGGGACAGTCACTGTGAGATGTCCTCATTTGTGACTGTCCTTACAATGAGTGTACATTATCATGTTGTCTTTAGAGTGACTGTCCTCATTTGTTGAAGAAGAAAAGCATTAATGTGGTTCAATAGCAATACATTCAAGTGGAAATTACACAAGGGACAATCGATCACTGTGAGATGTCCTCATGTGTGACTATCCTTGTCACAAATGAGGACATCTCACAATGACTGTCCCTTCTGTAATTGCCACTTGAATGAGGACAGTCACTGTAAAGACAACATGATAATGTACACATACAATGAGTGTACATTATCATGTTGTCTTTACAGTGGCTGCCCTCATGTTGTATATTCTTCTCTGTAGATGCTACTACGTGCTAGGGAACTTCTTAGAACTGTTGGTATATTCTTACAACTTGTTACACCTGGGATATTCTTCTCTGTAGATGCTACTGTGTGTCGTGGTCCAAACGGGCCCATAAATGTGGTTGAATAGCAATACATTCAAGTGGAAATTACACAAGGGACAGTCACTGTGAGATGTCCTCATGTGTGACTGTCCTTGTCACAAATGAGGACATCTCACAGTGACTGTCCCTTGTGTAATTAAGTATTGTGGGGAAGCATTCTAAATAACCAAAGCCACTAACAATAAATTCAACACAGATATGTCCTCATTTCTGGGTATTTTAGCTCTCTAACAGCTAAATACCAGATTAAATAATAATGACAAAAGAAAAATAAACCCAACATACTCAGAAATTGTAGCTGTGATTTTGCGGAGGGAATCTCTCTCTGCGCTGTTGAAAATACAAATGACAACCCGCTTGATTTCGCGAAGGGAATCTCTCTCGGTGCTGTTCAAAACACAAATGACAACCCACTTTGTTCAAAACACAAATGATAACCCGCTTGATTTCGCGGAGGGAATCTCTCTCGGCGCTGTTGAAAACACAAATGACAACGTTCCTTTTTTTTTTTGCACTTATATCCCGACCAACATAAGGTCCATTTGTAATACAACATGATAATGTACACTTACAGTGAGTGTACATTATCATGTTGTCCTTAGAGTGACTATCCTCATTTGTTGAAGAAGAAAAGCATTAATGTGGCTGAATAGCAATACATTCAAGTGGCAATTACACAAGGGACAGTCACTATGAGATGTCCTCATTTGTGACTGTCCTTACAGTGAGTGTACATTATCATGGTGTCTTTAGAGTGACTGTCCTCATTTGTTGAAGAAGAAAAGCATTAATGTGGTTGAATAGCAATACATTCAAGTGGCAATTACACAAGGGACAATCACTGTGAGATGTCCTCATGTGTGACTGTCCTTGTCACAAATGAGGACATCTCACAATGACTGTCCCTTGTGTAATTCAAGTGGCAATTACACAAGGGACAGTCATTGTGAGATGTCCTCATTTGTGACTGTCCTTACAGTGAGTGTACATTATCATGTTGTCTTTAGAGTGACTATCCTCATTTGTTGAAGAAGAAAAGCATTAATGTGGTTCAATAGCAATACATTCAAGTGGCAATTACACAAGGGACAATCGATCACTGTGAGATGTCCTCATGTGTGACTATCCTTGTCACAAATGAGGACATCTCACAATGACTGTCCCTTCTGTAATTGCCACTTGAATGAGGACAGTCACTGTAAAGACAACATGATAATGTACACATACAATGAGTGTACATTATCATGTTGTCTTTACAGTGGCTGCCCTCATGTTGTATATTCTTCTCTGTAGATGCTACTATGTGCTAGGGAACTTCTTAGAACTGTTGGTATATTCTTACAACTTGTTACACCTGGGATATTCTTCTCTGTAGATGCTACTGTGTGCTGGGGTCCAAACGGGCCCATAAATGTGGTTGAATAGCAATACATTCAAGTGGCAATTACACAAGGGACAGTCACTGTGAGATGTCCTCATGTGTGACTGTCCTTGTCACAAATGAGGACATCTCACAGTGACTGTCCCTTGTGTAATTGCCACTTGAATGAGGACAGTCACTGTAAAGACAACATGATAATGTACACAAGTACCGTGAAGGTAGTTGCAAGTTATGGCTGTTTCATTGCATACCCGAAACAATGAAGATGTTACGGTCCACAAAACGTTTGTGCTTGAAAGATGAACAAATAAAATTAAACTTCTAAATAACCAGAGCCGCTAACAATAAATTCAACACAGATATGTCCTCATTTCTGGGTATTTTAGCTCTGTAACAGCTGAATACCAGATTACATAATAATGACAAAAGAAAAATAAACCCAACGTACTCAGAAATTGTAGCTGTGATTTCGCGGAGGGAATCTCTCTCGGCACTGTTGAAAATACAAATGACAACGTTTCTCTACATTATCATGTTGCCTTTACAGTGACTGTCCCTTGTGTAATTGCCACTTGAAGGAGGACAGTCATTGTAAAGACAACATGATAATGTACACTTACAGCCCGTGTACATTATCATGTTGTCTTTAGAGTGACTATCCTCATTTGTTGAAGAAGAAAAGCATTAATGTGGCTGAATAGCAATACATTCAAGTGGCAATCACACAAGGGACAGTCACTGTGAGATGTCCTCATTTGCGACTGTCCTTACAGTGAGTGTACATTATCATGTTGTCTTTAGAGTGACTGTCCTCATTTGTTGAAGAAGAAAAGCATTAATGTGGTTCAATAGCAATACATTCAAGTGGCAATTACACAAGGGACAATCGATCACTGTGAGATGTCCTCATGTGTGACTATCCTTGTCACAAATGAGGACATCTCACAATGACTGTCCCTTGTGTAATTCAAGTGGCAATTACACAAGGGACAGTCACTGTGAGATGTCCTCATTTGTGACTGTCCTTACAATGAGTGTACATTATCATGTTGTCTTTAGAGTGACTGTCCTCATTTGTTGAAGAAGAAAAGCATTAATGTGGTTCAATAGCAATACATTCAAGTGGCAATTACACAAGGGACAATCGATCACTGTGAGATGTCCTCATGTGTGACTATCCTTGTCACAAATGAGGACATCTCACAATGACTGTCCCTTCTGTAATTGCCACTTGAATGAGGACAGTCACTGTAAAGACAACATGATAATGTACACATACAATGAGTGTACATTATCATGTTGTCTTTACAGTGGCTGCCCTCATGTTGTATATTCTTCTCTGTAGATGCTACTATGTGCTAGGGAACTTCTTAGAACTGTTGGTATATTCTTACAACTTGTTACACCTGGGATATTCTTCTCTGTAGATGCTACTGTGTGCTGGGGTCCAAACGGGCCCATAAATGTGGTTGAATAGCAATACATTCAAGTGGCAATTACACAAGGGACAGTCACTGTGAGATGTCCTCGTGTGACTGTCCTTGTCACAAATGAGGACATCTCACAGTGACTATCCCTTGTGTAATTGCCACTTGAATGAGGACAGTCACTGTAAAGACAACATGATAATGTACACAAGTACCGTGAAGGTAGTTGCAAGTTACGGCTGTTTCATTGCATACCCGAAACAATGAAGATGTTACGGTCCATAAAATGTTTGTGCTTGAAAGATGAACAAATAAAATTAAACTTCTAAATAACCAGAGCCGCTAACAATAAATTCAACACAGATATGTCCTCATTTCTGGGTATTTTAGCTCTGTAACAGCTGAATACCAAATTACATAATAATGGCAAAAGAAAAATAAACCCAACGTACTCAGAAATTGTAGCTGTGATTTCGCGAAGGGAATCTCTCTCGGCACTGTTGAAAATACAAATGACAACGTTTCTCTACATTATCATGTTGCCTTTACAGTGACTGTCCCTTGTGTAATTGCCACTTGAAGGAGGACAGTCACTGTAAAGACAACATGATAATGTACACTTACAGCCCGTGTACATTATCATGTTGTCTTTAGAGTGACTATCCTCATTTGTTGAAGAAGAAAAGCATTAATGTGGCTGAATAGCAATACATTCAAGTGGCAATTACACAAGGGACAGTCACTGTGAGATGTCGTCATTTGTGACTATCCTTACAGTGAGTGTACATTATCATGTTGTCTTTAAAGTGACTGTCCTCATTTGTTGAAGGAAAAAAGCATTAATGTGGTTCATTAGCAATGTATTCCCAGCATCTGTACCTGCATCTCTCTTATATACTACAAGTTACTTGCCATCAGAAATTGCAGTTCCCTCACGTGACATTGATGGTGAAGTGTTCTTTTCAAAACAATCATCTGTGGTTACCAATGCTCCTGTTTTAGGCAATAAGTTTGTTGCATTCCATGAGCCATTGGTCAAGTTTCTTCTACGAGCTTCTGATGCCTCAAAATCTAAGCAGTGCCTACGCATGCCTCGTTGTGGTTGATTATCATTCTGTACATGAATTATAATGAGTAATCAGTTTTGGGCCTTGGAATCTTGTATGTATCATGCACAGGCATTTCATGGCTAAATGAATCTATTTAAAAGCATCAACTTTTCTTACATGATGCTGGATACATAAGTAGAACAAGCGTATATCAAATTGGAAGCAATCAGAACTCCACAATGACATATTATTTAGAGTACTCTTCAGTTTAAGTAATAATGCATATATTGACACTGTAAAGACAACATGATAATGTACACTCACTGTAAAGACAACATGATAATGTACACTCACTGTAAGGACAGTCACAAATGAGGACATCTCACAGTGACTGTCCCTAGTGTAATTGCCACTTGAATGTATTGCTATTCAGCCACATTAATGCTTTTCTTCTTCAACAAATGAGGATAGTCACTGTAAAGACAACATGATAATGTACACTCACTGTGAGTGTACATTATCATGTTGTCTTTACAGTGACTATCCTCATTTGTTGAAGAAGAAAAGCATTAATGTGGCTGAATAGCAATACATTCAAGTGGCAATTACACTAGGGACAGTCACTGTGAGATGTCCTCATTTGTGACTATCCTTACAGTGAGTGTACATTATCATGTTGTCTTTACAGTGGCTGTCCTCATTTGTTGAAAGAAAAAAGCATTAATGTGGTTCATTAGCAATGTATTAAATTAATTTTTTTTTTTATCCACCCACGGGCGTCGCAATTGCGACGAAAACCCGTCGCAATGCAATGCAGGCGCCCGTCGCAATTGCTTGGGAGGTCCGTCGCGATTACGACGGCCCTCCGAAGCCATGCGACGGGGGGGCGACGACCATGCCACTTCTTAAATCTTACTCGCATTGCGATGGATATGTGTCGCAATTGCGACGGCTACCCATAGACGTCACAATTTGCGACTAAAAAATAGCGACGTCTATGGGTGTTGCTATTGCGACACATAACTGTCGCAATTGCGACACATAGCTGTCGCAAAATGACCCCAAATGTATTAGTGCCTGAACCAGTCAGCGCCCCTCAGTGGCATCCTGATCATAGTACACCTGTGCCAACAAATGAATCATGTCAGTTTTCATCATATGGAAACATTATATTTATGACTAGATCTTAAAATATGATTATACTCACTGGCTCGCCATGACATGGCACTCGTAAGATCCTGTAGACATCCTCCAGAGTGATCGACGCCTCTCCAGTCGGCAGGTGGAAGGTGTTGTGCTCACTATGCCATCTCTCGGCAAGAGCAGTCAACAACCCATGGTCCGCTCGGATATATGGGTATCTCAGCAGATACCGAAATCCCATCGCTCTGATGTCGGCATTGCCTGAATCGTCTAGATCCTGGACACACCGCAGTCCTGTCACCTTCGGCGCTCTGATGATGAGCACCGAGAAAAACCTCCTGCAAGCTAAAACCAAGCTAGTTGTTAGCACATATCATGATGGATGTCCAAAAACTCAGTATAAAACATCCCAAAAACGTAAAATTGTCTAGACCCATGTCATTTTTGCTCAAAAATGCATTAAAAATCAAAATTTTATACTGGGCGATATTCTTTTTTTGGAGAAGTATCGCGCGATACTTCTCCCTATAGCGGGGTGATAAACCTTATACCGTGCGATACTTCGCCCAGTATCATGCGATCTTTCACCCAGTATCATGCGATACTGGTGCCTTAGGTCGTGCGATACTTTGGGGACCCGCAAAGTATCACGTGATACTTCTCCCCAAAGCGCGCGATACTTCTAAATTATTGCGCGATATTTCACCTAGCAAAATTTTTTTAAAATTTCAAAATTTGAAAAATGTGCTAAAATAAGCTATTAAATGCAAAAAATGACTAAAAAGCTTGAGTTTTTCGAAAACATACCGGGGCAGGATAGTGTGGTGGCCGGTTGTGCAACCGGGTGCGCTCGAATCGATGCCTATGGATGGGAACTCATGCTTGCTGGGCCATTTTCTCTTTCTAAAGCTCTGAAATTTTCAAATCGTTAAAAGACAAATAATTTTTGAAAATGATATTTTGACCCCTTTTATAGCCTTTTGACTTTTTGACCTCATTTTCAAAACACCTCAGAATTGTGTGAAAATTGCACCCCTAGCTAATTTCGACGTCCTGGATCCATTTTTAGACTCGAAATCAAAATCTGAGGTCATCTTGATAGTCAAAATCATGTTTCAAAATCTTCCCCCTTCTACGCAGTTGACCGATCTTTTGACGCCTAATCCTTCGATCTTTGTTGGGGCATCGTCATTTCTTCATTTCCATGTCTTCCAAACTTCTAGTCTTTCATTCATATTCATTCCATTCCCTCATTTCTCACGTTTGACTACATCTTTTCAGTCAGGCTGGGGCATGTTTTATTGCCTAATGGTTAACCTATTTGACCCTTACCTTCGATTGTGATTTCATTTTGATTTGATCAAATCCTTATCAATTCACTGTTCTCCTCTCTACCTGATTTCGATTTCAATTCTGAGGGGGTAGTACCTATGGGATTCTCATCTCCAATTGCTTGATTTTCCTGATTCAGACATCTTTTGTGAGCTTTTTGCTCAAATTTGAGATTCTTATCTCTTACTTTGAATGTGATCCTGAATCGACCTCATGTTCAAAGGCCTTTGTCTATGTTTGTCCGGATGTGATCCCAAATCGACCTCACATCTGAGTTATTTTGTGATCCCAAATCGATATCACATTTCAACTTCATTCTTTGACTACATGTGTTCCCAAATCGATCACACATTAGTCAAAGAGGGGCAAATGTATGCACCCTAAAATGGTCGCCTAGACTTTGGGCCCCATTTATTCAATTTATCAATCCTGAATCAATTTTATCAATAATCAATATTTTCAACATTATCAATCTCCTGATCAAGTCTTAATTTCGATCATATATTGGATTTTATCCTATGGGCTAACCATTTATCCTAAGTCCTTATTTGATTAAAAGGAATATTTCCTTCCCTTTTGATTAAATAAAAAACCTCCACTTTCCTCTTATCCTAAGTTGCACAAATAAAGCATTATTCCTATTTTTAAAAAAGGAAAAAAAGCACTTTTTGTCTCATATGGACATAAAGTCAACTCTTATTTTCCTATTGGAGGATACTTGTGCACATGGATTGCTCCTCTTTCAAGCTCCACCGCTGATTAAGACTTTTTGCCTCTTAATCTCAATGGTTCATTTCACCTCATTTCTTATAAAAGGAGAGCTCTCTCCTCCATTTGCATATCCATGTTTTTATGCTAATGTTATGCTGCAGGTTTTAGGTGCATTTGGAGTTTGAAGACATTGAAGACTTGTTGCATTTCATTATAGTTGCATATTTTCTTTCATAGTTGCATAATAATGGCATTGTTAGCTTAGTTTTCTTTTATGCAATAGATTTAGCTCACATAGTCTAGATAGGAAGGCTTGGTAATACTTGTTCTTTCCTTTCATAGCTTAGTTTGTACTTCCATTTTCATAGCATAGCTTGCACATTTGCATCTTCATATAGCTTGCATTGCATTTTCATATTTGATTCTTGGAGATATTGGCATTGTTGCCCTTGTCTTCACTTGAATCTCTCATTGTATGGTTGACTAGCAAGGTCACAAGCTTGTAGCTCTAGCTGAGAGCAAATACACCATAGTCCCTTGCAACTCCATGCATAGAGAGCTATGAGCTGCTTTGTGAGGCTTCATTCTTGAGCAACCTTGCATGTAATGGTTCATAGAAGTGCACCTTTTTAGCTTGTACAGCTATGACCAGTCTTCACCAAAATATCCATAACTTATGTAAAAGGGTCAATAATGATCCATGACTTTATACATAAGGTCTACACATATCCTTCATCACAAAGCTAAGATCACATATCCTAGAATGTCATATAATGTATGTACCACTCTATCAGACTTGCATGTTCCTATCATAACCAGTCTATCTGATGAAACTAACTAAAGCATATGTTGGCATCAATGAAAAAACATGAATTTAAACACCTTAGACATCAACAATTCCAACAATCTCCCCCTTTTTCATTAATGGAAACAAATGAGAAAAACCATCAACCCCAAAGATCTTCTCAATGACCTCTTCAATGCTCCCCCTAACACAGTAAGGGTTTTTCATCTATACCACTCCCCCTTTGACATCAATGGAAAAGGGTGCAAAGTTTCTTCTTTTACTCCATTTCTATAGATCCCACCTCTACAAGGTGTATCTTTTTCAAATATTCATGCCTGCAACAAACTAGGTGCGTGATAACCCAAGTGTGCTTTGTTATGTTCTGTGATCACTCCCCCTAAGGAGTACATCCAAGAATCAAGTCTAAACAATGATAAAGCTTTGATAACTACTAGATTGATGCATTCCTACATCCTTTAGTTCATACAAGGAGGGGTTCTCACCCCAAGAATACCTTTGAGATAGTCAAAGGTATCTTTTGGCAAAGGTTTGGTGAATATATCTACTATTTGTTCCTTTGTATTGATGTATTCTAATCTAACTTTTTTTTCTATAACCCCTATGTCCTTCAACATTTTCTTCATCCACACAATCTATGTACAATTTTTGGCAGTAGCCACATACTCGGACTCAGCAATAGACTAAGCTATACAATCCTATTTTTTGCTCATACAAGAGACCAACCTTTTCCCAAGGAAAAAGTCTCCACTATTAGTTCTCTTCCTGTCATCCACACTTCCTGCCCAGTTTGCATTAGTATAAGCACACAATATGAAATCATCTAATTTATCATACCATAAACAATATTCTATTGTTTCTTTAGATATTTAAATATCCTTTTAACAACAACAAGATGAGTCTCCTTAGGATCAACTTGGAACCTCGCAACAATTCCAACTGCACTTGCTATGTTTGGCCTAGTGTGTGTTAAGTACTACAAATTTCCAATCATGGACCTTTATTTTGTCTGAAAGATACTTTTAGATTCATCAATAGTGGAAAGATTACACCTAGTCACCATAGGTGTCCCAACAGGTTTGCAATCCTCCATTCCAAACTTCTTTAGAAACTCTTTAAGATACTTGGTTTGTGAGATGAAATTACCATGTTTATTTTGAATTATTTACAAACCAAGGAAAAAATTCATTTCACCAATCATTGAAATTTTAAACTCACTTTTCATTTCTTCAAAAAAATTATTGGTCATCTCATCATTACCTCCAAAAATGATGTCATCCACAAATACCTCAACAATCAAAATACCATATGAACTAGTTCTCAAATATAGATTACCACCTATGCTACCTTTTCTGAAACCAAGATGTAATAAATATTTGTCAAGCCACACATACCAAGCCCTTGGTGCCTACTTTAGTCCATACAAGGCCTTCTTCAATCTAAAAACTATGTCACCATCTTCTGTCAAAGGAAATCCATCAGGATGCTCTATGTATACTTCTTCTTCAAGATCACCATTTAGGAATGCAGACTTCACATCCATCTGATATAACTTGAAATATTTGTGTGTTGCATAAGCAAGGAACAATCTTACTACCTCTAATCTTAAACAGGTGCAAATATTTCTTCAAAGTGTATACCTTCCTTTTGTGAATACCCCTTGCAAACTAGTCTAGCTTTATTCCTTACAATTGTCCCTTCTTCATTCATTTTGTTTCTGAAGACCCATTTGGTTCCAGTCACATTTTTTTCCTTAGGCCTAGGAACCAATTCCCAAGTGTTATTTTTCTATATCTGATCCAGTTCTTCCTAAATTTATTTAATCCATGATTCATCTTTAAAAGCCTTTTCAATAGTCTTATGTTCAACTTGTGAGATTAAACAGAGTTCATTTATGATCTTAGACCTTGTTGTCATACCTTGATTAGTATTACCAATAATATGTTTTTCAAGATAATTCATCAAAACATGCTTTGGTGTTTTAGGAGCTTCCTTTCATTCATTCAAGAAAACTTATAAACCATTGTCAATCTCAAAAATTTGTTCTGCTTCTTTATTCTCATTCTTGTTCTCAGGCATTAGATTACATTCATTCGTCCTTTCTTGAATCTGAAACTTCTCATCAATCTTCACATTAGCACTTTTAATTATTTTCCTCAATCTTAAACTGAAACATCTATATGTCTTTATTTTAGTGGAGTAACTAAGAAAAATACCTTCATCATGTTAACTAATGGTGATGATGATGAAGATTGACAAAGATCATAGGTATACAAGATTGTAGAAGGATTAGATTAGTTATTATTTTGTCATTGATGTCAAGCAATTGATTTATGGTTTATATTGAGTTTCCATATCATTTAGAGTGTGATATAAGTTGAGTGAGTTAAGGAAAAGAAGAAGTGACAAGTTTTGTAGTAGAAGAACTTATTTGGGAAGCTAATATAGATCAGACAATGATAAGGTTATATTGATTTAGTTGTTTTCTACTCTACATTTTATTATATCAAGTCGGTAAAAGAGATTGGAAAAGTGATCAAGGAGTAAAGTTGACAAGGCAAAGATAATAGTTCAATTACCAAGTAGGAAGAGTTATTCGGTAAAAGGAAAGCAAGTTTCGATAAAGAGAAATAAATTCAAGAAACCGAGTAGAAGGATTTACTTACCGAGCGAAGCAAACAAAATTTTGGTTGAAGGAAAAGAAGTTAGCCACCGAGAAAGGAACAGAAATTAAATATAAGGATCATAACAACATTTAGTGATGAGCCATAGTGATCTAGAAGATTCTAAGGATGAGGATGAGTTAGTTGAAGAGATATATGATTAGGAAAATTCAAGGTGATGATCTATGGTAAAGATCTAAGTGGAAAAAAGTGAAGGTACAAGTTCCAAGAAATGTTTCAGTTCCAAGGTAATGATAAATTTTTTTACCGAGTTCCAAATTCATTGAATCAATTTATGAGGATGATTTAATGGTTGAGAATAATCAGAAGAAAATGTAATAAAGGATATTAAGAGGCAAAAAAAAGTCTATATAAAGGATGAAATTGAAGGGAAAGAGAGTTGGAAAGTTGAAGGGTGGATGTGTAACCGAGTGATGCAGTGAAGAAGAAAAGGGTTGAAATCCGAGTATGAAAGTAGAGATTGATGAAGTGTTGAGGCCAATGGAAAGTGAAGGAAAGAAGTGAAGACAAAGAGTGCATACGGGATCTAACTAAGAAAGAGGTAGTTACAAATTTATAGATCAATTTTTATACTATTGTTTATTAACATTTGTAGTAGAAAAATCTCTTAATCGAGTGGACTTAATAGTCTTATTGAAAAACCTTAAGAGAGGTGACATTCTAGAAGAGTGTTTAAAGACCTTTAAGTAGGTCACTCCTAATTGGGTGAAGATCCTAACAAATCTAAGGAAAATCTCCTAACAAGGTCACATTTAACAATGTGCATTGTAATCTTTAACAAGATTAGATTTTAACCAAGCACACTTCAAAAGAGTATTTCTTTGGTAGGTGACAATTCCTATAGTGGTTTTTCCCAAATTGGGTTTCCACGTTAAATAACTATGTTATATGTGTTGAATGTTTATTGTGAATGTTATTGTTGATTGATAAGTTATCTTTCTATTATCAATTAATATTGAAGTTTGTCTGACCAAGTTGTTATCGAGTTGAATTAGATAAAGTTTTTAAGGTCTAAAGAATCAATGATTACTGATTCACCGCCCTCTCAGTAATCCAACAATTGGTATTAGAGCTAAGTACTATAAAGGGATAAGTTTGAAAGACTTGAGTAAAAGATCTGAAAATGTATAAGAGGGAGACACCAAAGTTGAATAGGGACAACTTCTCTACATGGAAAAGAAAAATGAGGCTACACATATCTATAATTAAAGAGTATGTAATATATGTACTATCTTGATAATGAGTATTCACCACTGCTATTTGGGCCTATAACATTTGAAAAATTAAGATATAGGAAAGACCACACACAAATTATGATTGAGATATCTTCTGCTCTCACCAAACCAGAATTCAATGATCTAAAAGAATGGGATACAACAAAACAAATGTGGGACAAACTTGCATTAGTACATGGTGGAGATCATCATGTTCAGAAGGAAAAAGCTAAAAGTCTAAAAGGAAAATTTGATTCTATGAGAATGAAAGAAGGTGAAGATGTTACACAATATAATACAAGATTGAAGGAGCTTATGAGTTCTATCCGAGGTGTAGGAGGACATATAGAAGAAGAAGATGTAATAAGAAAACTACTAAGGACATTGTTACCTATATATGCCATCAGAGTGTCTGCAATACAAGAATTGAGATCCATTCCTCAGATGCCTATTTCACTAGATGCTACAATTGGTAAGTTGATTTATTTTGAGCTGAATGATTTTGACAATAGTTTACCAGCCACTTCTAAGATTGAGTCTACATTCAAGTCATCTTTGAATATTGGAAATTATAGAGAGTATAGATCTAGTGATGGTTATGCTAGCAGTACAAGTGAACAATTTCAGAGTTGTAAGAGTGATCTAGAGAGTCTATTTGAAGAGGAAAGATAACAAAAAGAGTTTGAAGCTTTACTAGCTAGGAGGATACTGAGAGGAAAAGGAAAATACTGAGGTAAATTACCCTTGAAATATTTCAATTTTAATAAGATTGGCCACATTGCATCTAGATTTCCTAACAACAACAATGATGAGAAGAAAGACAACTGAGATAATAATAAAAGAGAGAACAGATTCAGGAGATACCAAGATTTCAAGAAAAAAGGTAATAACTCATGCTACATTGCTGAAGGACTAACCAATGATGATATAGATGATGATGAAGGTGAAGAGGTTGTGTATATTTCTATCAAGGATGATTTTGATGAAGAAAGGTATGAAGATGAAAATCTCTAATCTCTCATGTTAGTAAGAATGATACATGGATAATTGATAGTGGATGTTCACATCATATAACTGGTGACACACATAAGTTCATTACTATGAAAGATCATGATGGAGGTTATGTTAGATTCGATAATGACACTCCATATCTTGTGAGAGGTAAAGGTTCTATAATTTTGCTGGATAATACACAATGTGATGATATCTATTGGGTTGAAGGACTAAAGTACAATCTATTGAGTGTGGTATAGTTGAATAACATAGGTCACCGATTGGAATTTCAAACTAGAAAGGTAAAAGTATTTAATCAAAATGGAAGTTTGATTGCCATTGGTGAACAATCAAAAGGTAAATTATTCTACCTTGACACTACTAAAAAAAGTTGCTAATTTTCTAAAGTTGAGGATGTATGGTTATGGCATAAGAGATTCTGTCATGTGAACTTTGACAACTTAATTAAGGTGAGAAAAAAGAATAGAGTAAGAGGTCTATTGATATTGGATAAACTTGAAAAATGTCATGTGCAAAGGATGTCAAGTTGGTAAAATGACTAAATCAACTTTTACAAACAAATCTTACATTACACAAGGAATTTTGGAGTTAGTGCATATTGACCTATGTGGATCTATGAGAATACAAAGCTACTATGGTGATAGATGTTTCATTTTATTTGTTGACGATTATTCAAGAATGATGTCTGTCATGTTTTTGAAGAAAAAATTTGATGCTTTTCAAAATTTTAAGTGGTATGAGGAAAGAGTTGAAAAGGAGATTAGAAGACAGATGGAGTGTCTAAAATTTGATAGAGGAGGTGAATTTACATCTAATGAGTTTACACTTTTCTGCAATGAACATGGAATAAAGAGACAAATGTCTGCACTGAGAACACCACAACAAAATGGTATAGAAGAGAGAAGAAATAGATCCATTATTGATTGTACAAGGACATTGATGATTGAAAAGGGAGCATCTCAAACATTTTGGAGAGTAGTCAGTATTGCGGCTTATACAGTTAACCGAGTTCAACTAAAGAAAGGTACAAACAAGACTCCATATGAAATCTGGTATGGTCACAAATTGAATGTAAGTTATTTCAAAGTATTTGAAAGTAGGTGTTACATTCTAAAGGATGATAGAAATGGAAAGTTTTATCATAAAGGTGATGAAGGAATATTCTTAGGATATTCTATAAAGAGAAAGGATTACAAGTTTTTAAACAAGTCTACTAACAAAATTGTTGAAAGTGAAAGTGTAAGGATTGATGATTTTGCAAAGAAAAATGATGAAAATAACAAAAAGGAACCTAGGGAATATCAAAGATTTATATATGTTCAACCTGATGTGCTTGACACCTTACCAACAACACAAATTGAGGAGGAAGCTGAACAAAGAGAACCACCATTGAAGGCTCAAAATGAAGAATTGCCACAATCTACCGAGCCTGTTCTAGCCAAGTATGTGAGAAGACATTACTCACCGAGAAATTTTTTTGGAGACAAGAATGATAGAGTTATGACAAGAATTAAGTTGAGAGATAACACATGTTTGATTTCTGAATTTGATCCAAGAAAAGTAAATGATGCATTAGATAATGAAGATTGGGTTAAAGCTATGAAAAAATAGATAGACAAAATTGAAAAGAACAACACATGGACTTTGGTACCAAGACCTAAAGATGAGAATGTTATTGGTACTAAGTGGATTTTTAGAAATAAACTAAATGAAAATGGAAATGTGATCAGAAACAAAGCTAGATTGGTTTACAAAGGGTATGCACAAGAAGAAGGTATTGATTATGGTGAGACTTTTGTACCTATTGCTAGATTAGAAGGAGTTAGGATTATAATAGCATATGAAACATATAAAGGATTTAAATTTTATCAAATGAATGTTAAGTTTGCATTTCTTAATGGTATTCTTGAAGAAGAAGTTTATGCTAAACAACCTGAAGGATTTATTGAGAATACTAACAAGGACATGGTGTGTAAACTTCACAAGGTACTATATGGTTTAAAACAAGCACCATGAGCATGGTATGCAAGGTTACATTCATATTTAATCAAGATTGGATTTAAAATAACAAGTTACAACAACAATTTTCATTTGAAATGTGACAGTAATGATAAAATTTTGTTTGCTGAAATATTTGTTGATGACATTATTTTTGTAGGAAATAACACATTATGTAAATATTTTGCTGAGGAGATGAGAAATGAATTTGAGATGTCCATGATTGGATAGATAAAATTCTTTTTTGGACTATAGATTCAACAAGTCAGGGATGGGATCTATATCACACAGTCAAAGTACATCAAGGAGATCCTAAAGATATTTGGTATGGAAGAGTCAAAATTGGTTGGAACACTGATGGCTACTGGTTGAAAATTGTCAAAGGAAGATGAGTCAAAGGAAGTGAATGAAACACTCTACCAATCAATGATTGGTAAGCTATAATATGTTGTACATAAAAAAACTAATATTGCTCATGCAATAGGTATTGTTGCAAGATTTTTTGCCGATCCAAAGGAAACACACACGTCTGCAGTCAAAAGAATATTTAGATATCTGAAAGGGACTGAAGATTTCAATCTACTATACAAGAAAGGAGGAGATTTTGATCTAACAGTTTACACTGATGCTAATTGGGCTAGAAATATTAATGATACAAAAAGTACAAGTGGAGGAGCTTTCTTTTTAGGAGAAAGATTAGTGACATGGACGAGTAAAAAATAGAGTTGTATTTCACAATTTAGTATCAAGGAAGAGTATGTAGTAGTAGCTATGAATTGTGTAAACATTGTATGGATAAAACAACTACTTGAAGGTATGCAAGAGGAGATTACTGATCCAGTTACTATTTACTATGATAATAAAAGTTCTATCACCATATCAAAGAATCTAGTGATGCATTCCAAGACCAAGCACATTTCTATCAAGTATCATTACTTGAGAGAACAAGTTCAAGACAAGCATGTGATATTGGAGTATGTGAATTCAAAGGAGAAGATAGCAGATATATTTACCAAGCCACTACCAAAGGATGATTTTGAGTATCTCAAAGGTAAATTAGGGGTTATTCCCCTATCCAATATCTACTAAGGCAAGATGCATGCTACATCAATTCAAGGATTCATTAGAATATCTATTTTGTGAGTTGATGATAGTGTTCACTCTTTAGGTGATTCTTGGAGTTATGAAAAATGATTATGTATGCAATGAGATATCAATACATGCTAGGTATGATCCACTTCCTGAACAAAATTTTTAGGAGTATGTATCTTTGGCATTGTTGTCAAAGGAGTATGAGCCATTGATGATTACAAAGAAAGAGGAAGAATAAGAAAAGAAGGAGAAGATGGAGAATTGAATTAGAAGCAAAGAAAGATGATAAAGTTGAGAGGGAGAAAAGGAAAAAACATGGTGATCGACAAGACTAAAAATCACAGAGCTATAATTGACAGTGTTGCCATCATCAATTGACAGTGTTTCCATTAATGCCAAAAAGGGAGATTGTTAACTAATGGTGATGATGATGAAGACTGAAAGAGATCAAAGGTATACAAGATTGTAGAAGGATTAGATCAGTTATTATTTTTTCATTGATGTCAAGTAATTGATTTTTGGTTTATATTGAGTTGCCATATCATTCAGAGTATGATATAAGTTGAGTGAGTTAAGGAAAAAGAAGAAGTGACAAGTTGTGAAATTTTAAAAAATTAATTGGGCAGCTAATACATATCAAACAATGCTTATGTTATATTGATTTAGTTGTTTTCTACTCTACATTTGATTAAATCAAGTAGGTAAAAGAGATTGGAGAAGTGAGCAAGGAGTAAAGTTGACAAGGCAAAGAAAATAGTTCAATATTGAGTAGGAAGAATTATTCAGTAAAAGAATAGTAAGTTTTGGTAAAGAGAAAGAAAGTCAAGACACCAAGTAGAAGGATTTAGTTACCGAGCAAAGAAAATATAATTTTGATTGAAGGAAAAGAAGTTAGCCACTGAGAAAGGAACATACATTAAATATAAGGATCAAAATGACATTTAATGATGAGCCATAGTGATCTGGAAGACTCTAAGGATGAGGAAGAGTTATTTGAAGAGATATACAATCAGAAAAATTCAAGGTGATGATCTATGGTAAAGATCTAAGCGACAAAAAGTGAAGGTACAAATTCCAAGAAATGTTCAAGTTCTGAGGTGATGATAAAATATTTTACCGAGTTCCAAATTCATTGAATCAGTTTATGAGGATAATCTAATAGTTGAGAATAATCAGAGGAAAACGTAATAAAGGAGATTAAGAGGAAAAGTAGAAATTTGAAGGGTGGATGTGTAATTGAGTGATATAGTGAAGAATGAAAAGGTTGAATTCTGAATCTGCAAGTAGATATTGATGAAGTGTTGAGGCTAGTGGAAAGTGAAGGAAATAAATGAAGACAAAGAGTGCATAAGGGATCTGACTAAGCAAAAGGTAGTTACAGATTTACAGATCAATTTTTATATTGTTTCTTATTAACATTTGTAGCATAAAAATCTCTTAACCAAGTGGACTTAACAATCTTATTGAAAAACCTTGAGAGAGGTGACATTTGAGAAGAGCGTTTAAAGAAATTTAACTTGACCAATCCTAATAGGGTGAAGATCCTAATAGATATGAGGAAAATCCCCTAATAGAGTCACATTTAACAATGTGCATTGTAATCTTTAACAAGATTGGCTTTTAACCGAGCATACTTCAGAAGAGTATTTCTTTGGTGGGTTACAATTCCCATAGTGGTTTTTCCCAAATTGGGTTTCCATGTTAAATACTGGTGTTATATGTTTTGAATGTTTATTGTGAATGTTATTGTTGATTGATGAGTTATTTTACTATTATCGGTTAATAGTGAAGTTTTTTTGACCGAGTTGTTACCGAATTGAATCAGAGAAAGTTTTTAAGGTTTAAAGAGTCACTGATTATTGATTCATCCTCATCCTAGTAATCCAACACATCACTCATTACATCAAAATTTCCTATTTCATCATCTCTTTTTATAGTACTTACTACAAAAAATTCTAAAATACTTTACAGAAGAAGTATGACCAAACCACAGTTCATAGGGAGTCTTACTAGTACCTTCTTTGATCTAAATGCAATTTAAGGTATAGACAAAAGTGTTAATTTCTTCCCTTTGATATATGTGTGCTACATTTCTTTCAATCAACATAGTCCATACAACATCCAATATAGTTATATTCCTTCTCTCTGCTATCCTATTTAGTTATGGAGTTCTAGGTGCAAAAGTCTTTCTATATATGCCATGTTCTTCGTAATGTGAATTAAATGCATAAGATGTGATTTCTACACCTCTATATGACCTTAAGCATTTTATCTTTAGACCTAAATCATTCTCAACTTTTTCCTTATAAATCTTGAACTTATCAAAAGGTTCAAACTTTTCTGTAAGGAAAGCAACCCACATCATTTTGGAATAATCATCAACAAAGAGAATGAAATACCTTTCACCATAGCAGGAACTTGTCTTTGTAGGAACACATAGATATGTATGCACCAGATCTAGCTTTCCTTTTGTTGAAAATTATTTTCTCTAAAAGTTGCTCTTTGTTTTCTTCTCCATTACACATTCTCTACACATAGTGTTAGTAGGATTGATAATCTTTGGTAGATCTGTAACTGTATTTGTGTTACTAGCCTTCACAATGTTGTCAAAATTGATATGATCATAGAATCTTCTATGCCACAACCAATTGTCATCTATTTTAGCTAAAAAATAGCTATCTTCTACAGTAATCAATTGAAACACATTACATCTTGGTTTTGTGCCTGATGCGATCAAGTCTTGTGTCTCACCTTTGTAGTGCATTTCCTATCTTTGAACTACAAGTGGTAACTCTTGTCTACAAATTGTCCAACACTTAACAAGTTATGTTTAAGGCCATCAACAAGAAGAACATCATCAGTGTTAGTTTTTCCATCAAGAGAGATTAATCCTCTACCAATGATCAATCTAGGAGTGTTATCACAAAATCTAACCACTCCACCATCATATTTGTTTAACTGAACAAACTTTTCTTTATCTTGAGTCATATGATGAGAGTAATCACTATCTATAATCCATTCTGATTTCTTTTCCACATGTGAAACTAAATCTTTCTCTTCATGAATAGGTTCTTCATCCTTAAATGTAACAAATCCAATCTCATCTTCATCATTTGCAGAATCATCAGAAATACCATCACTAACACAATCACATTTCTTATCCTTGGAATAATTAGGTGTAAAAAACTTAGGCTTATGCTTAGGAACCCTTGTAGGACATCTAGATGAAAAATGACCAATCTTGTTACATGAAAAAAACTTCAGGGGTAAATTTCCTTCAAAATTACCCTTACCTCTCTTTTCCCTCTTTGCAATTAGGGCCAAAAGCTCATCCAAAATTCTCTCTTCTTCCTCTATTTCAACCCAATCATCATCATATTATCCAAGCTCTTTATGTCTTCCACTTCTACTGGTGCTCGCAAGACTAGATAAAGTCCCTTTGTCATTATGAATAGTAGCCTTAAATGTAGTTTTCACTTTAGGTAATGTCTCTTGTATCATTGTGGTCTCAAAGGTGGTTAATTTAGCCATCAACATTTCTTTTTTGAAGTTCATAATGAGTGGAATAACCTCCTCAATCACTTTAACTTTTGTTTTATAAACTGATGTCAAAGATCTCAGAATCTTTGCGATCACTTCTTCCTTAGTGTGTGTGCCTCTAGATTTTATAATTCCTATAAAAACCTTAGTTATCCTCTATAAATATGCTCTGACATTCACATCATCTCACATTCTCAGGTTCTCCATCTTTGCTTTCCAATTTTGCAACTTCACCCTTTTAGTGTATTGGTCTCCTTCATACAAGGCTTCTAACCTTGTCTAGATATTGTAACCCGAATCAAGTTCATTAACCTCTATGAATTTTTATTCTAAAAGTGCATTGATTAGTGCTTCTCTTGCAACCATATCACAATGAAACAATTTCTTCTCATCTTTAGTAGCATCAACTATCTCATATTCACTTTTGAGTTCTTCATCCTTCTTGATAATCATCCAGTAATTAATTCCCATGAAAATCAAATGAGTCCTCATCTTATTCTTCCAACTATAAAAGTTTTCAACATCAAACTTATGACTCTCCTTTCTTTAGTAAGCCATCTTAGAATCTCCTCAAGTGGTTAAGATTTCTATTTGAGGACTAGATGCTCTAATAGAAATTATTGGCAATAACAATGCACCAACACAACTAAGAGGGGGGGGGGGGGGGGGTGAATCAGTTGTGTGCCAAAACATAAATTTTAAATTTATTTTAAGATGATTACTTTAAACAAATTGAAACCTAGGTACCCACTAATAATGCACTAAATATATTATGTCCTTGTTAGGAGACCTAGCTATGTTAAGAGCCTATTATTACATTTAGTACAAGTCCCTGTTAAAGGAAAAAACCTATTAGGATTCTTTCCAAACCAATTAGGAGTTTATTACAATGATAGGCTCACTTCTTAAGCACACTACCCAAAGTGAAGGTTAAATCCACCTTCAAAAGGTTAAACCCACCTTTTGGATCCACTATCCAAATAGGTGTATAAGAGTATACAATAACAATAATGAACTAGCTTACAACAACTAGCTTTGCCCAAATAGTTCCAATGAAGTGATTAATGAATTACCTCTTCTCTACATCTAGCAGACCTTCCAATAACAAGTTAGCAAACAATTCTAAATCATCGCACACTATTATTCTAAGGATTGACTTTCCTTTATACAAGTTAAAACAAGCAGTTAGGTTGTCTTGTTAGGACTTCCCTAATGAAAAAATAAATACATAGACCCTTGTTAAGATACACACAGTATCTTAAATACATATACAACAAATAAAAATCATCAAATGTGTGCCAAGATCCACAATCCAAGATGGAAATCTTTTGAACATGTATCTCCTCTGGTCGGCCCCAAATAGGTCTTCACAAGACCACACGCTTCAACTAACATCACTATGATTCTGGCAACCCAAGAATCTCACAAAATGAACTTCCAAGTGTATTATGACAAGCATTAAACTCGCATACCATAATTCATGCTCACATCCAAGTTATCCTAAAAACTCAGAGACCATCTTTGTCATGCTCCCCTATTTTTGCACTATGACCATTCTTCACCAAAACAGTCATAACTTATGTAAAAGGGAAGATAATGATTTGAAACTTAGACATAAGCTCTACACATATCCTTCATCACAAAGATAAGATCACATGTCCTAGAATGTAATATAATGTCTATACCACTCTATGAGACTTGCATGTTTTTGTCATAACTAGTATGTCTGATGAAATTGACTAAAGCATATGTTGGCATCAATGACAAAACATAAATGTCAACACCTCAGACAAAAAAATTTTCAACACTATGGAATATGGATAGTTTACTATTTCATGATCTATATGATGATGCAACTATTACGATGGGCCTATATTATTACTATGTGATGTGTGTGTTTTGATCTATGCATGTGTAGATGATTTGATATGATAATTTATGATATGAATAATATTTGTGATGTGATTTATTCTAAATGATATGGTTATTATTGTAATTTGGATTGGAATTATTACATTATGATATGTTTGGGAGATTGTTGGAAGACTATCTAGATGCTAGCACTTAGTGTTTGTCATTGATGCCAATATATGTTATTAACTGGATATTCAGAGAAGATTGAAGACAAGTTGCAAAGAATTGTACAGATACAATATAATGAATTAGCACATTTGAACTTAGATAGAGAATCTACATGATGTCTTGGGTCATTGGCTGTGATTGCACATGCTTATGAATTGATCTGACATCTAGTTATGGTTGATTTACTAATTACTATTTTATAGGAGACATAAACTATGATTTTCATAGAATTGATTGTAGAACTTTGTGGATAGCATTCATGGGGATTTAAATCATGATGAGAGAACATAGGTTCATGTTGGACACTAGATGGAGATCTTATTGTGATCATATGGAGTTTTGATTATACAAGAGATGTCAACTATGGTGTGTGTATTGGCAAAGACCTATTTGGAGTTTGACTTGGAACATGTTTTAAGTAATTTGACGAGAGAGCTTGATTTATGGATATGGATGATTAATTGATGTAATTTTTATATTGTAACATTGTAAGAGGTGCCATGTGCATCTTAGCATGGGTCTATTTGTATTTTTTAAATAAGATTTATCCTATGTAGGCTAACCCAGATTTAATTGTTGTAACTTGTATATAAGGGTTGAGATCCTTAGAAAATTTGAAAGAAAAATATTATAAAAATTGTATATGCAAATTGTAGAGGTGAGAAAAAACAATGTCTCTTCTAAAAATTGTAGGGCTGAGAGATCACATTCAGATTTGTTACTTTCCTCAGTGCTCTGACTTTCACAAGAATCTCTGACACTGATCTAATCAAAATCTAAATTCATACCATCATATGAATCTTCATATTCATCATACATGACATTCTTATATTTCTTATATTCATATGCATTATAATCTTGCAAAGTGTTCAACCTCTGAAAATCAGCTTCTAAGAGGTCTGAGATTTCTTCACTACTTAATGGATACCGAACTTCACGTTCATCTCCATTGGCTTCTTGTTTGATGCTGCAAACTCCTTTCTTGTTTAAAACAAGGCATACAATTTCTTGAATCAAATCATCATTGCAGCAACTCTCATCTGCATCATATCTATCCTTTTGTTGTTTGCACAAATGTTTCTTATACTGAGACAATAAGACGGTTCTCTTATGCTAATAAAAAGAAAGGTCTACAAACTTAATAGAAGCATTATCAACTATAGCCTCTTCAACATCATCTTTATCTCGGTATCTGCTGAATTCTCTATCAACATCATAACCAACATCGTTAGCAATAGAAAAGACATCATCATCAACCCCATCTACATAAGACTTCTGACAAGAGAACCCTTCTTTCATGTCCTCATAATCTAATTTTGGGTTACTAGAGGAACATACTTCTCTATCCAACAAAACATCATAACCCATGTAAGATTTGGAACCATCAGACATGTTGTCCTAATTTTTCAGCTCCTTATATGATAGGCAATCAACACCTCTATAGTATGCTTGAACACTAGAAGGGAAGCTCTGAAGTTCAACTATATGGATATCACACAAGTCTTTAAGAGAATCATCTTGAACTACAACTTGTGGCTTGAAATTGAAATCATTTCGGGAAACATCATCATGCTGAATCAAAAAACTAAAAGATTCATTTTCTGCCTGGCAATTGACATGTCTTAGCTAGCTTGTTTCAACTCCTTCTAAAAATAGGGCATCAACACTCCTTACCTCCAAATCTTGGAAAAAAGAACACATCTCCGACTGAAACAAATAATTTGATATGAAATTTGAAACATCATCCATCTTTTCATCAAATGTTTCAAATTGTGGTTCAAACAAATCAGAAGGTAGCCCATTCCACATGCTCATTTTTCGGCATATGTCTTCTTGACATGATTCATTGCTATAGGGCAAGTTTTCAGCATTATTAACTTCTTCTTGATAGGACACTGATTCCATATTATTGACAATATCAAAATCTTTCGTATCTAAACCAAACCAACTGAGCTCCATTTCTGGTCCAAGGATAGATTGAACTACCATGGTTTCATATTCGGGCTCACAAAAGCCTTTATCCATCTTATTGTGTGTGTGAATTTTGTACCTAATTGTAGACACAACACTTCAGTAAAACATTAGAGGTTAGCAGAAATCAAAATCGTGCAGTGAAATGGAAACTAATCTAACCAGGCGATTTACTACCTTCTAGTAGGTGCGAGTATGTATTCTCAGATTGGACCGAGATTAGTGACCTTGACGACACCTAAATGAAGGATTTGAATGTAGAATCTAGATATGAGATGGATGCAAATTAATCTATATTTTTGAATTTTCTATGCAATAAGATGAGATAAATTGATATGAATCTATTCTATATGAGAAACTGATATGACATGCAATTAATCTAACAATGATATGCTAAATGATATGAATGCTCAAAAACAATAAAAATCTCACAACAACTTGGATTCACAAAGATGGATTCTTCGATCACCAATTCGACAGCGTGAGGATGCAATTCATGGATGGATCCAAAATGAAGAGCTGAGGCTTTAATTTATAGAAATCCAAGACTTTGGAGGTGCATGGAAAAAGCCATAAATCACTCTTGATAAAATCAGGTTGATTTTTGAGTTATGAAGAATTTAGAGATAGATTAACTCATAAAAATTATGCAAATCAGCTTTTTGATTTAAATCGGAAGTTGAGATCAGCTTTCAACTCAAAAGAGAGTTGAGTTTATTTTTAAAACAACTTGAATTGATTTTCTGATTTAAAGTTTAACTATTTTTTGGATGTGCATAATTAATATGAATTAATTAAATAAATAAAAGTGATTTATCCTCAACTTAACTGATTTAAAAAATAAAACAATTGATTTATGGATTAATCAATTATTCAATCAAACTTTTATTCAAAAACTATATTATTAAATAAGAATTTAATCAATTAGTCATAGGATACTTGATTTATTGTCAAAATTTAAATAATACAATCTAGGAATAAATATAATTAAATCCAATTAAATAATTAAGTGGCAATATTAAATCTAATTAATTAAATATTTAGAATATTCAATTAATCAAACTTTAGGATAAATAAGATTTATCACCAAATAATCATTAAATTAAAGATAATTAGATAAATTAGGAATATTGCTAGGAATATTCCCTGATGCAGAATTTAGGATAATCAATTATGATTCGATTATGTGTAGATGTGCCTTAGGTTAGGACTTTGATGTCAATTTCATTCAAATTGAAGATGTAGGAGGTTAATGAACCTATAGCCCATTTTTGGGGTATTACATTTTTCCCCTCTTTGAATTGTTGTGCAAGCACAGTGGTTCAAAGATAGTCTATGTATGATGTTGAAACTGATGTTTGAAATTGAAATTGATATGAAACAGAAATTGTGATATGAGACAGAAGCTGATTGAAAGATTCGAAGATATTGGGTCCTGAATGACCAAAGATAATGTTAACTATAACAACAACGAACTGATGATTGTGAAGAAGTGTCAAAATGCTTGATTCTGAACCTTATGATTGCGAAGAAGTGAGTGACCAATTCTAGACCCGATTGTCGATAAGAATCACATTGGTATCACATTTGAACCCTTCAGTTACGAAGAACCAAGGAAATAACACTAATGAATTGATGTTTACAAAAAATTGATACAGTTTACAAGATTAGGAGAATACCAGATTGATATGGATCTTAATGAATTTGATATGCCCAGAGCGGTGATTGATTGATGAGCAATGATTGATTTACCCCATGCGATGAGGTCTTTTTGATGAATCAGCAAGTAGACATGGTTGAGGAAAGATATGATTTCAAATTTAGATTACAGACTTTGAATGATGTGCAATACCATGCCCCCTTCGGGATAAAAATTGAAATCTAACAAGAAAAGTTAGCGTTGAATAGTTGAGAAGCATGTTAATTGATTTGAGAAGTGGTTATTCACATTCAAGAATGTGTTCTGCATCGCTTAGAGGTCCTGTAGACTAAGTTTGACTAGGTTTGACCACGGTTGACCAAGTTGAAATTTTGATAGTTTGATGTAAGATAATCAGTTAAGTTGAACTCTGAATTTTTGTGATGATTGAAGGTCGATTATGCAAGTAGTTGATAATATAAACGATCTCAGATTTTGATTTTGATCCCAAAAAAAGATTCTACTTTCTGTTTCATTGGAGGAACCTTCATGTGAGATTCAACTCTTGTTAGATTTGAAGATGTGATTGAAGAATTGTTTAAGCATTGAAGTTTATCCAACCATTGTGAGATCATGCAAACATGCAAAATGCAAAAAATCATGTAAAATATAATGCAACCTAAGACCTAGGACCTAGTCACTGATCATGTGTCGGTCATTTGTCATCATTGAATTTTTAGGTACCCAGATAAATCAATACAATGCCCACTAGTTATGAAACCATAGACATATGAATATCAATTTTTATGCGCAAGGATCAATATAACACCCACTGATTAGGAAACCATGGATATATGAATATTGATTTTATTTTCAGAATGTCAGATTAGATATAAGCACCAAGGCATAAATACCAAGATGACCTAAATATCATGTCCATTTTGATATAGCAATTTGTATAAGCATCAAAACATAAATGTCATGATGACCATAATACACCTTGTGTTACAAACACATCAAACAGTCAAGAGATCATTTTAAATCTAATGTGAATTACCTGTAGTGACCCTTTATCATTCACATCCTTAGGCAAGATCGCATTTCACAGTAGGAGAAAGAACTCACTCAAAAAGACAATAGTTAGATCAAACTTCTTTGAATTTTCTGGGTATCAATGGTCGAGGTATGCATGACCATCCAATTCGAGATAGAGGCTCTTACAGTTAGACACCATTTCAATCCAGAATTTCTAAAGTTGTTAGATTTTCACATACAAGCAGAAGACAAAGAAAAGATTATGCGCCCAGTCATCACTCTCTAAATGCTGTAAAGGACATCATCCAAGAGCTCGAAGGGACACAATATGCAAAAATCCCAATGCAAATCAGTAAGCATACAAGGAGATAAAAGCATGTAAAAAGCATAGATTGTTTTCAGTTTGCTGTGTGATGTTTGATTGCATTGTTGTAGATGAAAAATCTTTTTTGGAGACGAGATAGATTGACTAACTCAGATGAAGCTTCAAAGGAATCTGACTGGATTTGATATGTCTAAGATATATTGGAGGCCATAGGATATGAATTTGATTACCCCCAAGTTTGAACATTGATAGGATACAGATGCTTGAGCTGATTGGTGTACAGATTGACTTATTGAAAATAGGAATGTGTAAACAAACTAGGAGATATGTACAAACTAAAGCAAGACTAAAAGCTGGGAAAGACCAAGATTGTGCTAATAGATGGAGCATTTTGAAACAAGTGGCACCCGTTTGCCGAGTTTTCACCATCTTGGCAGAGATTCTATTTTTGCTACCAAGGCACCTGTTTCCAAGTTTTCACCAAGGCACTTTTTCTTTTTCTCATTTTTTTGTATTTTTCATTTTTTCATTTTTTTTGTACTTTTGATATTTTTTACTTTTTTTGTGAATCATCAAAGTGCCTATTGCTAGGTTTTCACCAAGATGTTCATTTTTTCAGGACTCTTTTAGATTTTAAAGATTTTTTCAGGACATTTTACCATAGACTGAATGCCTTAGACATAGAATTTCTTCAAATGGAGAACGTTGATGGGTTCTCAGAGCTATTCTCCATCTATCATTGAGAGTTGATAGGCAGCAGAGCCAAAAGTAGTAGTGATAACAAAGGGACCCAACCAGTTGGGTTCAAACTTCCCATTGCGTTCTCGATGTGATTAATTTTTAGGATTCTCTCTCAAGACTAGATCACCAACTTGAAATTCTTTGTGTCTAACTTTCTTGTTGTAACCTCTAGATATTCTCTTCTAATAAACTCTGAGATGATCATATGCTACTTGTTTGTACTCATCTAGTAGTTCAAGTTCTTGCAACCTAGACACTTTGTAGTCATCATCAGTTACTAGACCATGCATTCTGATTCTTAGTGATGGGATTTCAACCTCAATAGGCAATACCACTTCAGACCCATAAACTAAAGTGAAAGGTGTAGCCCTAGTAGGCACTCTGATACTTGTTCTATATGCCCAGAGAGCTAGATTGATCATGAGATGCCAGTCTCTTCTTATTTTATTAACCGTGTGATGCAAGATTTTCAATAGATTCTTATTAGAAGCCTCTGCTTGTCCATTCCTTTGAGGATAGTAGATAGATGACCAATGTTGTGTAATCTTGAATTTAGCACACAAATCATCTAGATCTTTATTCTTGAATTGTCCACCATTATCTGTGATTATGAAATGAGGTATCCCATATCTACATATGATATAGTTCAATATGAACATAGATATTTGTTTTCTAGTTACTTGTGTCAAAGGGACTGCTTCTACCCATTTTGTAAAATAATCTGTAGCTATAATTATATGGGTATGTCCATTAGAAGAATGAGGATGTATAGCTCCTACAAGATCAAAGGCCCATTGATGAAAAGGCCATTATGTAGTAAAGGGAATTAGATCTCTCCTTGGAGCATGAATTAAGTTTCCATGCACTTGGCACTTTTGATAGTTCTTAGAAAATTTGATAGACTCTTTCTCTATTTTAGGCCAATAGTACCCAACCCTAATAAGTTTTTCAGCTAGTGTTAAACCATTCAAGTGTGACCCACAAATACCATCATGGAATTCCTCTAACGCACGTTGAGACTCTTCCCATTCTAAACATCTAAGTAGTGTACCATCGAGACCTCATTTGTACACATCATGACCAATGATGACATATTGGGAGGCATTACGGATAAGGTATCTCTTTTCATGGTGGTTGAAGGTATTGGGAATGGTTTGGTCTTGGAGACTGGAAAATATGTTTTTGTATCTGGATGAATCATGACCAACAAAAGTGCAAATCATGTGGGTTTCTGGGGAATCATACGTAGGATAAGATAGTGCTTCCACTAGGAACTCATAGTGTAGCTCATGTTCCAACTATTGTAATAAAGTAGATAGCATTGCCATTGCATTGGCAGCCTTATTCTCTGTTCTAGGTATTTGCTCAAATGTGATAGATATGAAATACTTCTTTAGATCATCTACCATTCTCTTATATGGGATGAGATTTTCATTTTTAGTCTGGGACACATCATTGACTTGATGGATAACAAGTTGAGAGTCTCCATGAATGTGTAATTCTGTTACTCTCCACTCAATTGCTATTTTCATACCATTAAGAAGGGCTTCATATTCTGCAATATTGTTTGTGCAAGGGAACTTCAATCTGAATGCTTTAGGTATGGAGTATTCTTGAGGAGTTATAAATAATATTCCTAGTCTTGATCCATTCTGTGTATAAGAGCCATCAAAGAATAAATTCCATTCTCTAGAAGAAAGTGTCATGATAGAGGAATCTGAAAATTCCATTTGCATCGGTGTATCATCAATCATAGGTGCATCTACTAATTGATCAGCAATAACCTATCCTTTTATAGCTTTTCTTTCAACATATTTAATGTCAAATTCACTTAAGAGCATGACCCATTTAGCTAATCTACCCGTGAGGGCAGCTCTGCTTAGTAGGTACTTGAGTGGATCAATCTTAGCTACCAAATGGGTGGTATGTGCCAACATGTAGTGTCTCAATTTGTGTGATGCAAAGATCACAGCTAGACAAGCTTTCTCAATCATAGAATAATTCTTTTTGCATGCCACCAATGTCCTACTGATATAGTATATAGCTCTTTCCTTTTTGTTCTCATCATGTTGTGCAAGCAATGCCCCCAGTGATGTATCTGTAGTAGAGACATATAAGATCAAAGGCTTCCCTGGAATGGGAGGCATCAAGATAGGAGGATTTGATAGATACTTCTTGATAAGGTTAAAGTTGTTCTCACATTCTTTATTCCACAAAAATGTCACACCTTTATGTAATGTTTTTGTAAAAGGTTGTGATATGTCTAATAGTTGAGATATGAAGCGTCTGATAGATTGAACTCTTCCTTGCAATGTCCTCATTTGACTAATGTTTTTGGGAGGTTGCATCTCCATGATAGCCTTTACTTTAGCTGGATCAACTTCAATGCCTTTCTTTGAGACTATGTATCCTAAGAGCTTTCCAGAAGTGACACCAAAAGCACACTTCTTAGGATTTGGTCTGAGACTAAATTTTTCCATTCTATCTAGTATCTTGCTCAAGTCATTTAGATGTTTAGTTCTAATCATAGATTTTTCTAAAGTATCATCAAAATAATCCTCCATAGTCCTATGCATCATGTCATGAAAAATAGAAGTCATGGCTCTCTAATATGTAGCACTAGCATTTTTAAGCCCAAATGGCATGACATTCCAACAGAAGGTACCCCATGCACATGTAAAAGAAGTTTTCTCTCGATCCTCTGGAGCAATTTTTATTTGATTATATCTAGAAAAACCATCCATTAAAGAATACATCTCAAAGCCCACAGTCATGTCCACTATCATATCAATGTTAGGTAGTGGAAAATCATCCTTAGGGCATGCTCTATTTACATCTCTAAAGTCTATGCACACTCTGATTGATTTATCTGGTTTTGAAATAGGTACAATATTAGAGATCCATTCTGCATAATCAATAACTCAGATGAATCCAACTTTTAGGAGCTTCTCTAATTCAGCTTTTACCAAGAGTGCAACATGAGGATGCATCTTTCTTATTTTTTGCTTGATAGGTTTAACGTTTGGAGCTATAGATAAATGGTGCATTATAAGATCAGGATCCAACCTAGGCATATCTGAATATTTTCATGCAAAGTTGATCTTCTTCTCTGTTAGGAATGTTGTAAATTTTTGCTTTTCTTCTTCAAATAAAGATTGTGCTACATGGATCAACTGTGGTTCTTCTGCTGTTCCCAAATTGATAGATTGAGTGGGCTCAATTAGAACTAGAGATCTATCTTGTAAATGACTCAGAAGGACATCAAATATCTCATCCTTAGGCACCTCAGAGAGGTTTTCACCTTTGGATACATCTTTTATTTTTACTTTTGTAGGTTCTGAGACTGCCATAAAGTGGTTTTCACCCTTAGAACTCCTTTTGTTTTTATTCTTATTCTTATTTTTCTGACTAAGATACTTGATGTCTAACTCCATCATGCTAATGCTCGGTTCACTAATGGAAGTCCTCATAGGCTCAACTGCATTGAGGTAGCAAGCAAGGGCATAGTCATTCATGAAGGTATAAATACCATGGCTCAGATTTGTGGAGGTTTGATCTTGAAATTTAGGATGTTGGATAGTCAAAGTGGTGAAAGATTGGGAAAGAGTGTTCACGGATATGGATCTATCATCATTGGTCCTAAGCCAATGCTTGAGTTCAAAAGTGATAGTACAACTTAAGAAAGTCAATTCATGAATAGGCTCAATGTCATTGTGATAGTCCACTTCAGCCATCGGTGGATCAAACTCAATAAGTTCATCATTTCTCTCTAGACTTACATTGGGTTTAGGTGCATATTGGTGAATAACATCAACATGTTTCTCTGTAATAAGCTCATCTTCTTCTGGAATGGCTCCCCATTCATAATCATTAGATTCTTCATCTATGCCTCTAAGAAATCTAAGAACATGAGTAAAGTCAGGATGAATACCCCAAGAAGGGTTACCCTCAGATTCTAACTTGAATTCATACTCATGAGAATCTATCTCAAAATAAGTACCACCTTCCTCTTTGTCTATTTGATTGTCTTCGAGATTAGCTAGTTCTTGTGTTGCAACTATCTCTTACTCTATAGTAGGTTCTTATGTTTCTACTGTACACACTAAAATGGTGCACTTCTATGAACCATTACATGCAAGGTTGCTCAAGAATGAGGCCTCACAAAGTGGCTCATAGCTCTCTATGCATGGAGTTGCAAGGGACTATGATGTATTTGCTCTCAGCTAGAGCTACAAGCTTGTGACCTTGCTAGTCAACCACACAATGAGAGATTCAAGTGAAGACAAGGGCAACAATGCCAATATCTCCAAGAATCAAATATGCAAGATGTAATACAATGCAACTAAAATGAGTGTGCAATCTAATCTATGAAAGGAAAGTACAAACTATGCTATGAAAGGAAAGAACAAGTATTACCAAGCCTTCCTATTTAGACTATGTGAGTTATTCTATTGCATAAAAGGAAATCTACATTAATAATGCCATTATTATGCAACTATGAAAGTAAATATGAACTAGATGATGCAATGAAGCAAGTCTTCAATGTCTTCAAACTCCAAATGCACCTAAAACCTGCAACATAACATTAGCATAAAACAAGTGAGTGCAAATGAAGGAGAGAGCTCTCCTTTTATAAGAAATGAGGTGAAATGGACCATGGAGATTAAGAGGCAAAAAGACTTAATCAGCGGTGGAGCTTGAAAGAGGAGCAATCCATGTGCACAAGTATCCTCCAATAGGAAAATAAGAGTTGACTTTATGTCCATATGAGACAAAAAGTGCTTTTTCCCTTTTTATAAAATAGGAATAATGCTTTATTTGTGCAACTTAGGATAAGAGGAAAGGTGGGGGCTTTTTATTTATTAAAAGGGGAGGAAATATTCCTTTTAAATAAATAAAGACTTAGGATAAATGGTTAGCCCATAGGATAAAAATCCAATATATGATCGAAATTAAGATTTGATCAAGAGATTGATATTGTTGAAAATATTGATTATTGATAAAAATGATTCAGGATTGATAAATCAAATAAATGGGGCCCAAAGTCTAGGGGACCATTTTAGGGTGCATACATTTGCCCCTCTTTGACTAATGTGTGATCGATTTGGGAACACATGCAGTCAAAGAATGAAGTTGAAATGTGAGATCAATTTGGGATCACAAAACAACTCAGATATGAGGTCGATTCGGGATCACATCCGGACAAAGCATAAACAAAGGCCTTTGAACATGAGGTCGATTCAGGATCACATTCAAAGTAAGAGATAATAATCTCAAATTTGAGCAAAAGCTCACAAAAGATGTCTGAATTAGGACAATCAAGGAATCAAAGATAAAAATCCCATAGGTACTGCCCCCTTGGAATTGAAATCAAAATTAGGTAGAGGAGAGACAGCAAAACGATAAAGATTTGATCAAATCAGAATGAAATCATAATCGAAGGTAAGGGTCAATAGTTTAACCAAATGAAACATGCCCCATCTTGACTGAAAAAATATAGTCAAACATGAGAAAGGAGGGAATGGAATGAATATGAATGAAAGACTAGAAAATTTGAGAGACATGGAAGGAAGAAATTCCACCGAAAAATCAAATTATGCCTCAAAAGGTCAGTCAACTGCTCAAAAGAAGGGGAAATTTTTGAAACTGAATTTTGACTATCAAGATGACCTCAGATTTTGATTTCGAATCCAAAAATGGATCCAGGACGTCGAAATTAGCTAGGGGTGCAATGTTCACGCAATTCTGAGGTGTTTGGAAAATGAGGTCAAAAAGTCAAAAGGCTATAAAAGAGGTCAAAATGTCATTTTCAAAAATCATTTGTCTTTTAGTGATTTGAGAATTGTCAGAGCTTAGAGAGAGAAAATGGCCCAGCAAGCAGGAGTTCCCATCCACAGGCATCGATTTGAGCACGCCCGGTTGCACAACCGGCCACCATAGTATCCTGCCCCGATATGTTTTTGAAAAACTTGAGCTTTTTGAGTCATTTTTTGCATTTAATAGCTTATGTTAGCACGTTTTTCAAATTTTTAAATTTCAAAATTTTTTTCTAGGCAAAATATCACGCGATACTTTAGAAGTATCGTGCGCTTTGGGGAGAAGTATCGTGCGATACTTCACGGGTCCCCAAAGTATCGCGCGACCTAAGGCACCAGTATTGCATGATACTAGGCAAAAGATCGCATGATACTGGGTGAAGTGTCGTGTGGTATAAGGTTTATCACCTCGCTATAGGGAGAAGTATCGCGCGATACTTCTCCAAAAAAAGAATATCGCCCAGTATAAAATTTTAATTTTTAATGCATTTTTGAGCAAAAATGACATGGGTCTAGATAATGTTACATTTTTGGGATGTTTTATACTGAGTTTTTAGACATCCATCATGATATGTGCTAACAACTGGCTTGGTTTTGGCTTGCAAGAGGTCTTTTCAGTGCTCATCATCAGAGCACCGAAGGTGACAGGATTACGGTGTGTCCGAGATCTGGATGATCCGGGCAATGCCGACATCAGAGCGATGAGATTCAGATATCTGCTGAGATACCCATATATCTGAGCGGACCATGGGTTGTTGACTACTCTTGCCGAGAGATGGCATAGTGAGCACAACACCTTCCATCTACCTACTGGAGAGGCGTCGATCACTTTAGAGGACGTCTATAGGATCTTACGTGTGCCATGCCATGGAAAGCCGGTGAGTATAATCATGTTTTAAGATCTAATCATAAATATAATATTTTCATATGATGAAAACTGACATGATTCATTTGTTGGTATAGGTGTACTATGATCAGGATGCTACTGAGGGGTGCCGACTGGTGCAGGAGATGTTCCAGGATGTCACTATTCTAGATAGGCATATCAGTTGGGAGAGGCTGATAGATGATTTCGGCAGAGACTACCCAGTGCCATACATAGTGACATCTATCATTTCTCAGATCCTGATGACTGACCGCAGTCAGAAGGGTTTCCCGCTCGGATGGGCTCAGCTTTTGGTGGACGTGGTCGGTAGGCCGCGACGAATGGCATGGGGTCCTGCCATACTGGCAGAGATGTACCATGAGCTGCACGAGATCGTCTACAGAGACGGTTAGACATGGACATGTGGTGCCATCCTGGCACAGGTATGGGCATGGGAGCACATCACTGTGGTGCACCCCAGGGTTCAGCCGAGGGAGAGGAGGTACCCCTACATCTACAGGTACCTCGGGTTTATATCACATGCCCATTCTAGAAATGTGACATATTACAGATGGATTCTAGATGAGATAGCCTCATTCACATGGAGGCCATACAGGGAGGTTGAGGTCTGGGGAGATGCAGTTGACGAGCTGAGTTATATGCTATGTAGTCAGCCACTGGTAGGTCGGTATGTAGACATAGTTGAGAGATTCTGCATCACTCAGGTATGGCGGTAGTTTGAGAGGCAACAGTGAGTCTCGACAGAGACTACCACATATGTCAGGGCCAGAGATGAGGAGGGTCATGGGTGGCTACCCATGTTGGATTATCAGTAAGCTATCGTAGAGACAACAGGTATCAAGAGTGAGCCTTGGGAGTATTTCCCAAATATGGCAGATGCAGGGGCTGATGGAGCCTACAGAGTAGAGTGGCAGAGGGTGCCATTCCCTCAGTTTATAGTACCAGATGCACAAGTACTAGTGCCGGAAGGAGACGGAGGGGGTGACGGGGGAGATGGAGGAGATAGAGGGGACGGAGGGGGAGAGGGAGGGGATGGAGGAGATGGTAGGAGGGGGAGAGGGAGGAGGATGGAGAGAGGAGAGGGGTCAAGATTAGGTGGCTAGAAATGGTCACGGAGATAGCGATCAGCGACACCCGAGGAGGTGAGACCAGCTCGCCGGCAGGCGGAGGCACAGCAGGATCAGCCTACGGGGGGAGAGGATCTGAGAGCCCAGATACAGGCTCAGGAGGTAGAGATATAATGGCTCTAGACTACTATAGCCATGAGAGATTAGCAGCTACTAGATCTAAGGGCAGAGCGGGATCAGTAGATATCTGATCTTAGGGCAGAGATAGCACGCCGTGAGGTGATGGCACAAGCTGAGGCACTGGAGCTCTGATGAGAGTCAGTGAGAGCAGCCTATTATCATGGGCTATATCTGCATGCTATCCCAAAGGGTGAGAGAGCACCATCATACTCTCAGCGGGCAGGGGTATCAGATGTGGTACTCGATAGGAGAGCTATGCCTCCTCCACCACCACGAGCTCCTCACGAGGGTGGTAGCGAGTCTTAGGTTTTTAGGTCTTAGGTGTTTTGGACATATCTTTGAGACTTTTGATCTAGATTTTGGGATCTCATGTTGTATTGTATATCATGACATTGTATAGATTTATGAGATTACTGGATATTCGATGTATCATGTGTATTTGTCTCACTTGTGATGGATGTATCAGTTTATGTATATTGTCTTGCCATTTTGCTCAAAATGCTTATGTATGTTCTCTCTCATAGATGTATGTTTAATTCTCATGTGTATGATATAGACTCATGTTTCTTGAAAATGACAGTTGTGATATAGATATGATGATATGATTAACCCCTTGTGATGAACAAGAATAGGTTTGAGATGAAAATGACAAGGAGTGAAAGACATGATCGAGAAGAAGAAAAGGTGAGCGCAGTCGACTGACAGGTCCACGTAAGATGAAAAGGAGAGCTCTCTCCATATGCAAGGAATGCAAAACTAGACTATCATGACCCTAAAAATGCAAGCTACTATGAAAGTGGTTGACTTGCAAGGTCACAAGGCTTATAGACATCTAATTATCATCATCAAGTGTTATTGGTAGCGTCGTAAGATCATACAATGCACACTAGCATAACTATGTGGATATGAATATGATCTTTATCAGATAGAAATGTGGGAATCCCACCTAGGCATCAAAAGACATACAGGTCAAGATGACTAGTGCAGTGAGATTACCTAAGTTTGATATGGCAAGATTATGCTTGTATCAAGACATATGAAAGTCAGGATAGCTATAAGCATGCACTCACAAAACAGTCAAGGATAATACCTTGTTAATCTATAGTGTCAAGTAGGACCAGCATAAATGCTCATGATAGTTAGGATCAACAAAATATACCCACAAGTAGATAAAGAAAGAAAACATATTCTCATTCCCTCAGTCTTCTAGCTATGCATCATCAAAAACTTCTCAGGGAGAGATCACTCATCAAAGAAATCCTCATAGACAGCACACAAAGAAAAATAAAGTCATCATATCGTCAGCGAGTTGATTGTTTAAGTGTGTGTGTGTTGGTCATAGAGTCAGACTCTGAGTATCACATCTGCACATGAGCACTATCGCATCATACTGAGACTATAGGCAAGACATCTAATAAGTGTTAAGAAACACTCGATGCAAGGGTAGTGTTGAAAAACACTGTTTGGGGTGGTGTTGAAAAACACCTGTTGTGAAATGCCCCCAAGAGACAAATGCATCTAAAAGACCAATGCTAACAATTATGCCCCCTAGACAAAGACAAAGACCAATTACAGACTAAGCCAAATAAGGTCAAGGTATGATGGGAAGTGGCTAAGTGTCGAGGATGCATGCTAACAAATAGGAGTGCAAAGGCCTCAAGTAGCACCTGTTTCCAGGTTTTCACCACTTGGATTCATTTTTCATTTTTTTATTTTTTTGGGATTTTTTTCTACCAAGGCGCCTATTGCTAGGTTTTCACCAAGGCACTTTTTTCTATTTTTTTGAATTTTTGAATTTTTTGATTTTTTTTGTATTTTTTTAAGGACTTTTTATGCTTTTTAGGGTTTTTTTCAACATCATATATCAATGTTTTTGGTATTTTTTCAAGATCATAAAATATGTACAAAGGATGCCCCCAGACAGACTGGGCATCAAGGATAGAACTTCTTGAGGTGCACAATGTTGATGGGATCAGGGAGTTGTTCTCCATCAAGATCTAATAGTAAATACGCACCAGTACCAAAAGCAGCTGTGATGACATATGGTCCAAGCCAGTTAGGTTCAAACTTGCCCTTTTGCTCTCTGTTTTGTTGGTTCTTAGGGTTCTCTCGCAAAACAAGATCACCTATTTGAAATTCTCTAGGGTGAACCTTCTTGTTGAATGCCTTGGACATACGCTTCTGATATACTCTCATATGATCAAAGGAAGCCTTACGCTTCTCATCTAGAAGTTCTAGTTCCTGTAACCTCATGGCGCGATAATCCTCATCTGTAATCAAACCTTTGAGTGAGACTCTAAGTGATGGTATCTTGACCTCTAAAGGCAATACTACTTCAGCGCCATAGGTGAGAGAGAAAGGAGTGGCTCCTATAGGTGTGCGAATGCTTGTTCTGTAAGCCCATAGTGCTGGATTGATTTGCAAGTGCCAATTCCTACCATTCTTGTGCACCGTTCTATGAAGAATCTTAAGAATGGTTTTGTTAGAGGCTTTTGCCTGTCTGTTTCCTTGTGGAAAAAAGATGGAGGACCAATGTTGCTTGATTTTAAACTTTTTTCATAGGTGCTTTAGGTCCTTATTCTTAAATTGACCTCCATTGTTAGTAATGATCTCAGAAGGCACTCCAAATCGGCAAATGATATGATTCAAGATGAACAAAGAAATGGTCCTCCCTGAAGCAACAGAAAGTGGCACAGCTTCCACCCATTTTGTGAAGTAGTCAGTGGTAGTAATAATGAACTTGTGTCCACCTGATGAGTTGGGATAAATCTACCCAACCGGATCAAAGGCCCAGCACTGAAATGGCCAATGAGAAACAGAAGGGATCAGCTCCCTACCTGGAGCATGAATCAGGTTGCCATGTTTCTGACATTTTTCACATCACTTAGCAAAGGTGACTGCATTTATCTGCATTGTGGGCCAATAATATCCCACCCTAAGCAACCTTCGGGCCATGGCAAGACCATTAGAATGTCCACCAAAAATGCCCTTGTGGATGTCAGCTAACACTTGGTTGGATTCTTCCTTTTCCAAGCACCTAAGGAGCGTCCTATTTAAACCCCTCCTATATAAATCACCAGAGATGAGGGTGTGGTGAGAGGTGTTACGGATGAGGTTTCATCATTCAGAGTGGTTGAATGTGTCTGGGATGATGCCATCATGAAGGTATGAATAGATAGCACCATATCGGGAAGACTCATGTGTGACAATGGTACAAATGACATGGCTTTCAGATGAGTCAAAGATGGGATGGTGTAGCTCTTCCACCAGGAATTCAAATCTGGATTCATGTGTCTCCAACTGAAGAAGTGAAGCTAAGGTGGCCATGACATTTGCAGCTTTTTTCTCTATCCTAGGGATCTGTTGAAATGTCACAAAGGTGAAGTAGCGTCTCAAAGAATCAACCATCTTTTTATAGGGTATCAATTTGTCATCCTTGGTTTGATACTCTTCATTGACTTAGTTGATGATTAACTGGGAATCCCCAAAGACATGTAACTCTATGATGTTCCATTCTATAGCCATTCTCAAGCCATTAGTTAAAGCTTCATATTCTACAATATTATTGGTACATGGGAATAATAGTTTGTAAGACTTCGGAATGTTGTACCCATGTGGAGAAACAAATAACACTCTAGCACCTGATCCATTTTTCATGCGGGAATCATCAAGGAACATTGTCCAAGTGCGAGTAGTTGTATACAAGATGTGTTCGTCTGGGAATTCCACTTGGACTGGCATACTATCTTGAATTGGAAAATCAGCTAATTGGTCAGCAATAGCTTGCCCTTTTATTGCCTTCCTTTCAACGTACTCTATGTAAAATTTAGTTAGGACCATCATCCATTTAGCGAGTCTACCCGTCAGGGAAGCCTTACTAAGCAAGTATTTAAGGGGATCAATTTTGGCAACCAAATGTATGGTATGAGCAAGCATGTAGTGGTGCAACTTTTGAGAAGCAAGCACCACCACCAGACAAGACTTCTCAATATTATTGTAATTGATCTCATAGGAGACTAGAGTACGGCTGATATAGTATATGGCCCGTTCTTTCCCAGTGTCATCTGATTGAGCCAACAATGCCCCCAGGGAAGTGTCTGTAGCTAAAATATATAGGATCAATGGTTTCCCTGGAATAGGAGGCATGAGAATCGGAGGATTAGCCAAGTATTGTTTGATTTGATCTAGGCTCTTTTGACAATCCTCGCTCCAAACACAAGAAGCACCCTTATGCAATGTCTTGTTAAAGGGTTATGCCCTATCTGCAAGTTGAGAAATAAACCTCTTAATTGATTGAAGACGTCCTTGAAGACTTCTCATTTGGCTGATATTTCGAGGAGGTGGCATATCTAGGATTGCTTGGACCTTTTCGGGGTCAATCTCGATACCTTTTGCTGATATTATGAATCCTAAAAGTTTGCCTGAGGTGACGCCAAATGCGCACTTCTTTGGATTCAATCTGAGTTGAAATTGTTCTATATGATCTAGAATTACTTCCAGATCATTGAGGTGTGTGTCCCTTTTTCTTGATTTTGCCAGGGTATCATCCACATAATCTTCCATATTTTTGTGCATCATATCATGAAAGATAGTCGTCATAGCTCTTTGGTAGGTTGCTCCTGCATTCTTTAATCTGAATGGCATGACGTTCTAGCAATAGGTTCCCCATGCACATGTGAATGCTATTTTCTCTTGGTCTTCAGGAGCTATTTTGATTTGATTATACCCTGAGAAACCATCCATTAGAGAGTATATGTCATAGCCCGCCGTCATGTCCACTATCATGTCAATGTTTGGAAGTGGAAAATCATCCTTTGGACATGCTTTGTTTAAATCTCTAAAATCTGTGTAGACACGAATGGACCCATCATGTTTGGAGATAGGTACTATGTTTGAGATCCATTCTACATAATCAATGGCTCTAATAAATCTAGCTCTGAAAAGTTTTTCTAATTCCCCTTTGACAAGTAGAGCTACATGTGGATGCATTTTTCTTAATCTCTATTTTACTGGCTTGACTCCTGGAGCTATGGATAAGTGATGCATTATGAAATTTGTGTCAAGCCTTGGCATGTCTGAATAGGTCCATGCAAAATTAATTTTCTTTGTTTGTAAAAATTGTACATATGCCTTGGTCTCTTCTTCTGATAAAGACTGAGCAAGATGGACTATTTGAGGATTTTCTTCTGTGTGTAAATTGACTGGTTTTTTTGGCTCAATCAATACCGATGATCTATCCTGGAAATAACTCGGCAAGTTATTAAGTACCCCATCCTTAGGTGCCTCAAAGAGGTTTTCACCCTCAGATGCATCATTTCTTTTTACTATTTTTGGTTCTGACACCGCCACAAAGTGGTTTTCGCCATCAGACCTATTTTTTTTTATTTTTTTATTTTGAGACTGAGGTACTTAATATCAGGCTCTGTCATGCTAGTTGTTGGTTCACTGGTGGAAGAAGCCATGGGTTCAAGAGCATTCAGATAGCAAGCAATTTTGTAATCATTCTGAAAGGTGAGGAATGTGGGCTCTTGATGGCGCTGAGACCAGTCAATTAGGTCAAAGTGAACAAGGGGTAAGTCAATGGCGGGTTCAATGTTGTTTATGCAAAAGGTGTCATCTCTGGTGACCATATAATCAGAGTTTATCAAGTCTTCTCCTAAGATACCCGAATTAGGACTCATCCTACTAAATGAAGCATCATCTACTAAGGCAATTTGAGGAGTACAATCCTCTAGTCCTACATTAAGCTCGTTAGTCGCATCGGGTTGCATACTATAAGCATGGACAATATCTACGTCCAGATCAACTGTTGCATCGAAAAGTGAGTCCCATTCATATTCATGGGAGTCTGTGTCTGAGTCATCATTTGGGCCTCGTGATGTAGAAGCCTCAAGGTTAGGAAGGGTTTCCCCCTCTCTAGTGCTAGTATTGGTACTATCCGTCGTAGCTAGGACGGTAACACTTTCCTTTATCGATCTAGCAGTCATATAGTCACTATCTGTCACAGCTGGGATAGTAGGACTATCAAGTATCAAATCTATGGAATCTCCCCAAAGGAGATTCATTGAGGGCACCCAATCATCAGACACATCTTGTTGATTGGAAAGATCAGGGGTATAATCTGAGTCGCTATCACTGTCTGTCACAGCTGCGACAGGGACACCTTTCTTCTTCTTATTCTCAAAACCTAAGCCAACCGTGGACTTATTCTTTCATCTGAAAAGAGCATGATCAAGAGGCTCAGCTTTAGCATCCAGCCTATGACTGAGGGGACCATATCCAGGATACCTCATATTCTTAACCATTGTGTACCCTTTCCCATAAGTTTCAGGTGAGGGAGCAAAATTCTCATTGTGTTTATATTTCTCCTTGTGATAGATCCAGTCCCTTATGGAAACTTCCTCTTTCTCTTCTTGAATGGGGACCGAAGACTCAAATTTTTTTTCAAATAATGTCATTGCTGATGATGAAGGCTTCACATTTGGGGATGGTCTCCCATAAGACCTAGGAGAGATTGACATGTTTGTAAAAGAATCCATTTTATAATCTCCCATCCCAAGATCTATGGTCTTGAACTTCTGCTTGCATTGTTCAAGTGAACTACTAGGACTGTCAGCTTCCCTATTCAAAGGTACATGTGATCCCACAAAAATGTTATTAACTGATAAAGCACTATCTCCAGGGATGCAAATTTCTACACCGTTATGGGGAAACTTAACACACTAGTGATATGTTGATGGGACTGCTTGCATTTCATGAATCCATGGCCTACCTAGCAAAATATTGTAGGCTAGAGGTCCAACATCAATAATTTTAAATAATATATCTTTTTCTACAGGACCAATGCGAATAGGCAAAACAGCCAATCCCTTAGAACTTCTTTCTGCTTTGTCATATGCTTTGATTGTGATCCTTTTCCTTGTGTCAATGACGTTCTCGAAATATCCTAGAGCCAGCAACAAACTCAGGGTACAAATATTGAGCCCCGCACCCCCATCTATCAGTACACACCTAACACGGGTTTTATGAATCATGACTTTGATGTGTAAGGCCAAGTTATGTGGGTGACTAATGGATTTGTCATCTTCTTCGGAGAAGGTGAGGTAATGAGGGCTAGCCAAATGGTTGACCATGTTCTGGAATTGATCAATATCTAAGTTGTTAGGGACATTGGCTGCTCGCAAAGCATCCTCAAGGACGCACTTGTGCTTAGGAGATAATTCTAAAAGCTCAAAAATGGAAATCTACGTGGGTGTACGTTGTAGCTGGTCAATAAGATTATAATTGGAATCAGGACCAATGACAGATTTGGGAGGAGCACCTTTGGACATGGGCTACTTAGACTTGCTAGTGCTAGGACCTCTAATGATAATGGGTGCTTGGGCCTGTCCCCTAGTGATAGCATTGAGGGACTGGGGCATTCTTTGTGAGTGAGGACCTCTTATCACCATAGCAGGTCTTTCATTAGTCATAGGAGTTGAGTCCACATTATGTCCATAGGGATCTTTCCCTCTCATCATGTTGACACTATCATCCACAACTTCAAGCATGTTAATAATGTTCTCCATGTTTGTGTAGGTGTAGTTGATAGCTGCCTTGCCATTCTTATTGTTAGAATTCTCTCCTTTCTCATATTTAGGCAAGGGCTCTTTAAAGGCTTTATGATCTGCATTAGTGGTTAACCCATCCACTTGTAATTGTCCTTTCTCAATAAGGTCTTGGACAAGATGCTTGAGTTTAAAACAATTTTCTATGTCATGTCCAATCCCATTATGGAAAACACAAAAAGCCTTAGCATCCCACCAATGAGGTAAACGATCTGGTATGCGATGTTTTGTAGGATCCTGTGGGTGTGCCAAATTATGAGCAACTAATGTCTTAAAAACATTTGCATAAGATTCTCCCAATTTGGTAAATTGTCTTTTCTCCATTTTAGATCTCTTTTGATACTTAGGTTTGTCTTGTTGTGTTGAAGATGTTTGCAGATTCATAGCTTGAACTGCATGAGAGAGGTTAAGAACTCCTTCATTTTTGACCTAAGATGAGTCAACAACTCCGTCATTGACCACTTGCTTGTTTTTGTTCCAATAGGAGTTCTTTTTGTCCTTGTTACCATTAGTATTGTTATTTTGGCTATTGTTGTTATTTGTTGGTTTAGCCAAAATTCCTTGTTCTTTTAGGACATCCTCAATGCGACATGCCACCTCTACCATAGTATCAAAGGAATTAAATGGGATTTTCTTGACTTCATATCTAAGTTCTGGTATTAGATTGCTCACAATGATATCAATTCTCTCCTCTTCAAAGATTGTCCTTGGGTATTTCGAACACAATCACCTCCATTGTTGTAAAAATGTGACAAAAGATTCCCCTTGATTTTGCTTAAGTTTACACAAATCAAGCATTGTGACCGACCTCGATAAGTTGTAAGCAAAATGCTGAAAAAATCTTTGGACAAGTTCTTTAAATGTCTTTACTAGAGGGGAAAGGTTGGTGAACCACTCCATGGCTTGACCTTTTAAACTCCTTGGGAATAATCTCATCAAGTAGGAGTCTTCATGGTGAAAGGAAAAGCTCATTATGTAGAACTATCAAACATGGTCGTGAGGGTCACCAGTGCCATCATATTTGTCGTATGTTGGGAACTCAACTTTCTTAGGGAATTCTATCATCACCACACTTTTGTCAATGAGGTTAGGACATATGGAGTCCAAATGAAACGTGCTCTTGGGAGCCTTCATCCTGTCTATATCCTTTTGCATTTGTAAGATCACCTCATCAGTTGAAGGGCTCTATTTCTTGATCTTTTGGTGAACATCAAAATTATATGGAACTTTAGCGCCTTTGTTGATAAGACTTTCCAAGAATTGGTCTTTGTTTTGTTTCACATATTGCTCCACATATGCTTGAAAGGATGGTTCTTGTTGCATAGTCATGAAGTCTATATGATCAAATTTAGCATAACTTCCTCCATGTTGTGAGCCATGATGTGCTCATTGGAAGGGTTGCTTTGAATGCCTATGAGATGACTGTCTCCTATGATGGTCATATCTAGAAGCCCTTCTTCCTCTAGGACTTGGGGATCGTGAGGGTGTCCTTGATCTTCTTCTAGGGCTAGGGGAAGGGGTAGATGGGGGTGAGTTGGTCCCACTATTGGCTCCCCTCCCGTTAAATCGGCTTTGGAGTTGTTGTGCATAGAGTCTATCTTCTTCTTCTTGGGTGACTCTTTTCTGTATATCCAACAATGCACGTTCTTCTTCCTCTAGTTGTCTAAATTTTTCCTTTTTAGCAGCCTGTTCATCTAAGTAGGCTTGCTTCTCTCTCTCAATGCTTCTCAATCTTGTATTTGCATATTGAGAGGTGTCTTTAAGTGGGGAGGTTTGTCTCGAATGCCTTATTGCATTAGCTGCATTTATGTGGTGATCACTAGATTCATTGTTTTGGTCTTCGTGTTGTGACCCTGAATCTGAGTGAGCTTGCTTATGATGTCTCTCAGCTTGTTGGTGAGCATCAAAATACCTCATGTTGTTGGGAGGTGACCCAGGTGGACTAGCATGAGAAGAACCACCATACTCTCTTCTATGTCGTTGGAAGATATCCTCAAGAGTTTGATTCATGGCTTCTCTTTGTTGTCGGGTAAAAGTGTAACTCATGTCCATTCTTGATCAGAGTGGTATGAAAGAGGTGCTCACTTCACTAGGATTAGCTCCTAGATTAAAACAAACCTCAGATTCACTCTTAGGAGATTGATCAAAAAGGGGACCTTTTCCCTTAGGTTGTCGATGAGTCTTGACAGGTGGTAACTGGCTAAAGGCACTAGGGGGTCACTTCCCTTGATTAACTTGGTACCTTGTCATAACTGACATGAAAGAAATATACTCTCAATGAAAAGGTGACCTCTCAAAGTGTCAACGCCAAACTAGGATAATCAAAGTCCTCTATTGTCCAAAAAAAGAAACGAGAAGAAAAAAAGGGCTTTACCAACACTGTCAAAGAGGTGCTTCAAATCAAAGGGTGACTACCCTTGCACTTTTGAATCAGGAGGTTGGACTAGGCCAAAAGATAATTGAAATTGAGATGAAAATTATTTGGACAATAACAGTACTAAAATTTTCCAAGAATGTAGCTAACAATCTTAGAGATGAACCTTGGCACCAAGAATGACCTTCTAATTTGGCAATTATTTCAAGGTGATTTCGTAAATCAAATAATGCTATCCCGGAGGACTAAAACCAAAAATTTAGAGTCAAGACAGGCCTCAAACGTCAGGGTGAGAAGCCTACTCTAAGACCTAGCCTGATTAACAGCAACTAAAACTGACCAAAATTTAAGCACGATAGAAATAAACCAGGCGATATACTCCAGGCTACTGGGGCAATAAACCTATAACCGTGTGATACTTCACCTGAAGCTAGGCGATATACCTCAACACTGGCAGGTGATATACTCCAGGCGGGTCGGGTGATAGTCCGTCAGGGGTGAACTATCGCGTGATCTTTCTCTTCAAAGTAGGCGATATTTCTAGCAAGCGCGAAGTATCACGTGATACTGTTGCAGATTTGTTTAACTCTTGACCAGAATTGTGTAAAATTTGCATTTTTGGGTCTGTTTGGTCAAAATTTCTAGTCTGAGAGTTGATGTTTTTGATTTCAGTCACAATATCAGTAGAATTTTGGCAGGTTTGCAAACAGTAAGGGATTAAAACATGGTCTCAAACACTTGAAACAAGGGAAAAAACAACCTTTCCAAGACAAACACTTGTGATATCAGAATTGAAACAACACCCTATGAAGACACTTGTGGTATCACACAATTGAAGACACTTCAAGAAAATCTATCCTAAAAAGTCAAGGCTCAATACCTACCAACTTAGCCCACAACTTGATGCCCCCTCACCTCACACCAAGTGGTTACCCACAAGAGATGTTGGCTTTGTCATGGAAATGTCAAATGACACAACCAAAGGGACACATATGGTGAGTATCTTAAGGTGATCCGGGTAAACCACTTGGATCAATCCTTGCACTAAGAAGATAAGCGGCTAAAATAAGGTGGCTTCTACCTAATAGTTCTTAATAAGGATTTCCGTTCACAACACCCCTCTTGCTCCTCATAAAGGACTAGGACCTCACGGCCTCAAGAGTACCTTAAGCATTCTTGTTCAATGTTTTCCCCATGGTCGCAATCCCATGAGCTACTCACATCAAACGAAGACAAGTGTTATGTCTACCAAGGTTTTTGATGTCCTTGATAGCCTTGAGATTATAGTGAGTTGGAATCACTTGCCACCAAGGAAAATGATGACAAGGTTGTCCCCACTTGAGTCATTCCTCTTGATTGCTCAAGAGCAGGCCCGCTAAAGGATCCTAAACTAAACAAAGAATAGATCAACTCTTGAGGTTCAAGGTTTTTGGTTCACCACAAAGGTGAAGAGCATACTCTCCTATCTCAAGAATCTCTCCCAAACACACCAAGCAAAGAGGTTCAATTACTCCCTTGCTTCCAAAACCTTAAGATGGGTCAAGATTTTTTGGTTCACCTTAAGGTGAAGAGCATACTTCTCCTACCACCTCAAGATCCCTTTCACAAGGTATTAAAATTCCTAATACAATTAGTGAATGCCACACTTGAAAAGAAAACAAACAAACAAACAAGAAATTTTTTTTTTATGCTTGGGCAGCCCTGCAAAAACTGTTAGTAGCCCTCTTTGACATGCATTTTTAGCAATTTTGTAGCAAATGAGAGCACCTACAAACACAACTTGTTAGACCCACAAGGTTAGAAAAATCCAAATCCAAATATAAACATGCATTAAACTGATAGATTTAAGCTAAAAGATGCAGGTTAGACCTATCTAAACACAGCAAAACAAAACAGCAAACTAAAATGATCAAATTCAGATGAGAAAACTAGAAATGCAAGTCTCTGTTAGACCAGGCGATATTTCTCAGACTTCACCAGTATCGCGCGACACAGTTTCCTATAGTCACGCGATATTTCTCAGTCGCGCGATACTTCTCACTATGGGTGGGTGATACTTCGCCCGATAATAGGTGATATTTCTTAGTACTGGCGGGTGATTCTTCTCTCGCGTGAAGTGTCGCACCACTATACAAAAGTATATCACATGATATTTCTAAGAAGTATTGCACGATACTCTGAGACAGAAAACCAGAGACTAAAAATCAAGCTGAAAATTGATGAAAATTTTGACAGAAAATGCAGAATTAAAGGGACAAAGCTAATCTACTCTACCCCACGGTGGGTGCCAAAAATGTACACACTAAAATGGTGCACTTTTATGAACCATTACATGCAAGGTTTCTCAAGAATGAGGCCTCACAAAGTGGCTCATAGCTCTCTATGCATGGAGTTGCAAGGGACTATGATGTATTTGCTCTCAGCTAGAGCTACAAGCTTGTGACCTTGCTAGTCAACCACACAATGAGAGATTCAAGTGAAGACAAGGGCAACAATGCCAATATCTCCAAGAATCAAATATGCAAGATGTAATGCAATGCAACTAAAATGAGTGTGCAATCTAATCTATGAAAGGAAAGTACAAACTATGCTATGAAAGGAAAGAACAAGTATTACCAAGCCTTCCTATTTAGACTATGTGAGTTATTCTATTGCATAAAAGGAAATCTACATTAATAATGCCATTATTATGCAACTATGAAAGCAAATATGAACTAGATGATGCAATGAAGCAAGTCTTCAATGTCTTTAAACTCCAAATGCACCTAAAACCTGCAGCATAACATTAACATAAAACAAGTGAGTGCAAATGAAGGAGAGAGCTCTTCTTTTATAAGAAATGAGGTGAAATGGACCATGGAGATTAAGAGGAAAAAATACTTAATCAGTGATGGAGCTTGAAAGAGGAGCAATTCATGTGCACAAGTATCCTCCAATAGGAAAATAAGAGTTGACTTTATGTCCATATGAGACAAAAAGTGTTTTTTCCCTTTTTATAAAATAGGAATAATGCTTTATTTGTGCAACTTAGGATAAGAGGAAAGGTGGGGGCTTTTTATTTATTAAAAGGGGAGGAAATATTCTTTTTAAATAAATAAAGACTTAGGATAAATGGTTAGCCCATAGGATAAAAATTCAATATATGATCAAAATTAGGATTTGATTAAGAGATTGATATTGTTGAAAATATTGATTATTGATAAAAATGATTCAGGATTGATAAATCAAATAAATGGGGCCCAAAGTCTAGGCGACCATTTTAGGGTGCATACATCTACTATATTAATTCTTTTTATTGGATCATTGTCATCATCAAGGAGGTCTTTGATTTCTCTAGGAAAATGCTCATAAGGAATGAGCTCATCAATGGTGTCAAAATCATCACTATCAGATTGTTCAGTTATTTCCTTCTTTAGTTGATTTGCTACTGAAGGCTCAATTTGTTCTAGAACATGTGGGGAGTTCTTGCTAAGATAGAAAGGCTTCTTCGTGTATCCTAGACCTGTTGTATTCTTGTTGGCTCGACCACGATGTTCAAGAGGTGACAGAAGACCTTTACCCTGTAGTCCTAGAGGTCCTTTTCCTTTATATCCCATCTTAGCTATCAGTTTATCCCTTGGGCCATATGACTTAGAAGGAACCTTCGATACTTTAGAGTCACTAGGTGGAACAACTTGGGACTCAGGTTCATCTTTGTAAAGCCATGCAAGCACAACTTCATCTTCTTCAAATTCTTTCTTAGGTACTTTCTCTACAACAAAATTTCCTTTATATGCCTCAAGAGGTTCCTTAGATTCTGGTTTGAACTGGTTTTGAGCTTTCCCATAAGACTTAGGTGAGATAGGGAGAGATGTCAAAGATAAGACTGGCTCTATAGTATATTCTCCCATACCATTTTCTTTGATATTGACCTCTTTTGCAATGTCTTCCATCTTAGAGGTGGATGCTACATCTGTTTGCTTAGTGGGAGATTCTCTGTTATTAGGAACAAGTTTTTCTGCATTTGCCTTTAATGCATTGCAAGTTGTTGACACATCAGCTGGAATGGTTACCTCTACTCTGTCATAAGGAAATTTCAAGCACTGATGGTATGCAGAAGGAATAGCTCTCATCTCATGTATCCAAGGTCTCCCTAGAAGGATGTTGTAAGCCAAAGGTATATCAAGAACTTGACATATAGTATCTCTGATGATAGGACATGTTCTGATAGGCAAGACAATTGTTCCCTTGGAGGATCTTTCCTCTTCATCATATGCTTTGATAGTTATTTTCTTTCTAGGATCAATGGCTGTTTCTAAAAATCCCAATTGTGTGATCAAGCTATAAGAACAAATATTCAGACCAATGCCTCCATCTATCAACACATGTTTGACATGATGGTTTTGGATCAAGACTTTAATATGAAAGGGCTAGTTATGCGGATGACTCAAGGAGTTATCATCATCCTCTGAAAAGGAGATATACCATGGAGATGTAAGATGACCAACAATAGCTTGGAATCTATCTAAATCAAGATTATCAGGAACATTGGATCCGAGCAGAGCTTTGTCTAGAATGGCTCTATGAGCTAGAGATATCCGCAACAACTCAAACATGGAGATTTTAGCATTAGTATGTTGGAGTTGTTGAATGATACTATATGAAGTAGGCCTCGCATCCTTAGGATTTGAAGATTTAGATGTTGCCCTCTTTTTAGAAGCGGAAGATAGATTGAAAGGCACCTTAGGGACATTTGATTGATCTGGGATTTGTCCTTGTAGGTGTGCCTGAGCTTGTGATCGAGTAACTACGTTAGATGATTGATTTTCTCTATCTCTTCGTACAATTATGATGACATTGCAATGCTCAGATAGGCTTGGTTCAACCATATTGATAATAGTATTATTTCCAGGATAGGCATAATTGACCTTAGTACCCTCATTAGGCTGAGAAGATGAATCTCCTTGGCTATGCTTTGGAAATGGTTCGGTGAATGTTGTGTGATCATTATTGCTTTAAGGATTATCAATCATGATTTCTCCACTATCAATCTTGTCTTGAATGGTATGTTTCAAGCACAAGTAGTTATTAGTTTTGTGACCTTTACCTTGATGGAAATCATAGAATTCATTCTCTTTCCACCATTTTGGCTTAGGATCAGGATTAGATTTTTGGATCTCAGGCAAAGAGATGATGTTATTAGCCAACAGAGTTCTCATAGCTAATTCCAAAGATTCTCCAAGAGGAGTGAACTTTCATTTATTATCGGCAGACCAAGATTTGTATTCTAGCTTCTTTTGAGATGATTCAAACACCTTTTGTTCTAAGGCTTTGATGGATTGAGTACCAATGGTTAGATTGAAAGTAGGTGCCTTAGATGGGGCATGATTATCAACAACACCATCTGTGCTGATGCCCTTATTCTTGTTCCAATTTTTGTTCCTATCCTTAGAACTAGATTCATATTTGTCCTTTTGAAGTGTGACATCTCCTTTTTTCACAAGTACTTTTTCAATTTTGATTGCATTATTTACCATCTTATCAAAATATGTATGATCTTGCATTTGTAAAGGGTAGTTGATTTCTGGAACAAGGTTATTGATGAAGATCTCCAGTTTTTCAGTCTCTTGAATAGGTCTAGCGTATAGAGAGAATTTCTTTCACCATATTTTAAGGAATGTTAGGAATGGTTCTCCTAGATATTGCTTGAGATTGTAGATGTCGATCATCGTGACCAGATGTTGAATATTGTATGAGTATTTCTGATAGAACAATTTGATCAATTCCTCAAAAGTTTTGATAGTAGGAGGCAATCTAGAGAACCAATGAATGGATGCCCCTCCTAGAGATCGAGAGAAAAGACACATTAGATAGGTTGGTTCATGCATGAAATCCATAGATTGAGTACATAATTCTCTGACATGATTTTGAGGATCAGAGTTTCCATCATACTTATCATATTTCAGCATTTCCACCCTTTTAGGGAATGGTGGCATATACAAGTCTTTATCTAATGGAAAAGGACATAGGGCTTCCATGGAGAACTCCTTAGGTTCCTTTTCTTTTTCCACTTTGTTAAGTTTTACTTGCATGGCGTGCATTTGTTTCATCATAGCCGAAATAGGCATTTCTTCCTCATGTGTAATGATATCTTCCACATTAAAATTGGGAGGAAGTTTAGCTCCTTGATGAGCTAATTGTAAAAAGTATGCTTCTCTATCTTCTTTTAATAAATGCTTCATCATCCTTTTGAAGTCATTGTCATTTTGATACCAAGCAATTTCTTCAAGTGTGGGTTCCCGATCTACACCATGTTGAGATTGAGCTCTTTGAGAGCCATGGTTTGTCCCTGCTTGAGACATGGTAGGAGTTTTAAGACTCCCTGGGATAGATCAAGGAGGAGTTTGTTGATTACCTTCGTGAGTTGATGGAGGGGATATGTATCCGGTTTTTAATTGAAAGTTGCCAAAACCATCGTCTTCGTAAAGACCAAAATTGTAGAGTTGCTCAAGAGTTGGACCCTTGATAGTGGTTATAGGTAAGGTATGGGATGCTTCTCCAGATTTCTTGTGAGAGGAAGCTCTAGTTTCCACCATTAACCTTGGGTGAAACAAAAGAATATGATGAAGACAACTGAAGAAAGATCTGATTTAAGAAGATCAAATGACACAACCTTGTCAAGGTTTGATTGATTGAAGCTTAGATTAGATGTAAATGAAGGATACTATGCCTTGGATGTATGGGTAGATGCCTAAAAGATAGCAGACATGAGTTCACAACACTGAGCCATTTTGAAGATGGATTGAAGATTAATAGTTATGACAAGGTTTTGACACAAGATAAAAATGATTCAAATCAATAAAATAGAAGGCTAAATTGGATTCAAAAAACCACTTTAGGAAAATGATTGGATTCATTCTAGTTTCTGCTTTGTTCCTGACATAGTGATTTTCTTGATAGACTCTAGAAATAGGCTGAAAAAGCTGGGTCTTTGACAGTTCTGATAACTTTCTGACAATTTTTCAAAATTTTCCAAATGACTTTCTTTAGGTTCGTACGACAGTGGGTAAGCTATGAAATGACAATTGACAAACTTGTACGATTATTGCAAAACTTGCACAACAATTGATAGTAGGGTTTTTGACTTTTTTGAATTGACTGGCAGCAAAACTCGTACGACAATATACCAGCTACCATATGACAATCTAGGGGTAATGAAACAACACTTTCCAAAATTCATATGACTTTCTGACTTTACAAGATGACTTTTGACCCCAGAAAGGTGTTTGACATTAGATTTTGCAATTTTTTAGATTTTCAGTTTCAGATTGTTCACAAAATTATCTGTCCAGATTTGAAGATAATACCGGATTGATTCATTCTTAGTAACCAGATAGATAAAAAGGCATGCAAAACAACAAGCAAGTGATTCCAATCACATCTAAAAATAATGAACAGGGGAAAAAGAAACCCTGTGCATGAATAAGCAAGTGACTAAATGTGCTAATCCCTAGGAGTGCTAACAGTGTATGTTCCAAATTTTTTTGCAATGACACACATATTCCTAGAAAATGAAAATTTGGCCTCACTAGGGTTTGTAGTAATGGTCCAACTTTGCAACTTTTGTGAGCTCAAGAGGGTGAACTCTAATCTAGGTGCACCGAGGTTTTGACACAGTCCAAGAAATTAATCAATCAGGAGCTGCTAGGGAGATCTGACATCCCAACAAGAGACCACACCTGTGAAGATTTCCTCCACAAGGACATTTATATAGCGGCTGCTGCTACCATGATGAAAATGGCTATTACTGCTTGAGGTTCCATCAATGTGGTTGACCCAATTAAGGGAATGTCCACTATGGTTAACCCTCTCTAAAGGTGACTCACAAAAGATACCACATGGGGACTGGTTCCAGATTCAAGGATATGAGTTTCTGGTACTACCCAAAAAGGGAGTAGAGCATAGTCCTCTAGCCTTTTCACTTTTAACCCAAAAAAAGTAGATAGATTAATCCGACACACTAAGAACAAGATTATCTCACAAAGATATATGATGTCAACCACTTATGATCTATCAACCTCTCCGGAGAGAGAGTGTATCAATCAGAAGCTAAAGACACATAAATCTAGTAGAACGTGAGACGCTCTTAGTAACCTCCCTACCTACAAGGGTTCCTTCATTGAGAAGAGTTTCACTGGAAACCCACTCTCTCAAGAACCACAAATAGTGTTCATAGGGCCTATTTACTATGTGTAACAAAAATGCTAAAAAAAAAAATCTATGTTTGTTTCTATAGCCCAAAATGAAATCTGTGATATGAAAGCAATAAAGGTCACACAAGCTTGACACGCAAGAGTTCTTTTTAATCCAAATCAAAATGTTATCAGTTGAGAAGATTACTTGAATTCCTCACAACATGCTTAGTAGATTTTTACCTATTTTTAGCAATTCTCACACTTTTTCCCAATCAAAATCAGTAGAAATCAATCAGAAACAACAAATTTCAATTGTTAATGTTAGCTGTTAGTCCAAATCAGAAAAAAAAATCTAGAAAACTACCTGGTAAAGTGAAACGACAATTGAAACTTGGCATTGAAACTCATATGATAGTGGGTCACCTACTAGACAACAATCCAGAAACTCGTACAATAATGGGTATTAGATCATACAACAAAAGAGCTTCCAAATGACATTGTGTTTTTGATGGTACGATACTTGATCAAATCAACTGTTATACGACAGTGGGTACCTTGTGATATGAGTTTTTGACAAAACTCATATGAAAATTGTACGGACATAAATTAAAAATCGTAGCTTGGAACAAAAAATGACAAGAAGATGATAGAAATTGATAGAAATTGAATGGAAACCCGTTTCAGGGCCCCATGGTGGGTGCCAAAAATGTGTGTGTGAATTTTGTACCTAGCTGTAGACACAACACTTCAGTAAAACATTAGAGGTTAGCAAAAATCAAAATTGTGTAGTGAAATGGAAACTAATCTACCCAGGTGATTTACTACCTTCTAGTAGGTGTGAGTATGTATTCTCAGATTGGACCGAGATCAATGACCTTGACAACACCTAAACCAAGGATTTGAATGTGGAATCTAGATATGAGATGGATGCAAATTAATCTATATTTTTGGATTTTCTATGCAATAAGATGAGATAAACTAATATGAATCTATTATATATGAGAAATGGATATGACATGCAATTAATCTAACAATGATATGCTAAATGATATGAATGCTCAAAAACAATGAAAATCTCACAATAGCTTGGATTCGCAAAGATGGATTCTTTGATCACCAATTCGATAGCATGAGGATGCAATTCATGGATGGATCCAAAATGAAGAGCTGAGGCTTTAATTTATAGAAATCCAAGACTTTGGAAGTGCATGGAAAAAGCCATAAATCACTCTTGATAAACTCAGGTTGATTTTTGAGTTATGAAGAATTTAGAGATAGATTAACTCATAAAAATCATGCAAATCAGCTTTTTGATTTAAATCAGAAGTTGAGATTAGCTTTCAACTCAAAAAAGAGTTGAGTTTATTTTTAAAACAACTTGAATTGATTTTCTGATTTAAAGTTTAATTATTTTTTGGATGTGCATAATTAATATGAATTAATTAAATAAATAAAAGTGATTTATCCTCATCTGAAACAAATTTGTTTTTTATTGCTCTAGTCATATCAAACTTTTTACAATCATCTTCAACATATGACAATTGTTCATTCTCTTTACAAGGCTCTCCATAAACCATTTCCGGCTTCAAGAAGATCAGGATCACTTTGACTCCTTGAATCTTCTTCTCCACTATTAGTACCACTGAAAATTGATATGACTTCATCACTTGGGGCTTCATCATCATCTGATGAAAGATCTGCCCCCTCTTTATTTTCAATATTTGATTGCAAACAATAAGTTTTTGCAACCTCAGAACTAGAGAAACTAGTTTGAAATCTACTCGGTGTATAACCCTTATAAATATCTATCCCTGCATCAAGAAAATGTTGCAATTCTTCACTAACCATGTTAACTCCTATATCAGGGATAGTCATTGTTTGCTGCAAATTTTCTTCATTCACATTTTGTTTAGAAGCATAACTTGGATCATGACTAGTAAGATCGGCAGAGATGGAGACACTTTGACACTGGTGTTCATTTACTGATTTACACTTATTTTCTTCAATCGGAACATCATGACAATGGATTCCAGTGGATAAAAACCCTTTGGCAATTTTATATCTCAAATTATTGTCAATGTCCATCGCTATCATGAAAGCCTAATGTAAATTATTTGGCTCTTTATTTCTTAATAGAAAAATCATTTTTCCACCGATTGCACCCAAATAAATCACTAGACAAACATGGTCATTGGGTCTATAGTGTAATACCCCAAAAATGGGCTATAAGTTCATTAATCTCCTACATCTTCAATTCGAATGAAATCGACATCAAAGTCCTAATCTAAGGCACATCTAAACATCATCGAATCATAATTGATTATCTTAAATTCTGCATCAGAGAATATTCCTAGTAATATTTCTAATCATCATAATTATCTTTAATTTTATAATTATTTGGCAATAAATCACATTTATCCTAAAGTTTGATTAATTGAATATTTTCATATTTAATTAATTAGATTTAATATTTGCCACTTAATTGTTTAATTAAATTTAATTCTATCTATTATTAATTATATTATTTAATTTTGACAATAAATCCAATATCTTATGAATAATTGATTAAATCTTTATTTAATTAATTAAAGCAAATTGTCATTATTTAATAATATAGTTTTTAATAAAAGTTTAATAAATAGTTAATTAACCCATAAATTAATTATTTATTTTCAAAAAATCAGTTAAGTTGGAAATAAATCACTTTATTATTAAATTAATTCATAAATAAAACATGCACAATCATAAAAGCAGATAACTATCAATTATCAATTAAAGCTAAACTCTATTTTGAGTTGAACTCTGCTTTTGCATGTTTTTGTGAGTTAATTATCCTTTATTTAAAAATAACTCAAAAATCAACCTGAGTTATTTGAGTGATTTATGGTTTTTCCCATGCACCTCCAAAGCCCTGGATTTCTATAAAACCAAGGCTCAACTCTTCATAATTCATCTCATATTTTGCACAATCATGCTGGAGAATTGGAATTGAAGAATCAAAGCTCTTGCGAATCGACATCTTTGTGAGATCAATCTTATTTTTGCGTTCATATTGCATATCATTGTTAGATTAGCATTGCATATCAATTTTCAATAGCATTCATAGCATATCAATTTCATCTAGCATAGATTCATATCAAGTTTTCATTCCTTATTGCATCATAAAATTCAAAAAAAAAAAAGCTTAATTACATTCAATCTCATATCCATCTTTTGCATTCAAATCCTTCATTTAGGTGTCGTCTAGGTCACTGATCTCGATTACAATCTGAGAACATCAATCTCGCACCTACTAGAAGGCAGTAAATCGCTTGGTTAGATTAGATTTCAATTTTGTACGATTTTGATTATCACTAACTGTAATACCCCAAAAATGGGCTATAAGTTCATTAATCTCCTACATCGACAATTCGAACGAAATCGACATCAAAGTCCTAATCTAAGGCACATCTAAACATCATCGAATCATAATTGATTATCTTAAATTCTGCATCGGAGAATATTCCTAGTAATATTCCTAATCATCTTAATTATCTTTAATTTAATGATTATTTGGCGATAAATCACATTTATCCTAAGTTTGATTAATTGAATATTTTGTATATTTAATTAATTAGATTTAATATTTGCCACTTAATTGTTTAATTAAATTTAATTCTATATATTATTAATTGTATTATTTAATTTTGACAATAAATCAAAATTCCTATGAATAATTGATTAAATTCTTATTTAATTAATTAAAGCATGTTGTCATTATTTAATAATATAATTTTTAATAAAAGTTTGATAAAATAGTTAATTAACCCATAAATTAATTATTTCATTTCAAAAATCAGTTGAGTTGAGGATAAATCACTTTATTTATTTATTTAATTCTTAATTATTATGCATATTCAAAAGAAACAGTTAAACTTCAAATCAGAAAATCAATGCAAGTTATTGACTTTTTGGAACTCAACATCCTTTTGGAGTTCAAAAAGCTGATCTAAACTCTAATTTAAGTTAAAAAGCTATTTTTGCATGATTTTGAGAATTAACTATCTTTCATTATCAGATAACTCAAAAATCAAGATGAGTTAATTTGAGTGATTTATGGCTTTTATCCATGCACCTCCAAAGCCCTAGATTTCTATAAATTAAGGCTTCAGCTCTTCACAAATCATCTCATTTTTTTGCACAATCACGCTGGAGAATTGGAATTGAAGAATCAAAGCTCTTGCGAATCGACATCTTTGTGAGATCAATCTTATTTTTGCATTCATTTTTTCATATCATTGTTAGATTCATAGCATATCAATTTTCAATAGCATTCATAGCATATCAATTTCATTTAGCATAGATTTCATATCAGTTTTTACAATTATTATTGCATAGAAAAATCCAAAAAAATAGCTTAATTGCATTTATTTCATATCCATCTTTTGCATTCAAATCCTTCATTTAGGTGTCGTCTAGGTCACTGATCTCGATTACAGTCTGAGAACACTAATCTCGCACCTATTAGAAGGCAGTAAATCGCTTGGTTAGATAGCTTTCAATTTTGCATGATTTTGATTATAGCTAACCTCTAATGTTTTACTGAGTGTTGTGTCTACAGATCAGGTACAATTTTCACACACACATTTCTGGCGCCCACCGTGGGGCCCTGAAACAGGTTTCCAATTCAATTCTTTCAATTTCTATCTTTTTATCCTCGGGATCTGTGCAAAACTATGATTTTTAATTTTGTCCGTACATCTGTCGTACGAGTTTCTGACAAATGTCGTATGGGAGCATACCCACTGTCGTATGATACTCTACACACTGTCGTACGACAGTCTATCGGATCGTGACTCATTTCATTTCATACCCACTGCCATTTGAGAGATAATCTGTCGTATGGTAGCATACCCAGTATCATATGAGTTTCTAGACTATCGTCTGAGAGAATACCCACTGTCGTACGAGTTTTCGTACCAGTTTTTGACTGTCGTTTCATTTTTCAGAGCAGAGTATCAGATTTGATTTTTATATTTCGGCTAACTGCTAATTTTGACAATTGAAATTCTCTGTTTTGATTGCTCTCTGCTGGTTTTGATTGGGAAAAGTGAAAGAATTGCTAAAAATCAGGTAAAATCTACTAAGCACGTTGTGAGGATCACTAGGTATTCTCCTTCATCTAATAACATTTTGATTTGGACTTAAAATAAATCTCTTATGTGTCTAGCTTGTGTGCGTCTTCTCATGCTTTTATTCTACACACTTGCATAATTTGATACTAGGTTGTGATCCCTTAAGGATTCATTAAGTAGTCTTAAGATACTTGTGATTGATCTTGATTGCTATCTTGGGTTATTGGAATCGCTAATCTGCCGGCCCCTCATTTCCGCCCCGTGGTTGCAATCTCAGTGCCATAAAGGGGAGGGGTCAACAGGACAGAAGCGTTAAATGTTCCACTTGGCAACCCTTTTGTGCTTTTAGGAACTCACTTGTTTTCTAAGTTGGGGACTCATTTTTAGCTTGTGTGAGGTGTTAAGTGTTCCACCTTGTGGACTCATCTCATATTTGCTTTAAGCATTAAGTGTTCCTCTTTCTACTTTTTGAATGCTTTTGGTAGATTTACTTTCGGAACATATATCTGTGCTCACATAGTAATTAGGCCCTATGAACACTATTCGTGATTCTTGAGAGATTGGATTCCTAGCGAAACCTTTCTTGACGATGGAATCCTTGTAGGTAGGGAGGATACTTAGTGCGTTTCACATTCAACTTGGTTAGTGAGTCTTCTCTTATTGATCGACACATTCTCTCTCTAGAGAGGTTGATAGATCACGTGGGGTTGATATCACGAGCTTTGGTGAATCAAAATTGGTTAGTGCGTCTTCTCTTATTGATTGATACATTCTCTCTCCGGAGAGGTTGATAGATCACGTGGAGTTGATATCACAGACCTTGGTGGAACAAAACTTTGTCTTAACGTGTTGGATTAATCTGCTTGCTTTGTTTGGGTTAAAAGTGAAGAGGTGTCAAAACCTTGAATCTGGAGCCAAGTCCCCTTGTGGTATACTATTGTGAGTCATCTTTAGAGAGGGTTAACCGTAGCGGACAATCCCTTCATAGGGAAAACTGCATTGACGGAACCTCAAGCGGTAATAGCCATTTTCGCCGTGGTAGTGACAGCCGCTATATAAATGTCCTTGTGGAAGAAATCTCCACGGGTATGGTTCATTGTTGGGTTGTCAGATCTCCCTAGCAGCTCTTGAAGATTAAGTTCTCGGACTGTGTCAAAACCCTGGTGCGCCGGGATTGGAGTTCACCCCTTTGAATCATAAAAGTTGTAGAGTCAAACCATTACTAAAAACCCTAGAGAGGCCAATTTTTTTTTTCACTTTCAGGTATATGTGTGTTATTGCAAAACTTTTCAGAACATACACAATTAGTACTCTCAGGGATTAGCACAATTTGGTCACTTGATTGTTCATGCGCAAGGTTGCTTTTGCCCTTGTTCATTGTTTTCAGACGTGCTTGGAATCACTTGCTTGCTGTTCTGCATGCTTATTTATCTACTTGGCTATTAAAAATGATCAAATCTGGTATAACCTTCAAAATTTGGACAGTACAATTTGCAAACAATCCAAAACTGAAAACCTTAAATTTTGCAAAAATTGACGTAAAGTTCTTTCTGGAGTCAAAAGTCATTTCAAGAAGTCAAAAGTCGTATGACTTTTTGTCAAATGTCATTTCAGTAAAGCCCATATGTCGTATGATTAAGAAGTTAGTGTCGTACGAGTTTTCAAACTAGCAAAATTCAAGAAGCCAAAAATTGTTAGCAACTATCGTACAAGTTTTGTCAACTATCATTTCATCTCTACCCAACTGTCGTACGAGTTTCGCAACTGTCGTTTCATTTATACCCAACTGTCGTACGAGTCTGCAGAGTGTCGTTTGGAAAAATTTGAGAAAGTTGTCAGAAATTGTCAAATTGCAAGATATCCAATGTTTCCAGCCTAGTTCCAGAATCTGTCAAAAATATCATTGTGTCAGGAATAGAGCAGTAGCTATTGAGCATTCTACCATTTTCTGAGTTTGATCTTTTGAATTTGATCTAGTCTTGTGTTTGATCAATTTGAATCCTTTTTATCTCATGTCAAAACCTTGTCATAACTATCAATCTTCAATCAATCAATCTTCAAAAACAAACTGAGTGTTGAGAACTCGTGTCCGCTATCTTTTGGGCGATCTATCCCATACATCCAGGGCATATTTTCCTTCACCCACATCTCATCAAATCTTCAAAACTATCATAATCTTGACAAGGTTGCATCATCCGATTTTCTCGAATCAAATTGTTCTTCAGTTGTCTTCATCCTTTTCTTCTGTTTCATTCAAAGTTAATGGTGGAGACCAGAGCTTCTTCACACAAAAAATCAGAAGAAACATCTCAAAACTTACTTTTGACCAATACCCCGGGTCCAACTCTTGAACAACTCATCAAGTCAGGTATCTACAAAGACAACGGTCTCGGTAACTTTTGATTAAAAACTGGTTACATACCTCCTCTATCAACTCACAGAGGTAATCAACAAACTCCTCCTCAATCTATTCCAGGGAGCCCAAAAACTCCTACCATGTCTCAAGCAGGGACAAACCATGGTTCTCTAGGAGGAGGATCCCAGGGACACCATTCTCAACATAATGCCGACCAAGACCCTACACCCTCTGAAATCCATCGGTGTCAGAATGACGATGAATTCAAAAGAATGATGAGGCATTTCTTGAAAATGGATAGAGAGGCATACTTTTTGCAATTAGCCCAAGAAGGAGCTAAACTTCCTCCTCACTTCAATGTCGAAGATATCATCACGCATGAGGAAGAAACTCCGATGATGGCCATAATGAACCAGCTGCATGCTATGTAGGTCAAAATGAATAAAATTGAGAAAGAGAAGGAACCCAAGGAATTCTCCATGGAGGCCCTTTGTCCTTTCCCTTTTGACAAAGACTTGTATATGCCTCCATTCCCAAAAAGAGTGGAGATACCAAAGTATGACAAATACGATAGACACTCTGATCCTCAAGATCATGTCAGAGAGTTCTGTACGCAATCCATGGAATTCATGCATGAACTGACTTATCTAATGCATCTTTTTCCTAGATCCTTGGGAGGAGCATCCATTTAGTGGTTTTCAAGATTACCTTCTACGATCAAAACTTTTGAGGAATTGATTAAATTATTTTATCAACAATATTCCTACAATATTCAACATCCGATTACCATGATCAATATCTGTAACCTCAAGCAATATCCAGGGGAATCATTCCTAACTTTTCTCAAGAGGTGGCGAAAGAAGTTTTCTTTATATGCTAGACCAATTCCTGAAATGGAGAAACTTGAAATCTTTATCAATAACCTTGTTCCAGAACTCAACTATCCATTACAAATGCAAGATCATGTATCTTTTGATAAAATGGTGGATAATGCAATCAAGATTGAGAAAGTACTTTTCAAGAAAGGAGAAATCACACTTCAAAAGGACAAGTCTGAAGCGGGATCTAACTCAAAAGATAAAAACAAGAGCTGGAATAGAAACAAAGGTATCATCTCTGACGGTGTTGTTGACACTATCCACACCCCATCAAAGGCACCGGCCAACAATCTCACCCTTGCCACAAAAGCCATTGAAGCTTCAGAGCAAAAATCTGCTGAACCATCTCCAAAGAAGCCATTCAAACGATGGGATAATAAATGAAAGTTTACTCCCCTGGGAGAATCTTTGGAATCTTCTCTGAGGACCCTGATAGCTGATAACATGATCTCTTAACCACCAATCTGAAAACCTGATCCGGATCCAAAACCATATTGGTGGAAAGATAATGAATTCTGTGCTTTCCATCGGACTAAAGGCCATAGAACTAATGGATGCTTCCATTTGAAGCATACCATTCAAGACTTGATAGATCAAGGGGACATCACAATCGATAATCCTACCAGTAATAATGATCACACACCATTTATAGAACCTTTTCCACAACATGGCAAGGGAGTTTCCACTTCTTAGCCTAACATGGGGGCAAAAGTCAACTATGCCTACCTTGGAAATGATGCTATCATCAATATGGTGGAACCATGCCTCTCTGAGAGCTATAATGTCATCACGATTGTATGAAGAGATAGAAATCATTCCTCAGCTAATGCAGTTACCAGATCACAAGCTCAGATGCATCTGAAAGGACAAACACCAAATTCATCTGATGTCCCTAAGATACCTTTCAATCTCACATCTGCTTCTAAATAGAAGGTTGCCTCGAAATCTTCCAATCCAAAGGATACCAGACCTACATCTTACAGCATCGTACAACAACTCCAGCATACCAATGCCAAAATCTCTATGTTTGAGTTACTTCGAATATCTCCAGCTCACAGAGATATCCTAGACAAAGCTTTGCTTGGCTCTAATGTTCCTGATGATCTAGATCTAGACAGGTTCCAGACTATGGTTGGTCATCTAACATCTCCGCAATATATCTCCTTTTCAGAAGAGGATGAAAACTCCCTAAGTCACCCACATAATCAGCCCTTGCACATAGAAGTCTTGATCCAGAACCATCGAGTCAAATGTGTGTTGATAGATGGGGGTGCAGGCCTCAACATTTGTTCTTACAACTTAATCACACAGTTGGGATTCTCAGAGATGGCTATTGATCCTCGAAAGAAGATCACCATAAAATCCTATGATGAACAAGAAAGAGCTTCTAAAGGCACCATTGTCTTGCTCATCCGGGTGGGTCCAGTCATCAAAGATACCACATGTCAGGTGCTCTATCTACCATTGGCTTACAATATCCTTCTAGGGAGACCTTGGATACATGAAATGCAAGCTATTCCTTCGACATACCATCAATGCTTGAAATTTCCCTATGAAGGAGTGGAGGTTACTATCCCATCTGATCTGAGTACAACTTGCAATACATTGAAGGAAAGTGCCGATAAACTTGTTCCCAATAACAGAGAATCTTTCATCAATCAACAAAATGTGGCTTCCACATCTAAGATGGATGACATTGCTAAAGAGATCAATATCAAAGAAAATGGGATGGGAGAATACACTATAGAGCCAGTCTTGTCTCTGACATCTCTCCCAATCTCACCTAAGTTGTATGGCCAATCCTTGAAGCAGTCTAAATCAGAACCTAAGGAACCTATGGAATCATACAAAAGACATTTTGTGGTGGAGAAAGTATCTAAACAAGAATTTGAAGAGGATGAAGCTGTGCTGGCATGGCTATATAAAGAGGATTCTTAATCTAAAATTGTTCAACCTAGTGACTCTATAGCACCTTAAGTCCCTTCTAATTCATATGGTCCAGGAAACAAATTGATAGCAAAGATGGGATATTCCGGTCAAGGACCTCTAGGAATTAGGGGAAAGGGTCTTGTGACCCCCATTTCACATATTGGTCGAGCCAAAAAAGATACTGGTGGCATAGGGTTTAAGAAGAAACCCTATCATCTCAAAGGTGGTTGTTCTCATGTCATAGAACAAATTGCACCAGGAGATCCCCTTCTTAAGAAAGAAGACATAGAACCGTCTGATGATGATTCAGATAGCTCTGAGCTTATCCCCTATGAAAAATTGCCTAAAGAGATCAAAGATCTTCTTGATGATACAGATGATCCTATCAGAAGAATTAATGTAGTAGAAACACAAGAACCTACTGTAGCGCAAGAGATGGTTGTACCACAAGAAACAACCAATCTCGAAGGCAATCAAACTGATCAAGAAGCAGGGGGTAGTTATTTTGACACTGATTCCCATGAATATGAATTCAAGTCAGAGACTGAGGGTAATCCTTCTTGGGGTATTCATCCTGATTTCACGCATTTTCTAAGATTTCTTGGAGATTCTGAATCAGAAGATGAGTCAAATGATTATGAATGGGGTGCCATTCTAGAAGAAGATGAGCTTATAACAGAAAAATCTATTGATGTTATTCACCAATATGTCTCTCAACCCAACGTAAGTCTAGAGCGAAACAATGAACTTAACGTGTCTAATCCACCTATGGCTGAAGAGGACTCCCATGATGACATTGAGCCTATTCACAAATTGAACATTTTGAGCTGTAATATCACCTTTGAACTTGAGCGTCAGGTTAGGACCAATGATGACATATCCACATCCTTGAACACCATATCCCAAGCCTTTCCCACTTTGACTATCCAACGCCATGATCTTATCAACCAAACTTCCACAAACCCAAACCATGGTATGTATACCTTCCCAAATGACTATGCCCTTGCCTACTACCTCAATGTAGTTGAGCCTATGAGTACTTCCATCAGTGAACCGAGTGTCAGCATGACCGAGTCGGACATCAAATATCTTAGTCAGAAAAACAAGAGTAAAAAGAAAAAGAAAAAGAGTTCTGAGGGTGAAAACCACTTTGTGGCAGTCTCAGAACCGACAAAAGTAAAAAGAAAAGATGTATCTGAAGGTGAAAACCTCTCTGAGGTACCTAAGGATGAGATATTTGATGTCCTTCCGAGTCATTTACAGGATAGATCTCCAGTTCTGATTGAGCCAACTCAATCCATCAATTTGGGTACAACAGAGGAACCACAATTGGTACATGTAGCACAATCTCTATCAGACGAAGAGAAACAAAACTTCACTACCTTCTTATCAGAGAAAAAGATCAACTTTGCATGGAAATATTCAGATATGCCAGGATTGGATCCCAATCTCATTATGCACCATCTATCCATTGCTCCCAGAGTAAAACTAATCAAATAAAAATTGAGAAAGATGCATCCTCATGTTGCACTCTTAGTCAAAGTAGAACTAGAAAAACTCCTAAAAGCTGGATTCATCCGTGTCATAGACTATGCTGAGTGGATTTTCAACATTGTACCTATTTCAAAACCAGATGGTTCAATCAAAGTGTGCACGGACTTTAGAGATGTGAACAGAGCATGCCCTAAGGATGATTTTCCACTGCCTAACATTGATATGATAGTGGACATGACTGCGGGCTATGAAATGTATTCCTTAATGGATGGCTTTTCTGGATACAACCAAATCAAAATTGCTCCAGAAGATCAAGAGAAAACAGCTTTCACATGTGCGTGGGGAACTTTCTGTTGGAATGTTATGCCATTCGGACTCAAAAATGCTGGAGCTACATATCAAAGAGCAATGACATCTATTTTTCATGATATGATGCATAGAACAATGGAGGATTACGTAGATGATACCTTGGCAAAATCCATGATTAGAACTGAACATCTAATAGACTTGAGCATGATCCTTGACAGAATGGAAAAATTTAGTCTTAGACTAAATCCTAAAAAATGTGCTTTTGGCGTCACTTCTGGAAAGCTCCTAGGATACATCGTCTCCAAGAAAGGCATTGAAGTTGATCCAGCTAAGGTCAAGGCTATAATAGAGATGCAACCTCCCACAAATATCAGTCAAATGAGGATGTTGCAAGGCAGAGTTCAATCTATCAGAAGATTCATATCACAGCTAGCGGACATCTCACAGCCTTTTACAAAAAACATTGCATAAAGGTGTGACCTTTGCATGGAATGAAGAATGCGAGAACAACTTTAAACATATCAAGAAGTATCTATCAAATCCGCCTATATTGATGCCTCCTATTCATGGGAAGCCATTAATATTATATGTCTCCGCAACAGATACATCACTGGGGGCATTATTAGCACAGCATGATGAGAACAAGAAAGAAAAATCCATTTACTATATCAGCCAAACTTTAGTGGCCTATGAGAAGAACTACTCAATGATCAAGAAGGCATGTCTAGCTGTGATCTTTGCATCATAGAAATTGAGACACTACATGTTAGCTCATACCACTCATTTGGTAGCTAAAATTGATCCACTGAAATATCTCCTAAGCAAAGCTGCCCTCACAGGTAGACTAGCTAAATGGGTCATGCTCTTGAGCGAATTTGACATTGAATATGTTGAAAGAAAAGATATCAAAGGATAGGTCATCGCTGATCAATTAGCTAAAGCACCACTATTTGATGATACACCCATGCAAATGGAGTTTCCCGATTCCTCTATCATGCACTTCTCTTCTAGAGCATGGCAGTTATTCTTTGATGGCTCCTACACACAGAATAGATCCGGAGCAGGCATATTGTTCATTACTCCTCAAGGATACTCGATACCCAAAGCATTCAGATTAAAGTTTCCTTGCACAAACAATATTGCTGAATATGAGGCACTTCTCAATGGTATGAAAATGGCAATACAGTGGAGAGTTACAGAGATGCACATTCATGGAGACTCACAACTGGTCATCCACCAGGTCAATGATGTGTACCAAACCAAAGATGAAAAGCTCATTCCTTACAAGAGAATGGTCGATGATTTAAAGAAATACTTCATCTCTATCACATTTGAGAAAATACCCAGAATGGAGAATAAGGCTGCTGATGCAATGGCAACATTATCTACTCTTTTACAATAGCCTGAACATGAACTACGCTATGAGTTCCTGGTGGAAGCCCTATCCTATCCTGCATATGACTCCCCTGAAACCCGCATGATCTGCACTGTTGTAGGTTATGACTCATATCGCTACAAAAATTTGTTCTCCTATCTCCACGACCAAATCATCCCTGACTCCTTTAACCATTTTGAGAAACGAAACCTTATCCGATCCGCATCCCGATATGTCATCATTGGTAATGATCTATACAAACGAGGTCTAGATGGTACACTACTTAGATGTTTAGAACGGGAAGAGTCTCAACGTGCATTAGAGGAAGTCCATGAGGGTATATGTGGGTCACACTCGAATGGGTTAACGTTAGCTCAAAAACTTATTAGGGCTGGGTATTATTGGCCTGAAATGGAAAAAGAAGCTATTAAATTTGCTAAAAACTGTCAACAGTGTCAAGTACATGGCAACTTGATTCATGCTCCAGGGAGGGATCTGATTCCCTTTACTACACAATGGCCTTTTCAACAATGGGCATTTGATCTCATAGGTGCTATCCATCCGCACTCTTCTAATGGACATACCCATATAATCACAGCTAGAGATTATTTTACAAAATGGGTAGAAGCAGTTCCTCTAACACAAGCAACGGGGAAACAAATCTCTATGTTCATCCTGAACTACATCATTTGCAGATATGGGATCCCTCACTCTATAATCACAGATAATGGGGGACAATTCAAAAATAAGGACCTAGATGACTTATGTGCCAAGTTCAAAATTACTCAACATTGGTCATCTATCTACTATCCTCAAGGGAACGGACAAGCTGAGGCTTCAAACAAAAATCTCCTGAAGATCTTGCACAGAATAGTGAATAAAATAGGAAGAGACTGGCATCTGATGATCAATCCAGCTCTCTGGGCCTATAGAACTAGTATCAGAACACCTACAGGGGCTACACCTTTCGCTTTAGTTTATGGGTCTGAAGCGGTACTACCTATTGAGGTTGAAATCCCATCACTCAGAATCAAAATGCATGGACTTGTCACTGATGAAGACTACAGAGTGTCGAGGTTACAAGAACTTGAATTACTAGATGAGCGCAGGCAAGCAGCGTATGATCATCTCAGAGTGTATCAGAAAAGAATGTCTAGAGGCTACAACAAGAAAGTCAGACATAGAGAATTTCAGGTTGGCGATCTAGTGTTGAGAGAAAATCCTAAAAATCAATCACATCGAGAACGCAAGGGGAAGTTTGAACCCAACTGGCTGGGTCCCTTTGTAATCACTGCTACTTTTGGCTCTGGTGCCTATCAACTCTCAACAACTAAAGGAGAACAGCTCTGAGAACCAATCAACATTCTCCATCTGAAGAAATTCTACGCTTAAGGCATTCAGTGCTTGGTAAATGTCTTGAAAAAAATCTTAAAAATCAGAAAAAGTCCTGAAAAAAATGAACATCTTGGTGAAAACCTAGCAATAGGCACCTTGATGATTCACAAAAAAATTGAAAAATATCAAAAGTACAAAAAAATTGAAAAAATGAAAAATACAAAAAAATGAAAAAGAAGAAAAGTGCCTTGGTGAAAACCTGGAAACAGGCGCCTTGGTAGCAAAAATAGAATCTCTACCAAGATGGTGAAAACCTGGCAAACAGGTGCCACTTGTTCCAAAATGCTCCATCTATCAGCACAATCTTGGTCTTTCCCAGCTTTCAGTCTTGCTTTAGTTTGTACATATCTCCCGGTTTGTTTTTGCATTTCCAGTTTTCAATAAGTCAGTCTGTACACCAATCAGCTCAAGCGTCTGTATCCTATCAATGTTCAAACTTGGGGGCAATCAATGTCATATCCTATGGCCTCCAATGTATCTTAGACGTGTCATATCCACTTAGAGTCCTTTGAAGCTTCAAGTTGAGTCAGTCAGTCTGTCTCGTCTCCAGAAAGGATTTTGCATCAACAATAATCAAACATCAAAACTCAACTGAAAACAATCTGTGCTTTTCATGCTTTTATCTCCTTTTATGCTTACTGATTCGCATTGAGATTTTTGCATATTGTGTCCCTTCGAGCTCTTCGATGATGTCCTTTATAGGATTTAGAGAGTGATGACTGGGGGCATAATCTTTTCTTTGTCTTCTGCTTGTATGTGAAAATCTAACATCTTTGGAACTTCTGGATTGAAATGGTGTCCGACTGTAAGAGCCTCTATCTCGAATTGGATGGCCATGCGTACCTCGACCATTGATACCCAAACAATTCAAGGAAGTTTGATCTAACTATTATCTTTTTGAGTAAGTTCTTTCTCCTACTGTGGAACGCAATCTTGCCTAAGGATGTGAATGATAAAGGGTCACTACGGGTAATTCACATTGGATTTAGAATGATCTCTTGACTATTTGATGTGTTTGTAATGCAAGGCGTACTCAGGTCATCACAAAGTTTATGTTTTGATGCTTGTACAAATTGCTATATCAAAATGGACATGATATTCAGGTCATCCTGGCGCTTGTGCCTTGGTGCTTATATCTAATCCAACATTTCAAAAACAAAATCAATATTCATATGTCCATGGTTGTATAACCAGTGGGTGTTGTATTGATTCTTGCACATACAAATTGATATTCATATGTCTATGGTTTCACGGCTAGTGGGCATTGTATTGATTTATCCGGTTACCTAAAAGTTCAATGATGATAACAAATCGACATATGATCAGTGACTAGGTCCTAGGTCTTAGGTTGCATTTCATTTTGCATGTCTCATTGCATTTTGCAAATTTGTATGATCTCACCATGACTAGATGAACTTCAAAGCTTAAATGGTTCTTCAATCACATCTTCAAATCTAACAAGAGCTGAACCTAACTCGAAGGTCTCTTAACGGAATCGCAAACAATAATCCTCCTGGGTCAACCATCTTTTTGACATAAGACTGAGTACTTGTCTTCATCAACTTGCAAAACATATCATGTGTATCATTGCATTTACATATCATATCATAAACATTTATTGCATTACATTTACATCCATTGCATAAACATACATATTTCCATAATCACTACATCTACATAACATTCATACATATGAAAGAAATTATCGAATTGCATTGATCCATACATACATTCTACACTACTCATAGCATTCACATCACATGATATCATCATACGTAACAAAAATGACAAGTACACATGATGTCACAACCAAAAATATCGATCTCATCTATATATCAAAAATCTCAAATAGTCAGGGGTGCACTACTGGCACAGGGTACAAATGAATAAGCTCCATAGAGCTATCAGACACAACGATGTATCATTAAGAAAGTAACAAAAGATCAAGAGAAGTCAACTGTTAGCATGCTCCTCTGCATCTAGTGGAGGAGGAGGAGGTGCATCTGGTATCACCTCCGCTCTCGGTGCCCTAGCTCCCTCTGATGCTGCCATATACTGAGAATAGGTCGGCACTCTCTGTGCAGTAGGGACTACTGCATAGTATGCAGATACATAATATGAGGCCCGCGCTGTCTGATGAATCACCTCTGCCTATAATCTCTGTATCTCAGCGCGCTGCTCTGTACGCTATCTATCTGCCTCTCGATGCCTCTCCTCTAATCTGGCCTACTCTATCTTCAGGTCCCGGACCTCAACTGTAAGCCGTCTGATAATCTCAGCTGAAGTAAGAGGAACCTCAGGCTCTGCATCAGCTGCTGGCATATCTATGTCCTGTGCTGGCTGTGCTGGCTGTGCTGGCTGATCTGCATGTGAAGGAATACTCATCTTGTGTGCCTTACGGTGTCTAACCTCAGCACCCAAATCAAATGTGTCATCCACACTGGTCCCACCTGGAAACTGCTCAGCTCCTAGAACATCATCTACAGATCCTACTCCACCCAGTGTGCCACTCTCACCTCGGCTCCATCTCTGTGTGCCGGAAGATGTGCCCGCTGTAGATGTAGGAGGACGTGGAGGCCTCGCATGTCCTGGTGCTCTTTGTAAAGGAGTCATAGCTCTCTATCTCGGAGGAGTAGGCTGTACCACCTGTGGTCTCGGTCCTGCTCTCATAGGAGCCCCTGTACCATCTATCACCTCCTCCATGGAGGGTATCAGCTCTGTCAGATCAGAAAATCGGTGTACCCGGTGATCAGCAAGCCATGCCACATATGCATTTGTCACCCCAGCATCAACAACCTGTGGAAGGTAGTCCCAATCCCTACCAATAATCCGGCTATACTCCTCAGCACATACAGAATAACTCAACCGTGGTGCCCATCCGAGCCCTATCTCACGCACAATGCGGGCATAAGCAGTATAATCTTGCGGGACATCCTGAATGCGTCCATACTGACACCAGACTCTGGTAATCAAAAATCTCTCCAAGACGGTGGAGGTCCGTCCTATCAATATCCTGCTCTGAAAAATGAATGACAACTACTCTCTCGCAGTAGGCCAGGCCTCTATCTATACATATGGTCTCCAGATCACAAAGGTCATGTCATCCAAGCATCGGCAGAAATACTCGGTGTGACCCATGCGAACCTGAGTAACGTAGCTAGCATACGTATATATAATTGACTCCTGTGGCTGTCGCTGACTCTCAAACACTGGTCTCAAAACTGGGATATGCTCCCAAGCCCATATCTGCAGTACCACCGCTCCTGAAGCAAATGTCTTGCAGTCCTGATACACGACCTCGTGCATCTCAGAATACAAGTGCGCCAACAGACACTGACCCCAGGCAAGCTCAGTCGGTGTAGCCATCAAGAGTGCTACCATAGGTGCCCATCCCATCAAGAAGCCGTTCTGCTGACGGCCAGGCATAATCAACTCTCCGATCATCCCCGCAATGATACACTCTAGACGATGTGTCTGACCATATCTCTGCACTAGTGTCTCCCAAGATATAGACCCAGTCAGCTGTGTCTCATCACCGAACAGTCGTCTGAACGCATGCAGTCCCCTCAATCCTCCACTAACATACTCGGGACGTCGCGGAGCATGGAACGGAATGTGAAGAATCCTATAAACATCCTCAGGGGTCACAGTGATCTCCCCAGTCGGAAGGTGGAAAGTCTGGGTCTCAGAGTGAAATCTCTCAATCAGGGCAGTCAATAAACCATGATTTACCCTAATATTGGGTAAATGAATCACTTACTCAAATCCACAGGCAGCGAGATGAACCCTCATCGGGTCTGGCAAGGCAACACATAATCTCTGGGTGGCCGGATATGAATGGCGAACATGTACGTCAGGATATGTAACCTAAATCATAATGCAACAAGGTGTTTTGTTAGAAATTCAGTTTGAAATAAGGCCAAAATATCAGAATGACATAGTTTTCGAAGTTTCAGAAGGTAGGGCAAAGTGTCCGCAATCAGGCAAAAAGATCAGAAAAGTTTCATTTTTGACCTAAAACTGAGTTTTTCACATGCTATTTTTCAAACGACATTCCAGACTGGCATGAAATGTCGTACAACATTCCACAACATACCAAATGACATTTCATAGTCGTACGACATCGCACTTTGATTCATACGAGTTTCAAGGGACCCGACGAAATGTCATACGACACAAGGGTCCCTATCATACGACACTTGGGCATGCACGAAACGACATTCTACATTCAAATGAAATGTCGTACGAGTCTAGATTGGGACTCGTACGAGTTTCTACAGATGCAAAAATTAAAAACTAAAAACGCTATTGGAAAAAATTAAAAATGCTATAGAACATCAAAAACATGCATTTTCGGGGGGGAACAGAGGTCCACCTACCGGATGTCCATACTGTCGAGGTCTGTCATGTCTCCGGCTGCGCTCAAAATGGTGCGAACTCACAGGTACCTTCAGTTCTCGCTGGTCTGCCATTTTCTCGCTCAGAGGGCTCCACAGAATCTCTAAAGTCAAAGGGTTGAAATGAATTGAAAATGACCCTTCCGGCCTTTATATAGCTTTTGACCTAATTTTTAAAAGTGCTCCGTTTTCCATGAAAATTGCACCCCTGGCTAATTTCGACGTTCTGAATTCATTTTCGGGATCAAAATTGAAATCTGAGATCGTTTATTATGTCAAAATCATGATTTAAAATTTTTGGACCCAGGACGGTCTACTGCTTGCATCATAAACCTTCAGTCATCACAAAAATCCAGCATTCAACTTAACTGATTATCTTTCATCAAACTATCAAAATTTCAACTTGGTCCACCATGGTCAACTCCTGGTCAAACTTAGTCAAACTTGGTCTTTTGGGACCTTCCAAACGATGCAGAATGCATTCTCGGACGTGTATAACCACACTTCTCAAATCAATTAACATGCTTCTAAACTATAACGCTGACTTTTCTTGTCAGATTTCAATTTTAATCCCGAAGGGGGCATGGTATTGCACATCATTCAAAGTCTGTAAATCAAATTTTATCGATCAAATCTATCAATATCTTTCATCAGTGATCAAGACAACAATCATGTCTAGTCGCTGATTCATCAAAAGTCCTCATCGCTCGGGGCAAATCTATCATCACTTGGGGCATATCAGATTCATCGATCCATATCAATCTGGTATTCTCCTAATCTTGTAAACTGTATTAGTTTTTGCAACCATCAGATCATAGTGTTCTTTCCTTGGTTCTTCGACAACTGAAGGATTCGGATGTGATACCTGCTAGTTCTGCTAAGACAATCGAGTCTAGAACGGGTCACTCACTTCTTATCAATCCTAAGGTTCGGAATCAGGCATTTTGACACTTTTTCGCAATCATAGGTTCATTTGCTGCTACAGTGAACATTATCTTTGGTCATTCAAGACCTATTATCTCCATCTTAATTCAATATCATTCAACTCCTATCTCAATATCTCTCAATCAGTTTCTATCTTGAGATCGGTTTATCTTTCGCATCAGTTTCATATCTCTATCAAACTCAGACTTTCTTTGAACCACTGCGCTTCACACAGTAATTCAAAGAGGGGCAAAATGTAATACCCCAAAAATGGGCTATAAGTTCATTAATCTCCTACATCGACAATTCGAATGAAATCGACATCAAAGTCCTAATCTAAGGCACATCTAAACATCATCGAATCATAATTGATTATCTTAAATTCTGCATCGGGGAATATTCCTAGTAATATTCCTAATCATCTTAATTATCTTTAATTTAATGATTATTTGGCGATAAATCACATTTATCCTAAGTTTGATTAATTGAATATTTTGTATATTTAATTAATTAGATTTAATATTTGCCACTTAATTGTTTAATTAAATTTAATTCTATCTATTATTAATTGTATTATTTAATTTTGACAATAAATCAAAATTCCTATGAATAATTGATTAAATTCTTATTTAATTAATTAAAGCATGTTGTCATTATTTAATAATATAATTTTTAATAAAAGTTTGATAAAATAGTTAATTAACCCATAAATTAATTATTTCATTTCAAAAATCAGTTGAGTTGAGGATAAATCACTTTATTTATTTATTTAATTCTTAATTATTATGCATATTCAAAAGAAACAGTTAAACTCCAAATCAGAAAATCAATGCAAGTTATTGACTTTTTGGAACTCAACATCCTTTTGGAGTTCAAAAAGCTGATCTAAACTCTAATTTGAGTTAAAAAGCTATTTTTGCATGTTTTTGCATGATTTTGAGAATTAACTAAAAAGCTATTTTTGCATGATTTTGAGAATTAACTATCTTTCATTATCAGATAACTCAAAAATCAAGATGAGTTAATTTGAGTGATTTATGGCTTTTATCCATGCACCTCCAAAGCCCTAGATTTCTATAAATTAAGGCTTCAGCTCTTCACAAATCATCTCATTTTTTTGCACAATCACGCTGGAGAATTGGAATTGAAGAATCAAAGCTCTTGCGAATCGACATCTTTGTGAGATCAATCTTATTTTTGCATTCATTTTTTCATATCATTGTTAGATTCATAGCATATCAATTTCATTTAGCATAGATTTCATATCAGTTTTTACAATTATTATTGCATAGAAAAATCCAAAAAAATAGCTTAATTGCATTTATTTCATATCCATCTTTTGCATTCAAATCCTTCATTTAGGTGTCGTCTAGGTCACTGATCTTGATTACAGTCTGAGAACACTAATCTCGCACCTATTAGAAGGCAGTAAATCGCTTGGTTAGATAGCTTTCAATTTTGCATGATTTTGATTATAGCTAACCTCTAATGTTTTACTGAGTGTTGTGTCTACAGATCAAGTACAATTTTCACACACACACTAACCTCTAATGTTTTACTGAAGTGTTGTGTCTACAGATCAGGTACAATTTTCACACACACATATAGTCTTTCAGAATATCATGCAATGCCTTGACAAATCTGATGTTGAATGGTGGAACCAACTCATCTTCTTCAATTTGAATCTCCATTAATTTGTTTAGCAGGATACTCACATCAATTCTCTTAGTGAACTGTTCCATGAAAGCTAAATTAAAGTCCTTCCATGAAGAAATAAAATTTGCTGGCAAGGAATAAAACCAAACCCTAGCATCATCCTTCAAAGTCTGAACCAGCAACTTCATGATAACATCTTCATGACAAATCTCAAAGTCTCCCATCAAATCAGAAAACTCCTACAGATGATCACATGCTGAATCTAATTATTTCCCCTTCAACTCTTTTAAATGCTTCCTAATCTTGGTAGGAATCTCATTCGAGAAACCATGTATGCCATCAAAACATAATGGCACATACCTCTTTATAGAAAGACCTCTACTTGAATCCATTATGGACTGCACCTTCTCTTAATGAGATTTTTAGATTTTTATTACAAATAACTTATGCAACCATAAAACTTCTTACACATACATATTTCTCCAAAGATACAACCCAGATTTTTAAAATAAGTCCGGAGAAATATGCAGACCCACAATTCTAAAATCCTTTTATGTGGTGACTTTTTCACCCAATGAGGATTATACAAATATAAAACATCTAATGAGAAATACCTGGTAAATTCTAATGCTACAATTCTTGCTTTGGCTGGAAACAAGGGCAAGTTTCAAAGATAACTTCAAAGCTCCATCAAATTTCTTTTTATAGAGCCGCCACCTCCTTGAAGAGGAAAAGTACGTTATCTCAATTTTTGTATACTTCTTCCAGTCAACACAGACTTTACTAGAATTTCAAGAACTATTTATCAGAGCCGAATACATCACATCTTTATTCTAAACCTTGCACTGATCAAACACAAGATCTTAGAGTCACCACTCACAACTTGGTGAGATGATTTTAAAACTTTTAAAACTGACTCTTTGCACTTCAATGGAAACCACTGGATAACAAATAAGCCAGCTAGGAGTCAAATCTCTACTCGTACCCACGTTATTAATAACTGATTCATAACATTAGAGATATCAACTGATTGAAATAGGTAGGTCAGGAGTCCATCTCAACTTGGAACCTACACTATTTACTCATGATTATAATCTCTATCCCTAGTAGAGTCACCATTGTGTTGGTGGCTCGGATGGGCCAAATCAATCTAGGTAATAATATATTGATAATATGTAATGTAACTAGAGATTCTCAACAAATTTACTATTTTGTTATGTTCTCCCCAGTGGAGTCACCATTTTGTTGGTTCTTGGATAGGATTTTAAACTCCATGAGATACCAATATGCTTATGACTAATGTTAAGGAGAGGTTAATTCCAAATATGGGAAATCTATAAGCAACTAGACCAACTATAGGGACAAGACTGCCCTCTTCACTTCTAGCTCTGCAAAACCAAGGTGAGTACACCTGATCCAATAGATTCAACTCTATTTTTCATTCAATACTGGATCTAACAATAGATGACAGTGAGAAAGTACTAAATAACAACCTATTATTCATTGACTCTCCATCACTGGGTAGGACAACTGTAAATGTAAATAAAAGTAAAATGACTGGTAATGATTTATGACTTCTTGCAGAATGTAAACAACCATGCAACACATGTAACAATACAGGGGATACTAGCTTATGATCAGTGCCTTATCCATTGGGCATCACACCTAAAGTAGACATGAAATACAAGGACAACTACTAAATTCATCTAAGAATCCAAGCCATAAACATAGTTAAACATCTCTTACACTACTTACAAATATCCTTCCTGATTGAACCAAATGAATCTATGCTTCACTCAGAGACTTTTAACCTGATCTTAGATCAAGATTGAGAGATAAAACATATACACCAGTAACCTAATGCAATGAGTTGGAAAACTCAGAATTCATCAAGAACAACTAAAGGAGAGATCCAAAAATGAGAAACTATATTAAGTATGTGGACTCAAATCCTTGTATTTCAAACTGATTCAGTAATACCATAGACAATATGCAAAAGATACAGAAGTTTTTTCCCCAGTATTGATACAACTAGCAAGAAATGTTACATTCTGGACTGAGGATACACACTTAGCTTTTCAGCTTCCTGTGTCAAGAATTTCCAGCCAACCCTTTCTAAATGATCACAAAAATCCTTTTATAAGAACAAGGATGCAACAAGAAAATATCATTTAGGGAACTTTTAGGGCAACACAGTCAACCCTAAGACTCTCAAAAATATCTTAGATAAATCTGATTTCAATTACATTCTAGAACAATTTTACAAAATATTTGCATCCTTTACCCAAATCTGAACCCAAAAAACATAGTCCATTACTGCTCTCACCAAATTTATCGAATCTATTTTTAAATGCCATCATTACATTCCTCATCTTCTAGCATTTATGAAAACATGTTATACTGATATATTCTGATAAAAATAAAGCCCTCAAACCTTATTCTCCGTGAACAACCTCCATTATTTAAATTTTTGAATTTCTGATATAGTCTCAACTTTATAAATTTGAATTTAATATTTCCTACCCATTTTGAAATTTGAAGCGAGCCCACATGCCATGTGGCAACACATGATTCATTCGCTGATCCATCTCATCACCTAGCTGGACCCATCATCACACCCATGCTAGATGTCACTCTCTGATTGGCCTATACCATTGACCGTGCATCTACCTGATAGCTCACCTCGAGACACATGCTAACATGTCACCATTTTGCCAAGTTAATGAGTGAGCATCTTTATTTTTCTAGAATAGCGATGAGCACCGGATCTGGCATGCATCCCAAGGTGAGCGACCATATGTCTGACTACTCCGTCATCGGTCTTCACCACATGTCACATTTCTATTGGCTCCACTGTCCACCCAAGCATTTGACGGTACCACTTTGCCAGATCATCAGGGTGCCACGTGTCACACTATCATTGATTTGTGAGCATAACTACCAAGCATCTTTGTCATTGCACTTTTGTGACGTCCATTGATCTAGGCACGGATCTCAAGGTGGGTGAATATGCACACCATCAAAATTTCTTACCTGCACGTGTGGGGCCCACTATCCAAGTCATCATCCATTGGTCTACCTTGGTCCATGTGTGCAGGACAAGGCCCTCCAACTGGGCATCCACTCAAGATATCTTCATATTGAGTTCCTTTCATTATAAATATTTCATTTGTCTCTTTTGCGGTCAATGTGGGACAAAGTGGATTCAATTTATAAGCTTTATCCTTCAAAATTATCCCCAAAGTACATGCAATCAGGCCCACACATTGTGAAAGCCAGCTCAATCCTTCCTCTTTCCTCTACTTTACTAACTAGTTGAGTGCACTACTTTAAAAATAACATATTACAACCAATCGCGGTGAATGTGGGATTTAACAGTCTCAAAGTGTAGCCCCTTCCTGGTCCCTCTCACGTAGCTCCACAAGCATGCGTGACATTTGGAGGTCTCCAAACCTTAGTGTAAAGCACCCAACCCTTAGTGCGTTCATGAAAAGAAATGGAGGGCACGCATGAGACCAGTTAGTACACTCCTCAAGGCCTTTTCCCTGGACTTGGTGTGTGGGAGAAGGATCCTCTAGCCACAGTCCTTTGACTAGCGTTAAAACCTATTGATTTCTTGTTTTTAGTGTGTAAGGGGGATGCCTGGAAACTTCCACCACACCCTGCAGAGGTTTGTAAAAAGAGGAGGGCACATGGTGCTGAGAACTCCCATGGAGACTTCACACAAACTTGTAAAACCATAGCCTTTCAACAATCTCTCAAAGCACTGGCACTTGTGTGGGATACGACTCCCTTTTGTAGGTTGTTCAACAGCTCAAACCGTGATTGAGGATGAAGTCCATAGGGCCTTTCTGTCAATGCATTTCATATAGAGATTTGGAACTAGAAGCTTGGCCTTGTACAAAATTACTAGCTTCTTCAAAAATCTCTTTTTGTGTTTCAATCATATTCTCTCTAACTGAAGATGATCTTTTCTTTGGCAAACAAATAGGACATCCTCCCATAGAATCCTTTGCAATTGCTACTGAATCCTGAGCTTCACATTGCAAATGGGCTACATGACCACAATGAAAAATATAAATGTTTGAGCAAAAAAACTCTCTATCCAATGTCTGACCACATATACAACAACATGAGCTTGCTGGCGCATATGCATGTGATGCACCCTTCCTGTGCATATATATATATATATATATATATATATATATATATATATATATATATATATATATATATATATATATATATATATATATATATATATATATATATATATATATATATATATATATATATATATATATATAATAGTATGCATCATCCTCTATTAACATGCAACATCAAAGGAAACAGCTCACGCAAGCTTCACTTAGTATGGGATGTTGGCATGAAGTGTGCTCCATCTACAACATACATACCTTCTCCAAATCACATTAGTTGATGTCTACAACACCCCAAGTAGAGGCCCTCGCAAACCTTGAAGGCTCATGCAATATGCTTCAAAGCGCTGGCATCCTTCATAAATTGCTATACAACAATCTCTGCAGTCATAGAAAGAGCTCCAATGGTAGAAGATATTTGATTGGAAAAGATTACACATGTGTTGTATTTGATTGAATCTTTTCCTGTAGCATTTTTAATATAGAATTTATTGTGGAAGAAAGTATTTCGATTTAGATCATTTTGAGTAGCTTAAATAACTCACATTTCTTACCCTGTGCATTTCAGTTGATTATAAACTTTCAGAGCTTCTTCAATCTTTCCACTTTCGTAGTCCTTTGTTGGTTAATGCCCTTTAATTTGCATGTCTTCAAGATTTTGTAATGCAAGATCATATAACGTCTCCTTACAAAAATAGGAAATAAGGGTGCTAAATGTTATCCACCGAGGAGAAATTTTTAACTTGTCCATTTCTTGAGTGTTTGAAAGACACTCTCCATGTCACCTACTCTAGAATAAACCTTCAACAATGTACTCATCATTTCCATAATCAATTTTCATAGGTAAAACTTGCCAGGCTACTTCAAAATAATAAGGTAGGTCGGGCCCCAAGCGGGTCCAGACTAAAATTTTTTCAAACTCAAACAACCAGCATTGAAAATGATCTAGAACAACTGGTGCGCACAACCGGATCCGACCCAGATAATTGGAAACCTTTAAAAATTTCAAATTTTAATACCTCGCCAGTCGCCAAATCCTAATAAAACACCCTCAGTTGCCTTTTAAAAACACTGAGCAAAACTAAACACCGGAAGCTGAAAGTTGGCGAGTACAAACCTTGTACTACAAACAATCATCCTACCAAAGGGATTCGTTAAAAAATGAATGAGGTAGGAGATTTTAAAAGTTAAAAATACCCATTCAGAACTACCATAAAACCACAAATTGAGAACATTGTCGACTGCCTCGAAAAGAGATGATCTAAAAATATCAAATGGTGAACTAGAGATGAGTCACTAGATCTGGTAGAAGCATCATATGCAAGGATCAAAATAAACCAACCACCAACTGGAGATGATCATTCATTCAAAAGCTATGAATTTTTGAAAATGACTACTTTACAGAATTATTCCATCCACACTTTTTATCAATCTTGAACACCTTTTTATTGGCCTTGAAAACGGATCAAATGGAACCTCACAGTCTGAAACTCTGGAAGAAGATTCTCTCTCACATATAGAAAAAAAATCTATGATCAGATTCATCAAACGATTAATCGATTATCAATTATTAATCTTCAAAGTTGACTACTTAAACATCTTGAATTAAAAACCATCAAATTCGTAGAAATTGCAATTGGAATTGATCGAGCAAAGTGATCAATCAGATTCATCATAATCTAAAACTTATCAAGGTGAATCACCTTCATGTCTACATTATGGATAAACCTTCAATTATGCTTGACCTTGATCCGGGCACAAATAGAAAGATCCCAAAGTGAGCTACTCAGGAAACTGAACTATGCATTGCTGGAGAAACCTAGAAATCTACAAATGGAAAGGCCCTGACAATCATGTCAAATAGGCACATGGGAGGCTAAAAATTGGCATGAACATTCCTTCTTATGCATAAAACATGATGCAACAACCCACACATCTTGATCAATCACATGGCACTTAATGCACTCACCCGAACAGGGCCTCCGTCTAAACTATGCAATTGATCCTCATTAGAATGTTAAAAACTGCAAACGGAATCCGATTGGCAAACTGGGGAAACAGATTCATCATGGCTTGAAAATTGAAACATAAGAAGTATTTGACCATTGGAATATAGTACAAGAGGAATTTTTTCAATTGGGTTACAAGGTCAAAAGTTATAACTAGTCAAACAGGGTCACTCAGAAAACTGGGCAGATTAGAGAAATAGGACAAATCTGGAAAGCCAACTTTGGGGGGTTCAAAAACTTATCAAACAGACTCGAAATGGCTTGAGCTTTGAAACATAAGCTCTTTGGTATACATTGTAAACATTCCCAAAGTGGCAAGCCATGAAACCTACAGGACACAAGATATTCAAATGCAAATAGGGTGTGTTATAATGATTTGACACTTAGGCAAAAAATGCAGATTTAAGTAAACACCTCAAAACGACTACTCCCTAAACATTTTAGATTCTTCATTTAGGAGCTGGAACCCATTGCATATGTCAAACAAAAGGTGTTGAACCCATTCCCCAAGCTGTATCACATGAAATTCATCAGGCCCATCTTTATATGCTTTTGAACTAGGTCCTTTTAAACTGCTCTTTGAAGGTCACAAACTTTGGACTAAGAAAATTATTTGATAATTGACTCAAAACTTTATAGATTTTTTAGGGTACCAATAGGACCTAGGTTGGAAAATGCACAAAGTCCTACCCCTAGTGAGGCATGCATAAACATGATTTCATAATAAAAAAGTGCACTAAAACACCAACAAATAGATCATACTGTAACAAACATGTATTCCTATGTACACCATTCAAAATATACCAAGATATGGATGATTGAGGTAATCATGAGTAGGCTCTACTAAAAAACAAAATAAAATCAACAAAAAGGCCTCATGACCAAGTAGTCATTCGATCTATATTTCTTTCCATGAACAAGGTTGTGTGATGTAGGACTTGATGGGTTGATGCAGGAAGGATACATCCTAATGGGCTAAGATTATTTGATTGTGGGTATTCACTGACAATATTGTGAAAGGAACAACAACTCAGGAACTTGATCTTTGATATTAATTTTGATAAGAACACATGTGGTCATTGTGTCTAGGAAAATCTCAATTTGATCAGGTTAAGCTTAGTGTAATGACATTCTATTTGTGGACCCTTATTATGATTATGAACAATGCTTCACCACACAGGGGGCAAGTGGATGGTGGAATGCATGAAGTTGGTAGAACAAGGTGAGTAGGATTCATGCAAAGATATGGGAGTAGGTGGATGAATCAGTAAATGGACTTGGTCAAGTGAAAAGGTGAACTTGATAGATAATGGATCCAAGTTGACTACTCATGGTGCTTGAAATAGGTTTTTACCATGGTACTTGCCTAGAGTGCTTGTTTGCCAAGTTTTCAATGCTGGATGATTTATTTCTCTTTACTTTTTTTTACCAAGGTGCCTGTTGTAGGTTTTTCACCATGATAATGATTTTTAAAGACATTTTCTACATTTTTAGATTTTTCCAAGATCATTTTATACTATTTTTGGATTTTTTGCTGATTTTTTTATGTTTTTGGAGTTTTTTCTATTTTTGTTGTATTGGAACTTGCTGATGAGTTACACATAGAAGCAATTCAAATGTAGTATATTTACAAGATTATGGAGTGACTCTCCATCTAGTGTTTCTATTTGATATGCTCCAAATCCAAATTTAGTTTTAACCACAAATGGTCCAAGCCAGTTAGGCTCAAACTTTCCTTTCTTTTTACAGCTCTAAAGGTTCTTCATGTTGTGTTGTAGGACTAGATCAAACACTTCAAAATAATAGGGTTTCATCTTCTTATTAACTATAGTTGGAGGTGATTTTGATACACATGAAGGTAGTTCAAGGCATTGAGGCATCTCTCATTAAGGAGCTGTATCTCTTGCAAATGAGAAACTCAGTATTCTTCTTCGGACATCAAATTATTTAGGGAGACTCTGAGGAAAGGGAGCTTGATTTTGATAGGCATAACAACCTTAGTACCATAAACAAGGGCAAATGGAAGTGTGGTATGCCTTGAGGGAGAGATTGAACTGAAGGTGATAATCACAACTAGTGTCATCGACTATCTTTTTAAGGATTTTAAGAATAGTCTTACACTTATTAGAAGCCTCAACTTGACCTTTACCTTGCAAGAAGTATTTTATGGAACAATGTTGGGTGATACCAAATTTCTTATAGAGTTTTGTGAAATCCTTATTATTCAAATGGGTTACATTATCAGTATAGATGACCTGAGGGATGCCATAGAGACAAATGATGTAGTTCAAGATAAAATTTGAAATATATTTTCTTGTAATGTAAATAAGAGGGATAAATTCAACCCATTTGGTAAAATACTTGGTGGCAACAATGATATAGTTATGACCAAAAGAGGAATTTGGAAATATTTGGCCTACAAGGTTGAAACCCCAATGTGAGAAAGGCCAAGGTGTGATAGTCATTGTAGGGCTTGGGCAGGTGCGTGTATCAAATCAACATGCTACCGACAAGGAACACATCTCTTCACACAGTGGTAGGAATCCTACTGCATGGTTGGCCAATAGTATCCAATACACAACAAATTCTTAGCCAAGGTGAGTCCACTAGAGTGAGCCCTACAGATTCCTTGGTGCACCTCTTCAAAGGCTATTTTTTCTTCCTCTAAATTCAAACATCTAAAGAGGGTTCCATCAAAGTATTTCTGGAAAAGGGTATCACCAAGGATAGTATAGCGAGAGGTTTGGTGGATAAATATTTTGTGTCGGTTAGGTGTAAGGGTAAGTAAAATAATCTCATCCTAGAGGTAGAAGTAAATCTCTTGGTACCAGGGGGAATTAGGACCAATAATTTCACACACTATTTTAGAATATAGTTGGTCATAAAAAGGGACCATATGATTCTTGACAAGAAACTCACACCATTGAATGTGTTCTAGCATAAATATCAAAGAGGTGATGGTAGACAATGTGTCAGCTTCCTTATTGTTAGCTCTCAAGATCTACTAGAAAACAATCTCTATGAAGTTAGATTTCAAATCTTTGACCATTTTGTGATAGTAAATCATCTTATCACCCTTTGTTTGATACTCTTCATTAACTTTCTTGATAACAAATTGGGAATCACCAAAGATGAGTAGATTAGTGACTTTCCATCGAATAGCCTAATGAAGCCTTGTGACCAAGGCCTTGTATTCTGCAATATTGTTTGTGCACTGAAATTTCAATTTGTAAGATTTTGGGAAAATATGACCTTGTGGTGTCACAAATAGAATACCTACCCTCAATCCCTTTTGTGTGAAATATCCATAAAAATAGAATGTCCACTGTATACCAGGGGTGACAGTCATGATAGATTCATCTGGAAAATTTGTAACAATAGGATGATCTCCTGGAATAGAAGCTTATGATAATTGATCTACTATGAATTTTTCCTTGATGGATTTTTGGTCTATACACAATGTCAAAATCACTTAGGATCATGACCCATTTAGTAGTACGATCAGTAAGAACAACTTTTGATAACATGTACATGAGTGGATCAACCTTCACAATGAGTTGGGTCTTGTGATTGAGCATGTAATGACATAGATTCTACATGCAAAAGACAATAGTCAAACATTCTCTCTTAATAGTTGTGTAATTCAACTCATAACTAACTAATGTTCAACTGAGATAGTAGATGAATCATTCTTTCCCATTTTCATCTATTTGTGTGAGGAGCACACCAAGTGCAACTATGGTAGCTAATATGTATAAGATTAAAGATTAGCCTAGAATAGGTAGGACCAATACCGGAGGATTAGCTAGGTAATACTTCAATTATTTAAAATATTCATAACATAAGAAATCCCATATGAACTAGATATATTTGCATCAGAGATATGAAAATGGGTGGACTTTGTTTTCCAACTGGGATATGAATTTGTGGATTGGCTGGAGTCTACCTTGTAGACTGTGAAGTTGTTTCAGTGTCCTAGGAGGTGGAATTTCCAAGATGACTTTCACCTTCTTTGGATATACTTCAATGTCTCTTTGAGACACAATGAAACCTAACAAGTTACTTAATTTTACACCAAAGACACACTTCTTAAGATTCAACGACACCTTGTACTTCTCCAACCTTTCAAAGATTGTGGTAAGGATGGTGATATGTGATTATTTTGTCTTTGATTTGCTGAGAAGGTCATCCACATAGTCTTCCATGATCACATGTAGTAAGTTATGAAATATTGTTGTCATAGCATGTTGATAAGTGTATCTTTCATTCTTAAGACCAAAGGGCATGACTTGATAGTAGAAAGTACCCCAAGGGGTAGTAAAGGTAGTCTTGTGTTGATATTCTACTATAAATGTGATCTAGTTATATCTAGAGAAACCATCTATGAGGGAAAAAATCTCATGTACTTTAGTCAATTCCACTATTATTGGCTTGTGGTGACTGATCAGGGAAGTACTGTACACTTTTCATTCATCACGAGGTTAACTCGTCAAGCATTTTTGAGTTGACACATCAAACATTGCCATAGGTTGATTCGTCAAGTATTTTAGGGTTAACTTGTTAACTGACATAAGTCTTGTTATAATGGCTTAGGGTTAGGGATTTCTATATGATGTATGTTTTTAGTAGCTTCTTGCGGTAGTATTGAGATGTAAGGGATTGTGGATTGTAATCAGATTGTAATCACTAGATAATAATAATATTAGACTCACTATTGGTGGACGTAGCCCAGGGATTGGGTGAACCATGTTAAATCTTTGTGTCTTGTGTTCTCTACTATGTGGTTTATTATTTTCTGATATTGGTTATATTTGCATGTAACTATTATTTCAATCTTGTTAATCCTAACAACTATAATATCTATGTTTGAAAGTGGAAAATCATCCTTTGGACATGCTAAATTAAGGTCTCTAAAATTGGTACAAATACAGATGCCTCCAGTAGCCATATCCACTTTTACAATATTAGATACCTATTATAGATAATCAATGGACCTAATGAATTCAATACAAAGCATTTTCTATAATTCTTCTTTAACTAGGAATGCCACTTGTGGATGCATCTTACATAGTTTCTTTTTAACAAGCTTTATCTTAGGATCCACAACAAGATGATGTACACACAGGCCAGGATCCAATCCAAGCATATCCTTTTATGTCCATGCAAATTTAATTTGCAAATTTAAGAGAATCTCAGTCATATCTTATTGATCTTTCTCATTAAGAGATGATGGATTGAATGTGATCTTAGGATTCTCTGATGTGCCAAGGTTGACTTCTATTGTATCTTCAATCAGGATAGAAGTTTTTTTTGGTGGTAAAGACATGAAGCGAAAGTCAACTTCTCCCTCTTCTAATGCCCTAGTAAGGTTTTCACTAGAAGACACATCCTTTAGTTTATCTTTTTCTTCACCCAAAGGTTCCTCAAAGAGGTTTTCGCTAGGGTGTGTTTTATTGTCTTTTTTATTTTTACTTGATTTTTCACTTTTGTGACTAAGAGAGTTGACTTGGATACCGAAGTAGGCTTGATCATTATATCATATCTTGTACTCATGATCTTGGAGATTTCTTAGGCTAAAGAGTGCTAACACTTCCTTGTTCAAATTACATATGTCCAACATAGGTGGTGAATCTTGTTGGTCCCAATTGATAAGCTTAGGGTGTTTAACTGGGAGGTTGGGGGATAAAAGGTTAATTTCAATGATGGCTAGGACACAGTTGACATCAATAAGATCATTATTTAATGTAATGGAAGGGGAATTGGAAGAATTCCTCCTTAGTGTATGAATTAGTCTCAACTACACAATAGTCCTCAATAAAGGGCACCTTGGTCTCTAGAGAACCCAATCCTTAGCTCCGAGAGTAGTCAGTTTCTTTAATAGGCATTTTTCTTCCATCTTAATTTTCTCAAAGGAATGTCCCATGATATCCCATGCTCTCAACAATAGGGATGGTCTTCACATAATTGTCCTTAGGAATATGTATAGGTTTGTCTTCATCATCTCTAAAGAGCAAAGATAGGATGTCAATTTCCATATGTTCATCTACAAGGGATCCCTAATGTTTAAAAGTGGTCTTTTTGTAGGATACAATTTCCTTACTTTCCTTGGGAAAGAGTTGCGAGGGCTTACCATAAAAATTTGGGGATAAGGGGAGTTTACCAATGCACACATCATTCTCAAACTTATATTCTCCCATCCCTTGATCAATGAACCTTACTCTCTTCTTAGACTCAAGAGATTTCTTTTCAGTAACCTTTTGTTTTCCTTTCGTATCTTTAGGTGTTGATCCTTTTGCAATACATGATTTGTTAGCTTCTTCATTAGTGGAAGATTTTGTGGGTTCCTCTTTCGTAATTGGTCTACCAAATTCATTCAGTGGGTAATAATATGATTTCTTACTTTCTAATATTTTGCAATATAGGAAGGGTTCTTGATCTCCAAGAATAGTGACCTCTTTTCCATGATGTGGGAATTTCATACATTAATGATATGTGGAAGGTACACCTACAATGGCATGTATCCAAGGTCTTCCCAAAAGTATATTGTAAGGTAAGTCAAGGTCTAGGACTTAACAAGTAGTCTTAATCAAGGCTGAGCCCACTTGTAGAGGTAGTGTGATTAAGCCTTTAGATTATATTTCTCTATCATCAAAGGATTTTATAATGATTCTTTTAATAACATCAATAAGGTCCTCAAAGGGTCCCAAATGTCTAATCATATTTATAGTACAAAGGTTCAAACTGGATCCATTATATATCAAGACCCTCTTTATCTTTGTAAAGTGAATGATGGCTTTGATATGGAGGGTTTTTCTATGGTGAGTATTTGAACCATGAAGATCCTTGTCTATGAGCACTAGGTGTTGTTATGAAACTAAGTTCCCAATCATGGCTTGGAATTGTGAGGCATTGATGTTTTTAGGAACTCATGATTTAGTGAGGGATTTTTCAAGGACTTCCTTATGTACATGAGACATATGGAGAAGCTCGAATATGGATATTTGTGTTGGAGTCTTCTCCAGCTATGCCAAAATGTCATAGCATGAAGCTAGTTAGGTGGATGTGGATGGTGCAGTTGGTGGAGTGGTAGCAACTTGAACAGTAACTCTTCCTCTTCTAGTAGTAGAATTACAATTTTCACCCTTAAGTTTGAGGGTATATACATAGTTGTCATATTCTTCTATATGACCACAAAGGGAATCAAAGCCACAATAGTCATTTTCTTTGATACTTCCACATGTAGAGTTGAAACCCTGGATGTTGTTAGTGGAATGGTCATATGGCATTGTTTTAGATGACAAGGCATTGTTCTAATCATGTTTCAAGAATGGTTCACTGTATATCTTAAGCTGCACATTGGATGATGTAGATGTTACCTCAATTTTTTTATTGTCAATAAGGTTTTGGACAAAATATTTCAACTTTATACATTTCTTGGTGTCATGTCCTTTATGCAATGATAATCATAGTATTCATTGTCTTTGTACCAAGCTGATTTGGGTTCATTTCCATCATATGGTCGAGTGTTTGGATATACCACCATGTTTTGATCAATGAGTTGTCGAAAGATGACATTAAGTGGTTTGCAAGGGAAGTGAATTGTCGATGTTGATGTGAGCCTGAGTTGTTATTTTTTTGTTGTTGTTTTTGGTATTGTTGTTTTTATGAGGAAAAAAATAGACTTGATTGCGTGGTTTTTGTTAAGAAGTGTTCTAATTTTGCTGATTGTTGTTATTTTGATTGTGATTATTGTTCAAATTGTTTTGATTGCCTTGGTTGTTGTTGGATTCTTGGACATGTTGGACATGTTTAGAATCTATCACTCCATCATTGATGACCCCTTTTTTCTTGGCCCAAAACTTGGGTTTATCGGTGTTAGATGAAGGGGCATAGTGTTTAATGGTTCCCTTTTGTAAGATACCATCTTCGATGGTTTTTCCTTTCTTAAAAAGCATCTCAAAAGTATTAGGGGAGGTCATTTTCATCTGGAATGAAATTATAGGTACCAAGTTATTAGTGAATATGTCAATGAGATGATTATCCAGTATCTTCCAAGGCATTTGATTTGTGAAATGTCTCCATCTTTGTAAGAAACTAGCAAAAGTTTCCCCATTATTTTGCCTAGTTTTACATAAGTCACTAAGTGATACTTGATGCTCAATGTTATAGGAATATTGTGCAATAGATTTTTTTGTGAGGTAGGGAAATGTAGATATGGATCCAAGAGGAAAATTCATAAACCACTCAAGAGCGGGGCCTCCAAGACTCCTAGTGAAGAGTCTTTTAAGATAGTTTTCATTGTAGGAGACCTCTTGAAATGAAATGTATAACTCTTTGAGATGTTGGACATGATAGGTATCCCCCTTGTACTTATCAAATTTAGGGATCTCAAAGTTCTTACGAAATGGCTGCATAGTGATTGACTTGTCAAATGGATAAGGATATATCTCCTCAAAGGAGAATTATTTATTTCCTCCATTTTGCATGCTATGGATAAGACTCTTGAGTTCATTAATTTGATTGGCCAAGTTAGGTGCATTGTGATGTGTAAGTTGTGGCTCAAAATATTGTCCTCCTCCAAATTGTGACGTTGAAAATCCAGTTGATGTAAGTCCAAGTGTAGGAGGAGGTATGTAATGATATGCCTGAGATATTGGTGGGGTAGATGTCTATAAGATGCCAAAGTTGATCTTGAAGAGTGAAAAAATGTATGGCATCATAGAATGTGGAGTTTATGTTTGCAACAATGATGTTTGATATATGTTCAAGACACTAGTACTCAAGGTATTAGATGTGTTCATTATCGTATGAGTGCTATTATGTGAGGTCGTATTAGTTATAAAACTAATGATTTTATAAATTTGTTCAGGCATCAACTAGAATATTTGTTGTGATACTGATGTGGGAAATGTTGTGGAGGGCCCACTAGAAGTATCTTTACCTTTTTCTTGTGACAATGTTGTGTTGATTGTAGAAATTATGGTTGTATTGATAGAGGCTCTAGCTTTTGTGATGTGGTAAAGAAATGATTCATCAAAATATTTAGGGACTGCGACTTCATCATCAACAAGGTTCATGAAAATATCATCTTTGTTAGCTCTAATCACTTTTTCCACCATATCTACATTATGGGGATCAACAAATTTTACCTATACCTCTATTTGATTGCTTGTGTTTGGCATCCCTATACCTCAAAGGGGTATTGATGCAAAGGGATTCTCATTATCTCTACTCATGTCTGGAAACCTTTGACTCATATTTTTGGTTTGTGAATGAATAATCATGACCATTGAATTTGAACTTGAGAGAAGATGAAAGATATGTGATGAAGTTTAAGGGTGGATTTGATGATGAAAGATGTGTTTAGGACTAGTAGAAAAAGTTTGGACCGTGTTTTTGATTATGAGGAAAGGGCCTCAAAGGTTTTGATTTTGATTGTATTGGATGAAAGAAGTTTGAATGTGAGGGCAGGGCCTCAATGAGGGTTTTGGACAACCTTAGTGAAAGTGAGATCCTATGAAGTGCAAAAGATTTGGATAGATGATGATATATTTCTTCTCCTTAGAGATAGACTTATGATCTAAAGAAAAATAAGATATGTTTGATTGTATTAACCACTCAAGACTGATTGTGTTCTCAAGTGATAATCTTGAACTGATGTTTTGATAATGATGAGGATCTCAAGGACACTTTGATGAATCTTCCAACCTAGGCTTGATGATGAAGGTATGAAAGATAGGTTTGATTGGTCTTGATCTTGTTTGGACGTGGATCAATCAAGATAATAAATTTATTTAGGTCCAAAATGATGATGACGCTCCTAAAAATGTAGTGATGAAGGTTGATGTGAGTGGAATGGTAGAATTGTGATGGGCTAGTCATATCTCTCAATGTTGACAAAAGCGTGGTTCAAATGATACTTTCTCATGAAATATGAAAGGTTGTTGTTGAAGACAATTTTGTCATACTTCTCACACTCTTGGATTTATTATTGGATTGATTTTATAATGTGTTAATTTCCCTTGGCTTCTCAATTGGCTAATTTATTCCCCTTATACACATGTGATAGTGGAAATTTTTCTTTCTTGTGTTTCCCTAAATTAGACATGGATCATGAAGTTCACAATTTTGGAATCTTGAGGATTGATTTAGTCAAAATGACTATATGGTCAGGTGGGTAAGTTGAAATAGCTATTGTTTGTAAGTCCCTAAAGCTCACTATTTTTTGGTAGAGATGACAGTCTCAGAGCATAAACAATGATCTGTAGAGATGAAAATCTCAGGTTAGAGAGGACAATGTATGATTTTGATTGTTTGGATTGATTTTAACTATTTGATCAGATTTTTGACTTTTTGGCTAGTTTGTAGGTTGATTTGTTCATTGGAAAGAACTAAATCTCAACATTCATCAAGGCATTGAATATACTAAGTATACCTCAATTTAAATTTTGGGTATAACAGGTAGCTCTTTAAAACACACATCTAAAAATAGTCATGCAAGAAACAAAGCAACCTTGTAGGAGACAAAAAATTCTAATCTTGGGGAATTTTGATGAAACCTCGAACTTCATTTGTGTATGTTTTAGATGAACTTCTCAAGTCACCTTGTTTTTTTACATGGTTTATAACAATGAAGATACTTCAAGTAGTTCCTATCCTAAGGAGTTAGCTAAGTGATCAAAATTTTTTGCCACAAATTTCTATCCCTTCATCTCACACAACCATGTTACCCCCTAGCGGGCGCTTATGTTTTTGCCTTTGTGAGAGCTATGCAGAATACGGTTAGAGGAGACTACATAATGAGACCTCAAATGTTGTATTATATACTTTAAAAAAATCAAGGGGATACTTATAGTGAGTCTCTTTAGGAGAGCTTATTCCCCCTCCTCACATAATGACATTTTCAGAGGTGAACTAGGTGACTACTACTCTAGGGTGTCTAGTAAGTGCATCCACTCAAATATATCTTATGAATCATACAAGGAAACATGGTAGTGCAAGAACTATTTAGGTCCTATAAACCCCATTCAATACTAGACACATGATAAATTTACCATCTGAGACTTTAATCTCAAAGAGGTGTTTGATTATAGTGGGTCAAAAGGCTTGGATTTATCTTGTTACCACTTGGGTCATTCCCATGATATTTTTGCCTCAACGACAAAACCTCTAAGGCCAAAATAAAAATAAAAAGTGGATAAAAACTAAGGGTATAAATTTTTTATTATCTCAAAGAGATAAGAGAATACTCTCCTACCAAATTTGTTTCTCCCAAACACACCAAGCACACATTCATTTACCAAAGATTCCTTTCTAAGTAATGAGTCAAGTACGTCAAGGTTTTTGATTATCTTAAAGAGACAATATCATACTTCCCAACTACTCAACAAGTCACTACAAGTGAATCTTTCTAATTAAGCTAGGTACATATAAAAACCATCTAATGTAAGTCATGACATTTATTTGTATCTCCTAGGAAACCTACAAAATTGACACGTAAGTAGTTTGGTGTGTCAAAACCTTCTACCAAAGTCTTGTAAGACAAATGATTAGTATTTTTGGTGTTTAGGTATTTATAAATGTCCCACAATACCACTGTTAGTAGTTTCAAAGAACCCTGTGTATCATCTTAAAATGGAAGCACTTCCATGATAAGAGCATTTATCCCTCCGAGTAAGTGGTTTGGGGTCATGTTGAATGCCTTGAATGGGTACTTGACTTGGATCTAGCTTTTTCCTTGTTCTACCCCATTTTCCACTTCTTCCTTGCATTTTCCTGACATTTTGGACTATGAACCTGGGATTCTTGACCTCAAGGTCAAGGTTGACCTCGACCCTAACCTAGGTAAAGGTCAAACTCATCCTTGACCCTAGGGTCTAGGATCCTCGAGGTTAGCTTCCGATTTTGGGACTTCATCAAAATCTTGTCTTTTCCCTCTTCGGGGCCATTATTTCTCAAATTAAGTGTCAAATTCTCAAATTAATATTTGAGGTGGATCTTTCTTGATATTTGTATAGGAATCCTAATTTATAATTGGAGATTAGCCTTTCTTGAGTTTTGTGCCTAATGTTCAAATTAACTTTGGGTTTGGCCTTACCTCAAATTTTGTAACAAGGCTCTTAAATAATTATTTTATTTCTATATTAAGGGTGGTCCCCTCCTAGAGTTTTGTGTCAAGACTTTAATTTAATTTCCTCTCCATGTGCACCTCTCTAGAGTTTTGTGCCATAGGCCCTTAATTATTGTTTTCTACAAGGCCCCTCTTGTGCCCTAGATCATTATAAAAGGGAGCCTTCCTCTCTCATTTTCTCCATCCACTTTCATGATCAAGCTCTCAAGTGAAAGCAAGCAAGAAGATCAAGCATTCAAGCATTCAAGCCTTCAAGCATTCAAGATCCAATTCATCAAGGATATCCATTAGTAGCCATTGAAGGATTCAAGCTCTATGGAGCTCTCTTGTTGAAGATTCCTCCATTTCCATTCAAGCCTCTTCTAAATTCAAGATCCATTCAAGATTGGTGTTGAAGATCTAAAGAAAATTGATTGGAGACATCCTACATTTGATTCTACATTCATCCATTCTTGTGGATTCAAGGATTTGAATCCTCCACAAGGGTTTCAACTCAAGCAAGGTGAATTGTTCCATTTACTTTGTTTATTCCAACAATTTCAATTCAATTTTAGGGTTAATTCCTAAATTGGGGTTTGACTGAGGCAAACCCCTCCCTCCCAACAAACAAAACCATTTTTCTTGTAGGTACAGGTGCAGAATTTTGGATCTGAGAGCGGATTTGGATACCTTTTTTGGTGAACTTCCAAAATCTACGAACAAAGTCAAAATTGACCTTAAGAATAAAAATGTAGCCTTTGACCTTTTATGAGGGTCAAAGTTGACTTGATCTCATATCGGAAAAAGATTTCTAGGTTTTGTAGATCTCGTAGTTTTGATTTAGAAGCATGAGTACCAACAGTTTTTGAGATCATTTGATTGGGTTTTCAGTCGATTATTTTTCAGATGTAAGTACCTTTATTTCTTAATTTCAATATTAATCATCTACATTTACTTTCTATATCAATACAATTTCATGTAAGTGTAAAATATTGGCTTTGGGGTCTCTTTTATGTGCAAATCATTGTTATAGGACCTCATCCATATTTTAACCTTTACATTTTGGTGAACCCGACATGCTTACCCTCCTTTCTTTTGTGGATTTAGATGCTCTATTGCATTAGATCTTCCTTTTTATTCCCTTGTGTGTTCACCTTCATTTTACATTTTGGTGACCCGACACGCTTACCCTCCTTTCTTTTGTGGATTTAGATGCTATATTGTGTTAGATCTTCCTTTGTATTCCCTTGTGTGTTCACCTTCACTTTACATTTTGGTGAACCTGACATACTTACCCCTTTCTTTTGTGGAATTAGATGCCCTATTGTTTATGGTGTTTGATTTCCTTTCCATGCTTATAAATTTCATTTAAATGCATTTAGATATATCTAGATCTATTTTATATGCATTTCCTTATTCATTATCATGATGCATAAGTTGTTTCAAGTGTTTTTCAAATGCCTTATGGATAGGGATGATAATCCTCCTATTTGGGATGAACCTTTAGATTTGGATATTGATTACTCTATTCCTCATGAAGCCATTGTGAATGACTCTACCTTTTGGAATGAACCCTTGGATAAATACATTGATTTATCCCCTCCTCATGAAGAATCTTTGATACGAGAGGGTGATTTATTAATGGATGACATATTCATACATGATGATAACTCTTTTTCTACAACACACTCCCCTTATGCAGACATTTTAGCGAAAGAAGATGATATTATAGATGCTTTACCTCCATTTGAGATTACTTCTAGTGATGAGACATTAGTGGAGAATGATATGAATTCCCTTAATGCTCTCCCTTTTAGTGATGATCCTATGGAGAATCAAGATCTTACCTCATCTCCTCCTAGGATGTCCTCTTTGCTTCCTTTTTCTGAATCTATTTGTAGTGTTGAGACAACTAAAATGGTTTATCCTAAACCCTTGTTGACTGTCAAAGGTTGTCCTCTCATTACTGTCAAAGGTAAACCTATGGAGTCTTTCAATGATCAAGATTCTATAGCTCACACTTATCATACAAGGAATAACCCTCAAACTAATCCGATGGTTTCTACTTCATTGCCACCTTCTCAACCCATTCTTCTTCCTCCACCTCGTCTTCCTAGCAAGGAGTATGATTTGATAAACCAATTACAAAATACTCCTACCAAGATTTCTTTATGGGAGCTTCTTCAAACTTCACCTACCTACTATGAATCCTTGTAAAAAGCTCTAGCAACTCTTCCTACTCCACCTCCTAATCAAGAGAACATCAATAACTTCTTAAAATGCATGCATGCTACCCTGGGTCCTCCTAACATTGTATTTACTCAAAAGGATTTATCCTCTAAAGAAGTTCAAAATCAGTATGATGCTCTTATGGTTGTTGTTTCTATCAATAAAAGTATCATTCGTAGGACCTTGATTGATAACAGATTTGGGCTTAATGTTTGTAGCATGGACATGCTAAAAGTAATTAACGCCGATCTTTCAACTATTCAACCTGAAAATGTTCCTATACGTGGCTTTGATAACATTTCTAAGAACACTTTAGGCATCATTACCTTACCTATCAAAGTAGGACCGGTCATCCTGAATACACCTATTCATGTTATGCCTAGACCTCTCAATTATAATCTTCTTTTGGGTAGACCTTGGTTGCATGAGATGCATGCCATTCCTTCCACCCTTTACCGTAAAGTCAAGTTTATACATAATAACAAGATGTATTCACTTCATGTGGATGATGCACCTAATCCTTGTCTAAATATTCAAACTCACACTACTCCTACTCCTAATAGTAATCCTTCTTCCTCTAATGCTCTTCTTGATGATGATTGGAGAACCTTGGATTTTAATCCTACCTTTATTGGAGAATATAAGGTTAATGATCTTGATTTTATGAAGAAACAAAGAGAATTTGAACAATGAGTTTTTACTTCTAAAACCCTTCATAATAAATTTTTCACTGCTTCTACCAACAATGAATCTTTCAAACCTACTAATAATGACATAGTGACTACTGAAGTTCCATTGACTCCTTCTGATATGGCTTCTTGTTATGGTCCTGGTTATCATTTCCTCATTAAACAAGGATTTAATGCTCAAGGATGTGGTAAGTATAAACATGGAATTCAAATGCCCTTACACACTGGGGGGCATGAGCATTCTTATGGATTAGGATTTAATCCTTGACAACAAATTAATGTTAACAACATCTTAAATAAAACTTCAAAATATGATACACCTATGAAGGACTTTGACCAAGAGGTTCTTTTGCCTAAACTCCTTCGTGCTAAGATGATTACTAGACCTAAATGCAAAAAGAAATGTAGTCCATACTTGAAGACTCTTCCTTTTTGTTTATATCATAGAATTCATGATCACTCTACTAATGAATGTCACACTTTACATTATAAGATTAGGCAGTTTATTGATAGTAATAGTAAGGTTATATATATATATATATATATATATCATGTGGCAATGAGTTGTATTTCAATCCTATTTTCTCTAAATAACATCTATGTTCCTATTATGGAACTCCACATTATATAAACAATGTTAGCCTAATCCTTGGGGGCTCGTTGTCTTGTATAGTGTTGCGAGCGATATAATAGGTCCCATTCCATCCTTGTTTCTATACTTGGGAGGCAAGGATGTCATCTCCTTATTTTTTGTCTTTCCGAGATCCATTGTTCCCTTGGTTAAGATGTATCTATCTATTATGAGATATCCAATCATACATGAAAAGTTTGGTTTGCATTGAGGATCTTTGTCCTTGATCACAACCTCTTTTGTTGTTTGACATTGGGTTTCCATGGTTGATAAATCTCTCACCTTGGAAGTTGAATAATGTGCTATCCCTCACAAGGGTTACTTTTTCACTTTTTGCATGATATCTCTTTGCATTCATCCCTTCCATGGCCTCATAGGAGCTGTGACCTTCTTGACTTGGACTAGGTGTTGTTTGTGGATATTATCGTAATGTTGAAGAACACTTTATCCTTGTTATTTTCTTTCCTTAACATGTCAAAATAGTATGTTTTTTTCCATATTAAGGAGGGGGGCATATATACAACCTCCCTCATTTTATATTATGTATTTTTGTTCTAACCTTTTGTTTTACAACATGCTAAATATCATAAGGTAACGCACATAACTTGCTAAATCCTAAAGGGACACGCATTTTCAATTTCAAATATGCTAAATCTTCCGAAGGTAACACACATAAATTGCTAAATCTTGAGGAGACACACATTTTTCAAATTTTTTAATATGCTAAATCTTGGAAGGTAATGCACATAAGTTGCTAAATCTTGAAAAGACACACATCAATAAGATAAATCTTCCGAAGGTAATGCACATAAGTTGCTAAATCTCGAGGAGACAGGCATTTCATATTCATGGTGATACAAGAAGGTGGATCCATGGGTACTTTATAAAAGCCATCAGAAGACGCATTACATACATGCACAAAGCTGCTAGAAGGCAAACAACTTTATGGGGTGACTATCAAGTGTTTTCTTGGTGGGCCATCCTATCCTTTTATGGTTCACAGTGAGATACACACATCTTACCAGGTGAGCTAACCACTCCTCTCTCTCCTCTTTATTTTCTTTAGTGATGTCTCTCTTATTGCAATCTTGGAGTTGATGAAGACTCGAGTCCCTAGGGGCTTGAGGATTCCTTTGTCCCTTTCATTTCAATAAGATTATATTTTTCTTTGTGATCTCCTTTACCTAGAGTTTACATCGAGTCCATACTCTTGCTAAAGTGGGGGCTTAATGTATCATCTTAAAATGGAAGCACTTCCATGATAAGAGTGTTTAGCCCTCTGAGTATGTGGTTTGGGGTCATGTTGAATGCCTTGAATGGGTACTCAACTTGGATCTAGCTTTTTCCCTTGTTTTGCCCCATTTCCACTTCTTCCTTGCATTTTTTTGACATTTTGGACTATGAACCTGATATTCTTGACCTCAGGGTCAAGGTTGACTTCAACCTTGACCTAGGTTAGGGATGACCTCAACCCTAACCTAGGTCAAGGTTGACCTCATCCTTGACCCTAGGGTCTGAGATCCTCGGGGTTAGCTTCTGGTTTTGGGATTTCATCAAAATCTTATCTTTTCCCTCTTCGGGGCCATTATTTCTCAGATTAAGTGTCAAATTCTCAAATTAATATTTGAGGTGGACCTTTCTCGATATTTGCATAGGAATCCTAATTTATTATTGGAGATTAGCCTTTCTCAATTTTTGTGCTTAATGCTCAAATTAACTTTGGGGTTGGCCTTACCTCGAATTTTGTAACAAGGCTCTTAAATAATTATTTTATTTCTATATTAAGGGTGGTCCCCTCCTAGAGTTTTGTGTCAAGACTTTAATTTAATTTCCTCTCCATGTGCACCTCTCTAGAGTTTTGTGCCATGGGCCCTTAATTATTGTTTTCTACGAGGCCCCTCTTTTGCCCTAGATCACTATAAAAGGGAGCCTTCCTCTCTCATTTTCTCCATCCACTTTCATGATCAAGCTCTCAAGTGAAAGCAAGCAAGAAGATCAAGCATTCAAGCATTCAAGCCTTCAAGCATTCAAGATCCAATTCATCAAGGAGATCCATTAGTAGCCATTGAAGGATTCAAGCTCTATGGAGCTCTCTTGTTGAAGATTCCTCCATTTCCATTCAAGCCTCTTCCAAATTCAAGATCCATTCAAGACTGGTGTTGAAGATATAAAGACAATTGATTGGAGACATCCTACATTCGATTCTACATTCATCCATTCTTGTGGAATCAAGGATTTGAGTCCTCCACAAGGGTTTCAACTCAAGAAAGGTGAATTGTTCCATTTACTTTGTTTATTCCAACAATTTCAATTCAATTTCAGGGTTAATTCCTAAATTGGGGTTTGACTGAGGCAAACCCCTCCCCCCCAACAAACAAAACCATTTTTCTTACAAGTATAGGTGCGGAATTTTGGATCTAAGAGAAGATTTGGATACCCTTTTTGGTTAACTTTTGAGGTCTATGAACAAAGTCAAAATTGACCTTAAGAATAAAAATGTAGCCTTTGACCTTTTATGAAGGTCAAAGTCGACTTGATCTCATCTCGAAAAAATATTTCTAGGTTTTTTAGATCTCGCAGTTTTGGATTAGAAGAATGAGAATCAACAATTTTTGAGATCGTTTGACAGGGTTTTCAGCTGATTATTCTTCGGAGGTAAGTACCTTTATTTCTGAATTTCAATATTAATCATCTACATTTACTTTCTATATCAATACAATTTCATGTAAGTGTAAAATATTGGCTTTGGGGTCTCTTTTATGTGCAAACCATTGTTATAGGGCCTCATCCATATTTTACCCTTTACACCCTGAAATGTTGCAAAGGATAAGACAAATCAGTAACACAACATCTAATGAAAATATAAAGTTCTCTATAATTGATCAAAAACAAAAAAATCAAATCAGAGATGATGATCTATGTAGACAATGGTCAGTTTGCATAGATGACAATCAACAAAAAGACATAAAATAGACTAACACACTCCCTTGAATACTTGCACACAACCCAAGGAGTGGAGATGACAATTTGACCTTGGAGATGATGATCTAGAAACAAAAAACATCAACTACTTGTGGCAATGAAAATTCAAATTTATAGCAACATTTATTTTCATTAAAATGTACTACTGGTAGAAATCCAAATATTAAAATATTAAAAAGCCAGAGAAAAGCATTTAAGACATTAAAAATTTAAGTTATGTTTTGATAGAATGAAGAGGACAGTCCACTATAGAGATGATGTTCTGTGTAGATGGTTTGCACAGATAACGAAACTAGAGCGGAGACAAATCTGTGTTGTTAGAGATGACATTTTGCAACCTGGATGTGTGAATTGCAAAATTTTAAGAATTTAGAAGGGGAATAGGGATGTGGGTCCCACTGGGTGTGCTAAAATGTATATGTTGGAAACCTACATGTGTGGAACAAGCTCAAACATGAAAATGTTAGGCATATAAATCAATTCATTATAATCAAATATGTTCATAAACTTGCACCTACACATAGCTTCCAACATAACCTCCGATGAGCCAAACAAGTGCACCCAAGACTTGTTGATTTTATCTTTGAGATTAATATGGGTATGCTCTCCCAACGCAAAACATATATCCCACTAAAGATTGGTTTCTTGAGGTGGATGAATTCTATAATGCAAGCTAATGGATTGATGAAGAACTCAAGAACAAGTATGAAGAACTCGTCTCAAGCTATCACCATAAATGAAAATACAAGATTTAAACTAAGAAATTAAAATGAAATAAAAGATTAATCTGAGATTAAGTGCAAGATTAAAACTAAGATTCATTCAACATTTTACCTAGCATCTAATATCTAGATTCAATAATGAACTAAGATAAAAAGTATGAAATTATAGAGCTATTATAGCATGATAACAATGCATAAAAGAAAGATGATTTGTAATGAGGCCTCCTATTTATAGATTTTTGGATGGAGGGAAGAGGCTTGGATGAGGTGACACCTATTTGGCATCCAGATAGGAGCCACATAAGAGACACATGAGTACAAGGACATGCCATGCAAAAGTAAAAAAAGAGCATTTAAGATTTTAAAGTCTCAAGGTTTCTCACATGTGTGAGCAACCTTGGAGAAGGAAGTGGGGGGACAAGGTTGTAAGGAGATAGTTGGAGAATTTAAGGAAGTTTGGTGGCTTCCTTGGGATGGGTTTCTCACACATGTGTGAGAAACTCATTAGGCTCTAATAAATTAGGAATTACTTTTTTAAGTGAGATTAGGGAGTGATTAGAAAAAAAGATAGGTTTAGTGGTTGAGGTGATGGGTGTAGATTAGGCTTTTTAGGTGGGTTTAGGACTAAATTAAATTAAATTCCAATTAATCACAATTTAGAAGAATATTAGGATGTGGAGGGATTAAATAAATATAAATTTATTTAAAAGGGGCTTTATGGAGAAATATGTATTAAAATAAATTTAACACATAAGGAGGAATATTTAAAATTAAAATTAAAATTAAAATACTAAGGGCGGTGAACCTATTTAATTAAATAAATAGTTGAAAGTAGAAAATATAATTAATTAATTAAAATTAACTATAATGCTAAAGGGAATATTAATTAAATTAAATTAAATTAATATAAGAGTGTTGGGACAATTTTAGGCATCTACATCATCATCCCCCAAAGGTAGTAGAACTACAAGCACAATGGAAGAATTTCATGTAAGAGTTACAAAGAAGAGTCTTTTTGGGCTGACATCATGAAGACCAAAATTAATAAGTAGCTACCATTTTGCACATCCTCAATCATATAACACGAAGGCACATTTACGAATAGTGTCTTATGCATGACATAACATGTAACAATATATAGAAAAAGTAAGATACAAATAGAGGAATGTCAAGATAGATCGATTCCTTTATCACCTTGAACCAACAAAGAAACAAGGTTCGTCAAAATAAATCTAAAAAAAACATATAACAAGAAACACATCACGAGGGAAGTACATTATAATAGGCAAACACATAGAATCCACCATACAAGAGGAAATAGTCAAGCATATCACCCGCCCCCCCCATCTTGGTCTGTAGTTTCTAGGGAAGGTGGGAAAGTCACAAGAGGAAAAACATCAAGAATGATAGATGGAATAATATCCAATTCCAAACAAGGACCATGATGTGAATATGGGCCACTTTGTTCATCAATAGGAATACAAGATAATTGTTTTACAAATATAGTTGGTAAATCATGATTAAAATCAATTAGCTCATACATGTCATCACAATCACTAGCATGGATATCATCACTAGTTTCATTAGGAACATCAAAAGCATCATCATTAAGAGTATCTTATTCATCTAATTTTTTTTTATAGAATCCAAGATACGAGTATAATTATCATGTTTTTTCAAATTTTTTTTTTTCAAGTTAACTTCCTCCTTTGGTTCAAGCATAGGTTTGTCAAAGGGAACCAAAGCATCAGTAGGCATTTTGGGTAAAAAATTGGGAAGCACGTTGACGTGGTCTCACATGACATTTTCAACATTGGTCATGAGTACAATGGCTATGCTTGGTTTTGCTGGAAATTTGGCTTGGTTCAAGATCAATCAACATCAAGCCCTTTTCTTCTTTAGGAGGAGGAACATAAGGATCCACACTAGGTTGAGAGATAGGATTAACAAAATAATTCTAAGATATAGGAGGAAAAATTGAAGCATATATAGGAGGTGTAGGTGGTGTGGGGAGAATTCTAGGTCTAGGGAAAAGATATGGAACATACTTAGGTTTTCTAAGCTCACAAATATTTTTGGATTTTGCACTTCTGATATGATCAAAAGATATTATATCTTTGGGATTGAGTTGGTTGAGGCATAGAAGGCCAAAATAAGTCAAGATCAATAAACTCTTTAGGCACTGAAGGTTGATAAAGACTATGGTTAACATTCATGATCTATCCATTATCGGGTAATTTCAGACACTTATGGATAGGAGAGGCTACAAATTTCATGGAGGTAAGCCAAGGAAGACCAAGTTTGACTTGAAACTAATTAGAAGTTGGGATGACAAAAATAGTTACATCTAAAGTTTTACCACCAACTTCAATAGGAAATTAAATAGATCCATGGGTAGGATAAATGAAACCATTGCAAGTTTGGATCATAACATCATATTTTTCAAAGAAATCACATTGCAATTATTTATTGTAAATATGTTCTTTAGCTATCACATTCACCATGCAAGTAGGGTAAATAAGTATGCCACATGAGTAGAGATAATTAACCTTTTTAATAATATAAAGAGGACCATTATAAGCTTTAATTATCTCACTAGGGTAAAAGGTAATGCAAAGATCAGGTTCAAGTTGGAGTTTAGGTTGGCATGGAAATTGAGAAATGAGGTTGGCAACATTATCTTCTTCAACACACTTATTGACTGAGTAGACTCAATGGTATTGGTTGAATGCGATGGAAAAGGGTTGGTATAGATTTACAAATGTTGGTTTGGAGGTGCTATAAATTTCAAATAGAAACACTTTTTAGTATCATGACTAGGTTAACGATGGTATTGAAAAAATAATTTGTGATCAAAGGACTTAGAAAAAGGTTTTGATGTTTCAATTGGCTTAATAGGAAGAAGAGTTGATACTTTATCATTAATCAACTTCAAAATCACATTATGCAAAGATTTAGAAAGTTTAGTAAAATTATGAGAAGGTCTAAAAACAAATGACAAAAGAGAAACACCTTTGGATACTGTGACATGGCTTAACTGCCTCCTGTGCCTTCTATAAGTCTAGTGGTTGTATTAGACATTAATAGGTCAATCTTTTGGTGCAACGACAACCACTACTTGTAACATGTTGCCACTTGCTCATCAATATTATTAGATTTATTGATCTTAATAATTTTTTTTGGTTTCTGAAACTTGTTAAAGTTGTGTGATGTGACATCACTCTTATCAAATGGAGCCATTGGAGTGGTGCTCTCAAATTGACTAAATTGAAGTTGATAATTATGAAGCACTACACATAATTAAGTAAAAGAGGAAAATTCAAAAAGCATAATCTGATCTCTAATGTCTTTTTGTAAATTAGAAATGAAAATATGTTGCAAATCAATATTAGGCACATGATAAGAAATCTAAGCATGAAGATGATTAATTCTACTAATGAAATCAATCAATTTTTCTTTAATTCCTTTTTTACCATGTATTAATTTAGTTAAAGAAGTCTTATGACCAATATTGTTTGAAATGGTTGAATATAATAATTGTTAAGATTTTGAAAGGAGTCAATAGAATAATGGGGAAAAGAGAAATACCATTGCAAGGCTTTATATTGAAAGGTTGTAGTGAATAGTTTAGCCATGAACCTATGATCATGAGAATAATCACTACACAATATTTGAAAGGTTTTGACATGGGTCAAAGGATCGCCTTTACCATTATAACTCTCAATATGAGAAATCTCCATGTATTGTGGAATAATGACACATATGATATCTAAGGACAAAGGACAAGCAATATCACAAGAATGAATATTGAACTTGGATTGGGTCATTGAAGCAATTTTTCATTGCAAGGAAGACATGTTTTGAGCCAAGCTATTAATAGTGGAATCGATAGAAAGAGTAGTAGATAAGTTGAAATGTTTGGTGTGTTATTAGAAATGGAAGGAATGGTAGAATATGAAAAAAGAACACTATGGTAAGTGGGATTTGATGAAGGTAAAGAAACACATGAAACACTTGTAGGAAAATTAGGAATGATAGGATTAGGGATGTTAGCATGTGTAGGATTGAGATTTTGAATGGAAATTATCGTGATAGGTGGATCATAAGTAGATACACTAGGAATAGAGGTAGAAATAGGCATGGAGGTCTCAATAGTAGTGGTACGTGGAATGAAACCTAGGTCTTGAGCACAATCTCTAATAGGCTTAAAATTGTTATAAGTGAGATGAGAGATAATATGTAAGATATTTAAACAATTATCATCATTATGAATTAGATTCCTCAAACCATCTACAATGGATATAACCTTGAGATTAGAGTTCTCTTGTCCAAACCATCGTTCAAATTTTTTATTTTCATTGGAAAGTTTTTGATATTGCATAGGAGGGACTACTAAGGCCTCATCTTCATCATGAGAAGAATGAGAAGAGTTTTTCTCCATAATAGGAATAAGATCATTGATATGCATGTTGGTATCATCAATATTCCTAGGAAAAGTGGGGGGCTTGTAATCAAAGGAACCCATAAGTCTACAACTTCTCTTAATTGGAATGCTAGAACTAGGAATCAAAGTAATAGCACTTATGCATAAGAGAATGAAAGAAATGGTAGATCTAAAGTAAATTTAAGATTTGAAAGAGATATGTAATCCAAATTAACCAAAATAGTGATTTTAAAAAATGAAAATCACACCTAATAAGAAGTATGCATCTAAATTCATACAATTAGAAAATATATGGTTGATGTAATGCATAAAATGTATATCTAAACACAAAATCAGAATTGGAATGTTATGAGTTGGGTTCATGAAAGATGTACATAAAAAAAATGAAAACTAGCAAGTGGTAAGATGTGTGGACATGTATAGATCACTTCCCTTTTCATCAATTGCACATCTAGGAAGGAAGATGTCCCACTTGGTTCAAGAGGAGACTCAAACACTAAGTGGGATAATGATTATTCTCTAAAACATGTGATTGATGAAAGGAGAATAATAAAGTAAAACAAGGTAAATGATCAACTAGGAAATTCATTGAAAAATTGGTAGAATCAAACTACAATAGATAGCCAGTGAGCTAAAATTGATGAAAATGAAAATCAGAAGACATAACTGAACCATGACATAAATATGATCTCAGAATGGTAGGAACATGATGGTAATGGAAACATGTTCCTAGGCATGATGGCAATGGTGATGTGTTTGTGGTGTTTTTGTCAGAATTTTTTATATATCATATAATTATTCCTGATCTGCCCATATATAATCCAATGACTCTGTAACATGTTCCTGCACACAAAAAAAAAGGGAAAAAGGTTGGATAAAGGGGGATTTCCTTGGTCAAACACATATTTGATAATAAACCTTAGAAATTAAATGAAATTGCAGAAAGAAAAACAAATAGAAAGATAATAATAGATTCACTTTGCATAAACCCTCATGGATAGATGTAGAAATCACTCATATCCATGAAGATCCTTGAAAGTGCTTTAAATCCAAAGAGTTGAACTTGGAATGAGATATATAATCAAGTATTTCCTTACAAATGAATAGATCTATGAATTCCACTCCTAGATCTTGAATCTAGATATGCTTAATAACACTTGCAAAGGAGAGAGAAGAAGGATAGAAGGATGGATCTTCTTGCTTGATTGAGAATTCCTCTACTTGGACATCATGAGAGAGAAACTTACATCAATTAGATAATATTTCCTTTGAATTGAATTAACTTGAAGAAATGGAGACTTGGATAATTTGATCTTGGGTTCTTTCCTTCAAATCTTGAATCAAATTGCTCTCGCTTTCTTGAAAACTTGATAGATTGATTGCCAAAAATGCTTGCATATGTTTCTTGATTACAAAATGATAAGAGATAGGGGGTTCTTATACTAACTCTATCATTTTAGGATTTGAATTTGACCTAGGCTGTCCACAAATGAAAATCCCCCAAGGAAACCCTAACATTGGGCCATAGACAAAGTTTGGGCCCAAAAATATAGGGACATGTCACCATTGGCAACATATCCCATGAGAAATGGGCTCAAATTTGAAATGGAGCTTAGGGAGAGTGAAAAATAGTGTGAAATGGAGAATTATCTTGCTAGGATTCAAACCTTGAAATCACAAAAATGGGTCTAATAGGTCCTAATAAGGAAACCAATCATGGGTGCTAAATTTTTGTGATGGTACATAAGGAATAAGTTAAGTGGATGAGAAATTGGAAGGAGGAAAGAGTTAAGTGGCAAAGGAAATTAATAAGTGGGAAATAAAAAAGGAGAGAAAAGTGGAAGGTGGAAGAGTTAAAAGTGGAGACAAATTAGCATGAAAAAGAGATAAGTGGAGTTAGAATTAGAGTGGAATTTAATAATTAAAAAATATTGATTCCCTCATAATTGGAAAATTAGATAATTACATAAATAAATTTATTTAACTGTGGGAAAAGGGGAAACAGAGGGCAAATAAATAATATATTTATTTACCAAAGGGATGACATTAGGATAAAGGACAAATTAATGGTTATTTGTTTAAGGACAAAGATTAAATAATTGTCAAAATTACTTAGTCAGATCAGTGATTGGAGACAAATTGATAGGACATTGACTAAGAGGATAAAAAATAGTAATTAGTTAAATATTTATCATTATTTAATTAATCAAAGAATGACACAATAGTGGCGAATGATGAAGATCAAATGTGCAATATAGAAGACATGTTAAAGATGGGAGTGATGGGCATTGACCATATTTTGGTGTCACATTTTCCAGGCTCTTTGAAACAATGTGATTCTAAGTGTTGTTTCAAAGAAAAAATTAAAAGATCTTTACCCTAGTGAATCAAAGGAATAGGGGTAGGATGTCCCCTTGAAAAATTGGGTAGAAATTTGACATGAGAATAATTTTTTAAAAAGAAACTGATTGCTAAAAATGATGGAAGAAATGTTAGATGGAAGAAGCAATTAGATGAAGAGATTTAGTAATGATGAAATCTTGCTTTCATAAGTGCACTTTATCATTAGAGAGTTTTATTTAATATAGAAAAATGGATGTGTTGTACCATGGCATATAAATCCAAGATGATAATGTGATCCCTTTGTATAAAATAAACACATTGTTGATAAGGAATGTTTCCATCTATCCTAAAGCATTGGACATACTTGCCCTAGAACTTCATAAAAAATACCCTATAAATAGAATAAAAATAAATAAATAAAGGACCATAAACCATCCTAACCACTCTCATCACTTGTGGATATCCGTGTGTAGCATAGGAACATGACCAAAGATAAATAAATACAAAGATAAGACTCACTGAACCAAGCAAGTCAACAACTATTCTGATCTTGTCATCAAAGTTGATAGTTTGTTTTATTGATGATGATGACATCTAGTTTTAGGAATGAAGTATATCATCTAAGATAGATACCGTATGGTTTTGACTATACCACACCTTGTATAAGACAAATGATAAGTTGGTAAAGGAAAAATTGATGATGTTTGATTGATTAGGATAAATGATTGATTGAATAATTGATAGGATAAATGATTGGACAAGTTTGATCCATCTGATTATTGACTTGATTAGATAGTTTTTCTATTGATGCATGATTTTTTAAGTGTAATGTTCGACAAGTCTTAAAATTGTGGTTTCTCAAAGGTCTGTCTTGTTGCAAAGGAACAATTTATTGACGAAATGAAAATGACTGATTATTTTTGGATTTTAATGATTTTGATTTTTTTTTATTTTTAGGATTTTAACAATATTTTACTTTTTTGTGATTTCTTTAGCACATTTTTGTTGGAAACTGCAATTGAAGCAATTGTTGTATTGTCATTGATGTCAAACCTTAATTGGTAAGACTATTGCTATCTAAGAAAGTACTATATCTATTTGATTGTTGTGAAGGGGGATAGGCAAGGTTGGTAACAATAGCACCTAGGGAAAGGTTGAGTTATCTTGATACTTCAATGAGTACTTGATTATGTGACACAATGATAAGATAATGTATTGTTTATCTAAGTAAGAATGAAGACTAAATTGGTAGGCTTAACCGAGCAAAAGTGAAGAAATGTAGTTTAAGCCGAGTGATGTTAGTGTCGACCGAGCTATTATATGACAAGTAAATTCAGTGTTGGCCGAACATCAGTTAATTGCCGAGAAAATAGTTTTTGAGGTGACCGAGCTTTCTAATGAAGACCGAGGAGTTGAACATTGTATTGACTGAGCATCAGTAATTTACATTTGAGGAAGAATTCAGATTTCCAACGGACATAGTTGAATTCTTGGATTATGTAAAATGTGTTGACTTTATTTATTGATTGTATGAAAGCATTTAATGCACTGTAAAATGTTTTATTGTAAATCTATTAAGATATTTGAGATATTTCTAGAAGGATAGACAAAGAACATAAAGTTGGAAGGATTTGATGAATCTGACCTAACCCTGAGATCTACGAAGGAGATTAAGTGGAAAAAGATGTATTGACCTAATTTGAGGAAGTATTAAGGAAACCTAAGCATGAGGTTGAATAGATGAGAGGATGTTGGAAGTATTGTTGATGTTATTGAGTGTCTAAGCAGAAAAGGCTGAAGGTGAAGTGTTGTGATTTCTTGAAGAGATTTCTGAGCAGATCAGTGATGGAGATGGTAAAGGTTCATAGTTAGTAAGACAACATGTGTGTATGGAATTGGATCTGATATTTTCAAAGTGAGTTGTATGTTTTTCAGATCATTACTACTGTTACTTTCTAACCATTGTATCAGTCAAAATCCTTTTAACAAAGGTTGACCTAACAGTCATTTGTATGAATCCTTTGAACAAGGTTTCATTCTAATGGGATGTATGTAAGTCCTATAACAAGGTGCACTTTTAACAGAGTGGTTTAAATCCTTTAACTGGGTCACACCTGACAGTGTGTTTGTAACCTTTGACAAGGTTGGATTTTCATAGAGCTCACTTTAGAAGAGTGAAAATAATAGTAACATGTTAAGAGTGGTTTTTTTCCAAATTGGGTTTCCACTATAAATCCTGGTGTTAATACTTGTGTGAATGTTTTGGTTTGAACATTTATGTGTTTTACAAGTTAGATACTATTGGATAGTGGACTGCACTGTTATATGTTTCTGTTATGCAATCAATAATGACCGAGTAGCTGTTGGTTGTTGGATCTAATTTGTTGAAGAGTTTTAAAGTTTGTTTTATACATTTGGACCTGAGAACAACTGATTCACCCCCCCTCTATGTTGTTCTAAATCATATTAATAATTGGTATTAGAGCAGTTGGTGCTTACAGAGAACAAGATTAAAGGTACTTGAAGCAAATGATCATGATGTATAAGGAGGTACCAAAGCTAAATAAGGAGAACTTCCCTGCATGGAAAAGTTTGATGAAGTTGCATCTAGCCGGTATTGGTGATTCTGCAAAGTATTATGTTGAGCATGATTATGTCACACCTATTGCACCTCTGACTGCAGATGAGATGAGAGCTAAACAAGAGCACAACCAAGAAATGTTGGAGATTGCATCTACCCTAAGTTATCCAGAATTTGAAGACATCAAAGACTACACTAATGAAAAGAAAATGTGGGACACTCTTGCAAACATCTATGGCAGTGACATAAATGTACTGAGAGAAAAAGCTGAGAGCCTAAGAGGTAAATTTGATGAGATGAGAATGCAAGAAGGTGAGAATATTACACAATATTATGGTAGAATAAAAGTTGTAAATGCTATTAGAGGAGAAAATGGAACTATTGATGATGAAACTGTGATTGGAAAAGTATTGAGAACTCTGCATCCTATTTATGCCATTAAAATTTCAGCAATTTAGGAATCTAGATGTAACCCTAACAATGCCCTTACTTTGGAAAGTTTGGTTGGTAAGCTTACTGCTTTTGAACTTTCTATGATAACTTCACTGTTGCTAATGTTGAATCTTCTTTTAAGTCACAAATGGTTTTGAGTAAGTCAAAGAAGGAAAAAGAAAGATACATCAGTGAGAGTGAAAGTGAAAGTGACACATCTGATGAAGAACTTGAGGATCTAGAAGCTCTTATGGGTAGAAGACTAAAAAGGGGAAAAGGAAAGTATAAAGGTAAACTCCCTATTATATGTTTTTCATGTAATAAAGTTGGTCATATAGCTGCTAAATGTCCTGATAGGGATGATAAGGATGAAGAAAGAGACAACAAGCATAAATAAAAAAGATAAAATAGAGCTTATTAAAGGTACGCAAGGACTACAAAGGAAAAGGTAAGAAATCCTACTACATTGTCGAAGAAGAGACTGACACTGATAGTGATGATTTTGAAATTGAATTTGTCTATGTTGCAATGAAAGATGAGTCTGATGAGGATGAGAAAACTACATTGATATCTTATGTGAAAAAAAATGATAAATGGATTATTGACAGTGGTTGTTCACATCACATGACTGGTGACAAGAGTAAGTTTGATACCTTAGATCATTATAAAGGTAGAAGTGTGAAATTTGGTAATGATGAACCATGTCCTGTTAGAGGTAAATGATTGATTAAGTTGACTGATAAGATCACTTGTGAGAATGCTTATTGGGTTGAGGGTCTTAACTATAATCTTCTGAGTGTTGCATAGCTTAATAGCACTGGCTACCAAGAGGAATTTCATCACAGGAAGGCCAAAATATTTGATGCCACCGGTGAATTGATTGGAAGTGGAGAATAGACAAGAGGTAATTTGTTCTATCTAGACCTATCTGAAGAAACATGTATGATTGCACAACTTGATGATATTTGGTTATGGCATAAGTGGCTATGTCATGTTAACTTTGATAATCTAGTAGAAATTAGTAAGAAGAAGAAAGTGAGAGGTCTACCTAGATTGAAGAAACCTGAGAATGTAATGTGTAAAGAATGTCAGTTGGGTAAGATGACAAAGTCTAGTTTTAAGAGAAAGACTTTTACTTTTGAGAATGCTTTAGATTTGGTTCATACTGACCTTTGTGGACCTGTGGGTGTACAAAGCTATTGTGGTGCTAGATATTTTATCCTGTTAGTCGATGATTATACCAGAATGATGACTGTAATGTTCTTAAAAGAAAAATATGATGCTTTTCAAAATTTTATGTGGTATTTGGATAAGGTTGAAAAGGAGATAGGTAGGAACTTGAAGTGTTTGAGATTTGACCAAGGTGGAGAATTTATATCTAATGAATTCAATCCATTTTGCAATGATAGAGGGATCAAAAGATAGATCTCTGCACCAAGAGTTCCTCCACAGAATGGTATAGAAGGGAGAAGGAATAGCTTTATCATGGATTGTGCAAGGACATTAATGATTGAAAAGAATGTTGCACAAAAGTACTAGAGAGAAGTTGTAAGTACAACTATTTATACTCTTAACTGAGTACAGATCAAAAAAGGTACAAATCTAACACCTTATGAGCTATGGCATGGGTATGCACCTAATGTAAAGTACTTTAGAATTTTTGGAAGCAAATGTTACATACTAAAGGACAATAGGAATGGAAAATTTGATGCTAAAAGTGATGAGGGCATATTCCTAGGCTATTCCACAAAAAGTAAAGCTTATAAGTGTTTGAACTCTAACACTAAATTTTTTTTGGAAAGTGTGAATGTCAAGGTTGATGAGTATGCAGAGAAAAATGAAGCTGAAAACAAAAGAGAACTAGAAGATTATAGATCTTTTGTGTATATAGAGGAAGGATAGGCAAATGACAAACTTACACCTTATGCAGAGTCTTGGGTAAGCAATGTCGAGCATCAGGAAAAAAATGCTAAGAGAGAAGAAGAACATGCTGAGTGACAAGAGGAAGTTGTCGAGTATTAGGAAGAGGTTGTCGAGCATTCAAAAGTTGAATCTGAAAATCTTGTTGGTGAACCTGAAGAGCAAAATGAAAGGAGAGCATAACCTATTTTGGCATAATATGTAAGAAGACATCACAAGCCTAAATAGATAATTGGAGACAAAGATACTGGAGTTCTGACCAGAATCAAGACAAGAGAGATGACATGTTTACTATGTGAATTTGAGCCTAAGACAACAAGGGATGCATTAGAAAATGAAGATTGGATACAAGAAATGAATGAGGAGATAGACCAAATCAAGAATAATGATACCTAGAATCTGGTGCCGAGACCAGAAAATAAAAATGTCATTGGAACTAAGTGGGTGTTCTAAAACAAGATAAATCAGCATGGTCAAATCATAAGAAACAAAGCTAGGTTGGTATGCAAGGGCTATGCACAAGAAGAAGGAATAGATTATGGGGAGACATTTTCCCCTGTAGCTAGATTGGAAGGACTAAAAACCTTACTTGCATATGTTGCCTACAAAGATTTCAAGGTATACCAAATGGATGTTAAGTCTGCATTTTTAAATGGTATATTAGAAGAAGTGTACATTGAACAACTAGAAGGATTTGTTGATCTAAACAAGAGACACATGGTTTGAAAACTAAATAAAGCACTGTATAGACTAAATCAAGCTCCCAAAGCATGGTATGAGAGACTACACAACTACCTAATATAGATTGGATTCTCAAGGACAAATGACACAAGCAATCTATACATGAAATATGAAGAAGGTAAAGGAATCTTGTTGGCTAAATTTTTTGTAGATGATATTATATTTGGTGGACAAGATGCTTTGTGTAAGAAATTTTCAAATGAAATGCAAACTGAATTTGAAATGAGTATGTTTGGGGAGATCAAATTTTTTGTTGGTTAACAAGTATATCAGATGGAGAAAGGAATTTTCATCACCCAATCTAAATATGTTCATGAGATACTGAAAACCTTTGGTATGGAAGATTCAAGGCTAGTAAGTACTCCCATGGCTACTAGACAAAAGTTGTCTAAAAATGATGATGTTGCAGAAGTAAACCAGACTTTGTATAGATGTATGATTGGAAAGTTGCAATATGTTGTACATAACAGACTAGATATTGCTTTAGCTGTTGGGATTGTGGAAAGATTCTCTACCAATCCTAAAGAAAATCACATGATGGTTGTCAAAAGGATAATGAGATATTTGAAAGGGATTGCTAACTATGGATTGTACTACAAGAAGCATGAAAAGTTTGAACTAAGAGTGTATACTAATGCTGATTAGGCAGGAAATGTAGATGATAGAAAGAATACTAGTGGTGGAGCTTTCTTTCTTGGACAAAGATTAGTTTCCTAGATAAGCAAGAAACAAAATTTCATTTCCCAATCTACTGCTAAAGCTGAGTATGTGGCTACAGTAGTGAACTACTCAAACTTGGTATGGATAAAGCAATTGTTGGTAGGCATGAAAGAAGAGATCATTGAACTGGTTGTCATCTACTATGACAACACAAGTGCTATCAACATCTCTAAGAATCCAATGATGCACACAAAGACCAAACACATCACCATCAAGTACCATTACTTGAGGGAACTAGTACAAGATAAAGAGGTCCAAATGGAATATGTGAATACAAAGGAACAACTAGCAGAAATATTCACTAAAGCTTTACCTAAAGAAGCTCATGAATATCTGAGAGGTCAATTATGGGTTCTTCCCCTAATTGAGGCTGCCTAGTTAAACAAGGAGTACTGCATCAAATGTGCTACAATGAGTATTTAACAAATTGATGTAGAGACAGGTCACACTTTAGGAGCAACCTAGAGTTGTGAAAAACACATCAAAGCCAAGAATCAGCCATAAGAAAAGATGACAGAGGGAGAAATACTGTTACTGAACAATGATATCTACATCTATAGGATGTATGTTTTAGTTGCTACTTTGGCATTTTTTTCAAAGAGGGAGATGATCACAGATGAATACACATGGTGAGATTTCATGGAAGATCAAGTAAGAGGGAGAGATTCAGTGGACGGTCATACAAGCATGGCTAATTGATTTTGTATTAGAATGAAGCTAAGGATATTATAAATATTTCTGATGGACAGATAAGTTTTGGATTGGTTGGTGATTCATGTGTTATTCATATGGTTTTTCCATCAATGCCAAAGAGGGAGATTGTTGGAAACTACAATTGAAGCAATTGTTGTATTGTCATTAATGTCAAACCTTAACTGGTAAGACTTTCTATCTAAGAAAGTACTATATCTATTTGATTGTTGTGAAGGGGGATAGGCAAGGTTGGTAACAATAGCACCTAGGGAAAGGTTGAGTTATCTTGATACTTCAATGAGTACTTGATTATGTGGCACAATGATAAGATAATGTATTGTTTATCTCAGTAAGAATGAAGACTAAACTGGTAGGCTTAACCAAGCAAAAGTAAAGAAATCTAGTTTAAGCTAAGTGATGTTAGTGTCGACCGAGCTAGTATATGTTGAGTAAATTTAGTGTTGACCGAACATCAGTTAATTGCCGAGGAAACAATTTTTGAGATGACCGAGCTTTCTAATGAAGACCAAGGAGTTGAACACTGTATTGATCGAGCATCAGTAATTTACATTTGAGGAAGAATTTAGATTTCCAACCGACATAGTTGAATTCTTGGATGATGTAAAATGTGTTGACTTTATTTATTGATTGTATGAAAGCATTTAATGCACTGTAAAACATTTTAATGTAAATCTATTAAGAGATTTGAGATATTTCGAGAAGGATAGACAAAGAACATAAAGTTGGAAGGATTTGATGAATTTGACCTAACCTAAAGATCTACGAAGGAGATTAAGTAGCAAAAGATGTATTGACCTAATTTGAGGAAGTATTAAGGAAACATAAGCATGAGGTTGAATATATGAGAGGATACTGGAAGTATTGTTGATGTTACTATGTGTCTAAGTAGAAAAGGCTAAAAGCAAAGTGTTGTGATTGCTTGAAGAGATTTCTGAACAGATCAGTGATGGAGATGGTAAAGGTTCATAATCAGTAAGCTAGCATGTGTGTACAGAATTGAATCTGATATTTGCAAAGTGAGTTGTATGTTTTTCAGATCATTACTACTATTACTTTCTAACCATTGTATCAGTCAAAATCCTTTTAACAGAGGTTGACCTAAAAGTCATTTGTATAAATCCTTTGAACAAGGTTGCATTCTAATGGGATATATGTAAGTCCTATAACAAGGCACACTTTTAATAGAGTGGTTTAAATCCTTTAATCGAGTCACACCTAACAGTGTGTTTGTAACCTTTGACAGGGTTGGCCTCACAGAGCTCACTTTAGAAGAGTGAAAATAATAGGAACATGTTACAAAGTGGTTTTTTCCCAAATTGGGTTTCCACTATAAATCTTGGTGTTAATACTTGTGTGATGTTTTGGTTTGAGCATTTCTGTGTTTTACAAGTTAGATACTATTGGATAGTGGACTGCACTATTATATGTTTCTGTTATGCAATTAGTAATGACTGAGTAGTTGTTTATTGTTGGATCTGATTTGTTGAAGATTTTTAAAGTTTTTTTTATACATCTGGACCTGAGAACAACTGATTCACCCCCCCTCTTTGTTGTTCTAAATCATATTAACAATTTTATGATTTTTATATTTTTTTGAGACTTTTTATGATATCTTTATGGATATTTTAATTTTTTTTTTTAAATCTTTTTAGGAGATTAATATTTTCTTGAGCAAGATGTATTGAATTTCCCCCAGTGTCTAGCAAGGGAGGGAAATTATGAATGGACAAATGGACTGGTAGATAGATAAAGCACAAAGGTCATTTATTATGATATTGGACCTGTTTGTGTTGCCAAGGACTATCTAGACAATAGAATAACATGTTTTTTTTAAGCTAGGGTAATCAGATAGTGCACTAGATTGCATGTGATCCACAGGAATGGATATGTCAATAGGTTTTTTTTTTTAAATTTTTTTTTGATTTTATGTCCTTAATTTATATCAAGACCAAAAGACGGATTTGGATAGGAAAATGATAGGATATGGATATGATAAGAAAGATCAAGTATGGATAAGGTGACATGGACTAAAGGTTGCAGTAATATAGGCATTATAGAGAATAGGGATGGGGATAAGATAAAAAATATGGACTAAAGGGATGTGGATGACATAAAATAGATAGGATGAAAATTCTTATAAAGATCCTTAGCCTTGTCAAGATCAAAGATAGGAAAGGGAATACATAAGCTAATAGGATAATGGAGGAAATGAAAAAGGTATGATAGGATAATATGGATGAAATCTGCCCCAGGTATAGAATGCAAGAGGTTCATAGATTAGACATGATGCCTATTTGCTAAGTTTGCATCATGGTACTTTCCCAAACTGTCTATTTGCTAGGTTTTCACTTATGGATGAAATTATTTCTCTTTCCTCAATTTTTTCTTTTTCTTAAAAAAAAAACTTTTTATTTTTTTATTTTTTGAATTTTTTAGTAAGATAATGGACATATGATAAGACATGGAGGAAGGACTGAAGCATCTTTCTCTTTGGATGGTGATTTTGAAGGACATCTAATAATGGACCATAACTATTGATGGTATGCTCAAAGAAATTGGTAGGGTAATGGAAAATGGAGATAACATGGATGATTGGATGAACTGGATAAGGATTTAGGTAAAGGATCAGATAGGATGGATAAAATATTAGAAAATAGGTGTTGAATAATGAAGGGAATGTAAAATAAAAATAAAAATTGAGTGGATGAGAGTGTAGGCAAAAACAATATTTCCACACACCTTGAGGGGTGATGGAGTGATGAAGGAAAATAAGATTTTGGATTTGACAAAGGAATGGATATGGATTTTGGGGCATAAGGACCCAAAATGGATTTGGAAGGTTGGATATATTTATATGGAGGGATAACAATTTTAAATGCCATCTTAAATTTTTTGTTCGGACAATGTGCTTCAAGAAACTTCTTGAGAATCCACATAGATTTTGATTTTTCATTCTTTTGTGGGTCCTTGGAATGCATTGCTTACACAAGCGATTTAGGAATCCATATGGATTTTGAATTTATTTTTTGATTAATTTACCTTTGTGACCTTTTGGAATTTTCTATTTCTTTTTGGACCTTTGTTTGTACATGTTTATTAGACTAGACATGTTGATCCTTGACTACATGAGGATTGCAATACTTATGGACTTTATGTTTGGCATCCAAATTGCTTGGAAAATGAATGGGATTCATGGATGGATAGGAATGATATAGAGGATTTTTAGATGGATGGAAGGTCCCCAAAGATGTGTTCCTTTGTTGATATTGATGTCGGAAATGGTAAGTGGATTGTGAGCTAGTGGATGGAGGAACATATGGACCTAAGATGGATGGAAGGGATGAAGGGGAAGGTATATGTTTGGATTTATATTTTTTAGGGATACCAATGTATTGAGAGTGAGGTATGTAACTAATTCCATGATCATCTTAATTTTATTTTACATGAAATGGGTCTAATATACCTTTTCCATGGAGGTATAACCCTTTAAATCGATAACACACAATTTGACCAGTGGGATATTTTCTACAAGGCATGAGTCTATTTTGAGGTGAATATGAATGGAAGAACTAATACGATCATGAAATGGATAATATAGGATGAAAGTGGAGGATCCCATTTAAAATGTATGGGGTTCATGAATAATTTGCACAAATGTGTTGGCATCATGAGGGGGATCAAGAAGAATAATGGGATCCTACAATTGACTAGGAGAAATGACATGATCATTTAATAGGATAGGATCTTCTGATAGACATGGAGGATTAGGACATGGAGATGAAGGGAGGGATTTATCATGAGGAGGATATAAAGGGATGGTGGGATCTTGTGGTGGATATAAAGGTGAAGGGACATTTTGATCTTGAATTGGAAAGGGATCATTTGATTCTATTTTAAGGGTTCTTTTCTCTTGTCCTTGATCAAAATCATTGGAAAGAATGAAATAGATGTCATGATATTTTTTAGGGAGTGGAGGGTCAACAAGACTTGAATGGACACTTTTTTCTTGAGACAGAAGGGGATCATCTTTATGATGGATAGGGATGGTGGGATTGTCACGGGGCTCAAGGAAAATAGGATCTTGGTCAATAATTGGATGGGACTGATCATTATTGGTATCTCGATCATGATTTGTTTTAGGAATTATTTCTTTATGCTTTGGATCATCCTCTTGACATGGGGTATGACTTAGAATATGCATGGGAGCTTCTAGCAAGGATTCAATATTTTGACTTGAGGAAGATGGAATTTACATGGGACTCTTTGGAATGAGATTGATTGAAAATGAAGCACATGTTGGTAGAAATTTTGGTATTTATAAATTAGGGATTGGATTTGTATCAAGAAATGGACTATCCTATCCCTTTGAAGGTTGCATCATTAGACACGTCACTTGATGGAGATGGTTGAAACCACTCTTGTGAAGCTTTAGGAGATGAATGAGTGGTAAGAGACATGAAGGATCTTAGGAGGCATATCTATTATTGATGTAATTACTTTGGAGTGAGCTATTTATAGACACATGAAAGTGATTTTGATTTTTCTCATCAATATTTTCTTGTGCATAAACTAGTTTTCGAAGAAAAATATTGAAATCTTTAGATTAGGATTTTTGTTTCTTGGGAAATCTTGTTTGTGATACCACATTGAAATTAGCATGTTGTAAGGAAATTATTGATTGAATTCATTGTACAATGGGTTCCTCATTTATTATGCTTGATTGGTGTCCAAAGGATGATATCTTCATGGATGAACTTGTGTTTGTTTGGAAAAAACATTGGTGGTAAATTTGAAGACATAAGAGGATGTTCACTAACATGTGATGTGATCAAAGGAAAATTTCTTTGTGACATTGATATAGATTGAATTGTTTGCACAATTGGTACAATGGATTGTGTGATTGCTTGAGGGACACTTGATTGCATTAAAATAAAAATTGATTCAAAATTGGTTGTGTCCCTAGTTGAATTATGCCATACTCTGGTTGAAAGGTTTGATTTGGGATATGGTTGAATGAGGTTTTATTTATTGATGATTAATTTGGAAGTTGGTTGAATGAGATTGGATTGAAATTAGTGTTTATTTTTTGAAATTGATTTGTCATGTTTGTCTGTTGGATGAGGGCTAGTAAGTTTGATTTTTAAATGAGATCTTGTATGTCCACTTTCCCAAGGTTTTTATTTGGACATCAAAGTATTTTGGACATCTCAATTCTACTCTTTTCTATCTTTTCCACTTTTTGTTATAATATCTCAATATCTTGAGCTAATTTTTACTATGGTAATGGAGAAATAGGGATGAAATTTGTTGGGATATTGTAAGGTTGATCCAAATCTTGGGACATGTAGGAATTGGATTGATGTGATTGATTTTTGGATTGTAATAACATAGTCTCATGAGAGTAGGAAGGTTGATCTTGGGGTGATGTTGTTTCAATTGGAGAGTCACCTTCTCTATGATACCTATTGTTAGTCCATTTTCTTGTCATTGCCAAAAATCCTAAGAAAATGGTCTTATCCTTACAAAATCTTGTGAAGTTGCCTTGTCCTATTGCAAAATAGTTTTGATCAGTGAAGATGAATAATGATGTTTTGTGTCTTGCGTTCTTAGTCAAGGATAGTTTAAGGTGTGTACAAGCTCCAGTCAAGATCACATGTGCTTAAATGCAAAAACAAGAGAGATATGGCTATTTGAAGGTCTGAGAAATAGGTCTATCTATAATGCTAGGGTTTCAAAATTTGTCTAAGTCCACAAAACCCTAGCCAGTTCTATTTCTTCATTACCTTTTTTGGGCCACTTAAGTTCTCTTTCTGCATGTGCCTTTTCCTTTTCCTTTGTTCACATATTCTCCTGATCTTGGCAATCTATGGCCTAACATTTAGTGATCTAGCGGGTGGTCTGGTTTTCCTTTAGTCACTGAATCTCGTAATGAAATGGCTAAGACACTTAATATTTAATGATTTGATGAGGGTCGTTGATGCAGATCAAGATCGATGGCTGGCGCTAGTTCTCGTAATGAAACCCAAGGTTAAGAAAATATCCAGTGAATGCGAGGTTGCCCCAATCACGTAATCTCCAAGTCTGATCGTAGTTAAAGGCTGGTCAAGGTTTTCTTTTTGTCACTGGATCACCAAATAAAAGATGAGTTAAGTCGAGAGCTTGGTGATTCAATGATAATTGTGGATATTGATCTAGCTCAACGGATGGTGTTTAATCTCATGATTAAACTAAGGTTAAGGATTTTATCTAATGATTCAGAGATAAGGGTGTTCACTAATTCTCATGATTTAATTAGGGTTAATGCATTTGTTCAGCGATCATGAGATTGCCTTAGTCACATGATCTCATGATTAAGATGAGTTAAGTTAAAATATTTCATGACTTAGCGGTGGCCATTGATGCAATTTAGATCAGATGTTGGTCGCTTATTCTCTAGATGAAACCTCAGGTCAAGGAAGGATTATGCGATCACGTGAATGCCTTCAGTCGCAAGATCTCTGGTTTAGATCCTAGTTAAGCCAAACATTTAGTGATCATGAGTTCCTTCAATCACTGAACCACTAGATAGAAGTTGGGTTAAAGATAAAGCCAGTGCCAGATGTGCTGATGTGCGTGATTCTAATTGGTTACTAGGTAAATGATGTGGCCGGATAATTTTAAAGGCTCAAGTGACTGTTGTCAATTTTTGAGGACTATTCGATGTGCTAGGAAATGATAGAGATCGATGACCATGTTTTAAACTTGACCAATTGACTGTTGCTACCAGAGATTTAAATTATCTAAGGGTTTTCTACAAGTAAAGGACTGGTTAAAAGTATCAGATTTCCATAATCCATTACAAATGACTATGTGTGCTTCTGGATTTGATTGTGTATATTTTTAAGGTAATGAAGAAATAGAACTGATGCTTAAAAATATACACAATCAAATCCAGAAGCACATATAGTCAAAGGACTGGTTATTAAATGCATGGGCAACTGATCTACTCAATTTGATCTTGTACACTATCACAGTATGGTCCAGAGGAGTGCTTATCTACAGAGGATTCCATGTCATGAAAAAATAGGTGAATTAGTCACTCAATCTATTATGGAGGTGAAGTAAACAGGGAGCTAAAATGATGCAATTTCCAGTCTCTAATGTACCAATTGGGATTTTGGCCATAAATGAAGATCAAATTGGATATAATTTCTCTGGATTTCCTGGCATGTCTTTTATGTAGTAATTTCTCGATTGAATCTAGTTGGTGTGGTTGTTGGAAACCCTAACCCTGTCCTAGTCATCTATAGCTTGTTGCATCCTAGTTTTTAGGGATCCCAAGATGACTAGTGACTATATATAGCAACTTGTTGTATTTTTCAAAAGATGGTGAAATTGGTAACTGAATAGAGAGAGCTTGGATCTAGGGTTTGGTTCTAGCATTTTATCATTTTCAATTTATTGATACTGAAATTTTTAATGAGAATACACTTGAATTCCATCTCATATTTGTGAATGTCTTCTTGTTTTGATCTTGAATTCTTATATGTTAATGTTGCAAAGCAATTTAATATATGGTTTACAAAGTAAATTGTGAAGTTGTTCTTGAGTTCCTTCAAGGAAGGATTAAATTCTTAAGGATAGACTCGGAGAATTCATAGTTCTTATGAGAATTTGATGTTTGAATGTGAGAGTGAGAGGAATAATAGGCAAAGCACTTATTTTGGATTTGGGTGTGTTTGAGTTAAGTTTTCTGTTGATGTATGTTGTATTTGACTCTGTGCCCTAGGATAAGACATTGATATGTTCTCAGGAAGTAGTTCTTCATCATCAATCAACTTATAAATGATAAAATATTTCAATCAATGTGTCAAGGACATCAATGCTTAATATTTACTGATTCCTTTAAGAAGTGAATCCAAGGTACACTCGCTTGAGCGTTAAGGCTCAAAGTGTAGGAGGACTAATATCCCAGTCCTTGTTAATTGTCCCTTTTTCTTGTCAGATTTGGAGTGGGTCACAAGAGTCAGAGACATTTGTTTGTCAATCATATTGTAAATCTACAAGTAGAAAGAAAAGGAACCAACACCAGTAACACCAAGTCATCATGGTTGTTTTGGACTTTGATCAAGTCTTCTTGGTGATAAAATTGGATTGATGCTTTGATTATTTTGTCTTATAGAATCTTAGAATCTTGTTTCAATTATGAAAACTATGACTCTAGGAGATGAGGGACAAATGGAACTTAAAATTTTCTAAAATGCAACCTATATTTTTGGAATTTGAAAATCCAACTTAGGGATGAAATGCAACCTATATTTTTGGATTTTTCAATGCAATTTAAGGATGATAATACAAAAGGATACAAACTAAGAACTCTGAAATGAAAACTAAGTTTTTGGGTTTTGGGACTTTGTAAATCTTGTAAAAAGGAAGCTTGAAGGTATAATCCTAGGGAATTGAAGTGAGATCAAGAGCTTAAATGATCAAAGAACAAGTTAAAAGAAAAAGGACCAATCCAAACCTATCATTGACAAGATTAGGTATTAATTTAAAGATGATGCCGATGTAAAAAGGATGAAGTGTTTGTTGATGAGGTTGATATTCTCTATTCAAGGACACAAGGTATAGCCCTAAAAATTAAATTCTTGGGATATGCAATATCTAGTTTAGGTTCTAATTGAAAAATGAGGATTCTAATACAAGAAAAAAACTATTATAATGAGAGGATAATGTAACTATAATGAGGGAAATGATAATGCCAAAGGTTTATGATGAAGAATAATATGCAATCATGAGGGAGACAAGTGCAATAATAAGGGTAATGAATGCAAAAAAAATATGGCCTTAGACCTAAGGCAATAATAATGACTATGCAATGAATGAGGCAATGATTAGGAATATGAAATCAAAATGAGGGATAATGAAAGGATTAATGAAAAGGTTCTAACCTAAGGAGAAACCTATTATTGAAACTAGATTCCATGCCTTTGACAAGTTTGGGGACTCCATGTTGAGAGGTTTGATCAAGTTTGAACAACATTTTGAAATGTTTTGGGATAACGTGTTGAGGATTTTAGTGAGGTTTTTGAAGATGCAAATTTTTTTAACACTCACACAAGACACATCAAGTAAAATGGTTGTTTTTGACTTGAATCTTTCAAACAATTTATAACTTAGGCTTGTGAAAGGATAGTACTTGTTGAATTCACTTGAAATAAAATACTACATTTAATCAAATAGATAGATTCTTGGAGGCACTGCCCACCCCTTATACAAAATAAACTTCTTAGGTGCATCAAGAATTGAATGTCTAAATATATGAAAACCTAGAGAAATTTCTATCTTGAATTAAAGAGTACATGAGGGGTATCTTCAAGATGCACATATCACAATCTCTACATTAACAAGTAGGGTATTTGGGCCACTAAACAAATGGTTTCTAGTAAAAAATTCAATCGACACATTACAAGAATCCAACAAGATGCTAAAGGATCTAACCAATTCTACTAAGGGTATAATATACACAAGGTATGTCCCTTTTTGTACTGGCACCATACGGTAAGCGCTAATATCGACCAAACTTGGCTTTGACATTATCCTTACTTTGTATAGTAGATCAATTGAAACCCACTCGAGGTTGTTCCCTTGGGGTGAGTACCTCTTTTCCCACCAAGGAAGGCCTCTCTAATAGGGTTCTAATCTAAATAGAATGTGCTAAACCACCAAATACTATGAGAAGAATTAATTGACCTTAAGAAATTTATATATGCTCTAATCTAACAAAAAAAACATAGAAATTGCAACAACAAGCATACATGGTATTTATCAAATGTCCTACAAGAAACCCATTATTAGTTTGACCAAGAAATATTCATCCCATAATTTCCATAATGTTTCACAAATTGATTAGTAAGACATAAACCTTATGCTAATAGAATTCAAAAGTGATGAAAAATAGAGAGAAAACATTAAATCATAGACATGTTATACCTTCCCAATTGTGAAACTCTTCTCCCAACTATGCAATGAAAACATCCAAATTGCATATAAATAACTTCTAACTGAGAAAAAAATAAACCTAAGTATGCATCATAACATCCTAAGTGCCCTAAAATAGTGCTAAGTGCATAGAAGCTCGCACAGAATGCATATTGACATGTAGATTTAATCAAAAACTTGGATTTTGATAGGAATTTGATCAATTAAATTCTTGATTAAATCTAATTTTTGAAATTAGAATTTCATTCCTTTATTCTATTTAACTACATGAGATTTATATCTGATTTAAGCCTACTAGTTAAGCTAGATGAAGTTTGACATTCATTTTAAACCTAATTGAAGATATTTAATTAATTTTAAACCCCAAAAATATATGCGAGATTTATTTTAGGCTTATTAGATGGTCAGATTAATAAAAAATATGCATGTCCAATAAAAATACAAAATCCCAATGAAATTGATTATAACATTTCCAACAACCCAAGTGCACAATTTTAAGCCTGAATGCGTAGGATTTACTTCCAATTGCACATAAAGAAAACCAAGTGAACAAAAAGGTCCCTTAACTACATATAATTAGTGTCTAAGTGCACACAAAGATCCCCAAGTGTGAATAAGTAAGCACCAAGTATGCAGAACCTGTAAAACATAGAAAAATCTGATCAAAATAGGCATGTTCACATTGAGTTCACCAAAATGTAGACTAGGAATTAGGGTCATTAGGTAAAATGCATGAAATAAGTCAACCACTAAACTTTAACAAAATGCAATTGAAGTCTCAATCAAAACATTAGAGATATCAATAAAGAGTGCATAAAAACATGAAAACTAGAGCAAAGACACCCCCTCAATATGGCTCCAATGCCTTTTATTTCTTCTCCAAATTATGATATGTTTCTCTCTTTATGAAAAAGTATACCTATAACATGAAATAAAAATGGAAATAATGGTGAGATTACTCAAAAAATGTGATTAGGAGAAATGGAAGAGATGGACTTAATTTATAGAATTTTGAAACTCGAATCGATGAATATGATTGAATTGGTTCGACAATAAGGATTGAATGTGAGGACTCAAAAAATGGGAGATTTTTCATAAACTATAACACATTCTAGGTTTCAAATGGACTTATGTTAAAAATGAGTGAAGGCTCATTTGGAAATGGACAAATTGGATAGAGAGTTAATCGAGAAGGTGTAACACTTCAAAAAGGGAAGGTATAAGCACCAAATTAGGGATGGGAAAGTTAGAGATTAGTAATAAGTAATTAGTAATTTAGGAATTAGAAATTAATTAAAATTAATAATTCCCATATTTGACACAAAAGATGAATTAATTAATTACAGAATTAAGTAATTGGGAAACCATAGGAAAGAGAAGGATAAATCAAATTTATTTATCAAGTGATCAGATTTAGGTTAAGGATAAATTATGAGTTATTTGTCCTAAAGATGAGATTTAATTAATCAATCATACTCAAAAAGATCAAATTGATGCAACTTAGAGGATGAATGTTAGTAATTAATTATATAATATTCATTATTTAATTAATGAAGGACACAATATAAAAAAATTGATGAATATCACATGTACGACAAAGAAGACAATAAGGAAATCGATGAAACAACATTTTAATCATAACATCAAAGTGTTAAAAAGTGGCACCGCAGGTGTTAGCCAATTTTTATTGTCTACAACCATAGTGTAGTTGGAAGTTTGATGCATGTTGTGACTTGTACTAGACCAAAAATTTCTCAAGCAATGAGAGTTCTTTCTAGATATATGTCTAATCTTGGTAGAGTTTATTGAGAGGCATTTAAAAGAGTCTACATATATTTGAAGGGTACCTTAGAGAATTCTTTGTGTTACCATAGTAATATGATTGGAGACAAAATCTTCCTTGATATTTGATGAGACAATTTATTGTCTCTATTTTGTGATAAATTTATGCTTTGTTGAAACATTTACAATACATTCATGAACTTATAACTATATGAACTTGTGATAAGTATAGTTAGAACCACCAAGATTATGGGTAGTGTTGATGCGTGTTTTATGACTCACCAAATAGTAGAACAAAATACTGAGATATATTATCCTCTCTTGAACAAAGTACTGCGTATGCTAAGATTGCAAAAAAGATCATACGATAACTCCAAGGTTCCTTGACTCGTGGATATATCCGGTGTTGATGTGATTTGTTGATGATCACAAGGGGCCTTACATTTTCAATCCTTTATGTCATGATGAATATGGTTACTATCAAAAGATTTTCAATTAAGTGCTATTTTTTGGGTTTTCACCGGATATACAGAAATAAAAAGGGTTTAGGGTTTAGAGATCCTAATCTACTCCTAAGGGTAATGATAGCCAAGGAAAGTATTTTGATGGATGAGTTTCTTAATTTACCAAGTCTCGCTTCGCCAAGTCAAGCTATAACTACACGTAGACCGATGCAATCTTCAAAGGTTTGTACAAATGATTGAATTTAAGCACATGGATAAGGGTTCAGGCTAACTTTGCACAACACTTTAGAATCACCAAAACGTGAAAAGTATGAACCAAAGAAACTCATCAAAACATGGTTACTATCAAAATATTTTCAATTAAGTGCTATTTTTTGGGTTTTCACTGGATATGCAGAAATAAAAAGGTTTTAGGGTTCATAGATCCTAATCTACTCCTAAGGGTAATGATAGCCAAGGAAAGTATTTTGATGGATGAGTTTCTTAATTTACCAAGTCTCGCTTCGCCAAGTCAAGCTATAACTACACGTACACTGGTGCAATCTTCAAAGGTTTGTACGAATGATTGAATTTAAGCACATGGATAAGGGTTCAGGATAACTTTGCACAACACTTTAGAATCACCAAAATGTCAAAAGTATGAACCAAAGAAACTCATCAAAACATCATCATATTGTCTAAAACATTCATTACACTTTGTCTACTAAACTTAATCTAATTGAGAGAATAATGAGACCAAACAAGCATTAAGAAACATCAAATGATCACCACACTTCAATGAACATTCTATTGTCTCAATAGCTAATAAGCAAAAATCTCAGAATTCACTCCTTACAAATGAGAAGAAGAGGCCTTTATATAGGTCTTCAAAAACAACAAAAGGCCTGGATCAAAACAATAACCGATGGCCTAGATTTTGCCACCTCAGCCCTAATTAGGGTTAGGGCATGGAAGAGGGAATCTAAATTAATGCAAGGAAGAAACCACTACCGTAGTGGGTAATAAATGCCCACCATTCATGCTCTTTCAAGAAGAGAGTGGGGTGTCATAAATGACCATTACATGTATGTCCACTATGCATCAAATGCACTATTTTTCTTGAATGGATTATTCTAGATACCCCTCCTCAAATGCGTTGACTTTGACTTGAAGAATCTTTGACTAATTGATGAAGATGATTGACTGCCATGTTAGCTTGCTTAGATTTGGGGAATATTTTTTAATTGCATCATTTTGTAACTAAGTTTCACTTTGATTACTTCATCTGAAGATATCTTCCTTTGATCACTTCCTTCCATGTACTTGCTTGATACTTCATCTTCTGGAAATGGATCAAACTCCTTTGTTGATGATTCTACCAATTTGGATTTTCCTCAAATGGCAATTCCTTGGTCATGTTCTTGGACTTTGAGAAGGAATTTCAAGATGTGACATTCTTCCCTTTGTATATTTGCACTTGAATTGGGATCTTTGAACCTTAGACGCCTTGAACTTGATCACTTAGATCGTGATGTCTTCAACACTGCAACTGGAGACCTGGAACTTGAATGTCATCCTTGATCATGCAGGGCTGGAATCCTTCCTCTTGCAAAAATGAAATAATCAACATAAGAATCACATAAAAATTGTTTCGTATTTTCTCTTTGAAACTTTCCCCCTCTTAAAAAAAATAAAATCCTTTCTAAGATTTTCCATGCTCTGAAATTTTGCCTCGATGATCGATTTGTGACTCGATGTGTTTTGACTTCTGAGTACATTTGGGCATGAGTTTATGAATTTCTTCTTTCACACATTCTGTGACTTCCTTCATTTTGGACTATGGGCGCATCTTATCACATGCTGAGGATTTTGTCTTTTGTCACATTTCGTGACTATCTTTGTTCGTGTTCAAGAAAACATCAGAGCAAGATTTTTTTGTGAGTTGAGAATTTTGTCCACTGCACCCCTTCCATGATCAGCTCTCATTTGTGCTTCCAATCTCCTTGGGGTTGGAATCTTAGTGTGTTGTGGAATTTGTCCAAAGCAGAGAATCTATTAGCAAGTGCCTTTTGCACTCGAGAGAAGACCAAAGCGGGATTTGGAAGGTGGTCACAAAATTTTTCTTAAGAACACATTCTATGAGCTGTTGCTATTTGCACTTGCTAAGAAACCAGAGCGGGTTTTCTACCTTCTGATAGATTACTTTATTTGGAAGTCTTATGTTGACTGTGTTGATTCTCACTTCCTCCATCCTTGGAGTAGGATTTGGAGGGAGTGACATACTTCTTTTTTGTTCTGTAGTCCATTGACCTCATTAACCTACGCTTCCAATCTCCTTGGAGTAGGATTTGGAGGGAGTGGTAGACTTTGTCTTGAGAATACATTCCTCCATCGAGGAAGACTTGTGCTTCCACCATCCTTGGAGTGGGATTTCAGGCATGTGAAGGAATTTGTCCATAGGACTCATTCTGTGAGTGCATGCTATTTATAATCCAAGGAATGTAGGAGTGGGATATTGGATAAGTAACGAATTTTATCTCGAGAAACTATTTCATGACCAAGGTGGAAATGTGCTCCATCATTCACAGGGGGATAATTTGGGAGCAGTCATGGATGATTTCATTTAGCCTTATTCCCTGGCGTGCGTGAGTAGAGAATCAGTCACATTATTCATTTAGTATTATTCCTTGACTAGGTTGTGATCCTATTATTGGCTTTCATGCTTGGAGTGGACATAGAATGTCTTGTGGATGAATTTTTGTTCCAAAACATTAAGCTGAATGTGCATTACCTTTTCTTGAAACTCCTTCGCAGATTCCTCTATCCCTTCTATTTTAATATTCTTGGGAGGCAAGGGTTTTGTTTGAGATGACTGCTAATAGAGCACAAACCAAAAAGGGCTAGGCTGGACAGGAGGGAGAGGGGTCTCATTGCAGATGAGCGAGTTGTGAAATAGGTCACACAAGGTAGTTAGATATGACATGTTTTTCTAAACATTATATATAAATTGTAGTACTTCATAGAGCTACTTTAATCAATCGTCTAATATTTGGGTAAGAATTCACTAGTTGACTTGTATACATATCACATGCTACTAACCTGCCAGGAAAATAAGGAGCAGCTGAGGGAGTGGATTGACCGCATTAAAGAAGAGGCGTTGAAGTTATAGCTATGATAAAGAAAGCCATCATAGCATTGAGGATCATGCCACTACTAGAAAGGGAGCCATCATTACAAAGAATATAGGAAACAACTCTGCTATATTTCCTCAGTGCTCATTAGTCTGTTAAAATCAATTATCCAAACTTTATTGTACTATGTCGTGGTTGTTATATTTCCTTCTTCTATGGTGAGACTTAGTCATAATTTACTTTCATGCTTTCAATAAGTGTCAACCCTCTATATAAAGGGATTTTATTGGTTTAGTTATGTAATGAGAAAATATACACGTTTGTTGTGTTCAATATAACAGAACTACTCTTTCTGTGTTTCATGTATTGTTCCATTACTATGTAATCAATTTATGAGAATATAATGAAAGAGTGATTTTGAAGTATCTTTTGTGTTAGTAGTTAGTAGAAGCCAACCAAGGGGGCCCACTTGGGAGGTTGAGTATATTAGGATAGTAGAATTTCTTTCTGCTTTTTCCATGTTTTCAAGTAGAAGTTATTGTTTTACTCCTCCAGCATTACTACTATGAATGTTCCTGTAGCACTTGTAGAGATAGACATAGTGAATGCTTTGAGTTGTTAAATAGGCTTAGGTTAAGTTCACAATCTTTTAGTAGTAATTTTATTAAGTAGTTAAGTGTTCTTACTTTCCTACAACAATAACATCGGTTTCTTTCATGCATTTTATCTTCCTGTAGCATAGGTAGTATGACTCTTTGAGGGACTTGGTGCACAAACTATGCTGTCCCATTTCAAGTCTACATCCCTAGGTTGACAATCTAAATGCATTTCATGATGGGAAAAGTAATCCTTAGTATGAATACATTATTCCTAAGAGAGACAATGGCATGATTATCATTACCTATTGTGAGACTATTCATTTTCGGCCCTATTGGCGGGGATGGTGTCAAATTGAGAACCTTAATAAGTCATTCATTTTTAAGATAATTTTTCATTCTTAGTCAATAGTTATTAGTTGTGGACTTGCTTCACAAGATCATTAACTCACTTTCATGCATCAAAGAAGGTGAGATGTTCATGGAATATTTCTCCCAAAAGAACCTATTAAATTGAAAGAAGAATTTGAAGAACTTGAGTTACCATTTCTAGATGCAAGTCTTGAGTTTGCATCATCATCTTCAACAGAAGGAGATCCTCTTGATCCATTTGACCTTTGCCCTTTCACAAAGATATTAGCTAGTTTCCTTGATATTTCTAATCTAGGACCACCTATTTCCCAAAACCTTTTGGTTAATAATACTTTCCAACCATAGTTTCATTATCCAACACCTCTAGTAATGGCAGCTCCTACCTTTCCATTTCCTATTCCAAGCCTTATCAACAATCCTAATATCAAGAACATGCCTGCTTCGGCCCTTCCAAAGTTCTATGGCCTTATTACAAAGGACCCTGACACCTTTTTGTTTGAGTTTGACATTTTGTGTCGAAGTTTTGACTATAACACTGATAGTCATAAGCTTAAGCTATTCCCAACAGCATTGAAGGAGTCAACTCTTAGATGGTTCATGGGCTTAGGAGAAAATGTTGTAACTGATTGGAATGGGATGAGAGATTTATTTCTATAGAAATATAAGGAATACTATAAAGGAGGTGATTTAAAAGGACATGACATCTTTTGAATGTCACAGAAAGAAGATGAGACCCTGGAGGACTACATAACATGCTTCTTATACAATGTGTAGAAGAATCCTCAACATGTGAATGATAATTGCCTAGAAGCATTGGACCTTATTGCTGGAGGAGATGTATCTCAGTCTTCTTGGGATGATCTCAAGAAAATTTGTTTGAATTATTCCAGAGCAACATTAAAGAAGGGCAGAGGATTCCGTCCAACACTTGCAAATGGAAGTGGCTCCAGCATTTCAAAGATAGAAATCTTAAACCTGCTATCAGAATTAAAGCAAGACATCATTAATGAGGTTGCTACACACTTGGACATGATGACTACCAAGAAGAAGCATGTAGAAGTGGAGGCATAGCTTGCTAAATATTGTCCCCATTACCGCAAGAAAAAGAAGGATTGTCACTGCAAGCTAGTTGTGAACCTGGAGAATCAACACCTTCCAACTGAATACTTAAAGATAGGAGAGGACAAGAAAGTGTTCTTTGTTGCTCAACATCGGCCATGGGACATGAGACAAGGTATGCCTCAAGACCCAATGCAAATTTCAAATCCTTATAATAGTCGTGGAAAAATTAGAATGTGCAAAATCCTCCTTAGTACACTCAATCTAACTGGAATAATGCCTAGCCCAATAATCAACAGAACCCGTGGCTTAATCCACAACCACCCCAATGGTCACAACCTCCAAACCAATGGTAATCACCACAAGGAAATTATCAACCCAATAACTAGTGGAGAGGACCTCAACAATGGCCTAATCAGAATCTTAGGTATCCACCTTTTCCACCTCTAGTGAATCCACCTACAATTATGCCACCTCCTATAAATACAAGTCCTCAAAAGTAAACACAGTTACCTACTCAGCCACAACTGAATCCAAATAGTCAACAACAACAACAACAAATGTATGCTACTGATGCTTAGCAGTACCCTTCTTATGCACTCAACATAGCTGATATACACCTAAGATCAGGTACTACCTTGCTTGCACCTAAACCCCCTTTTATCAAAGAAGTGCCAAACCTTCCTGCAGCATCAGTACCATCTTGAGAAAATGATTTTCCAAATATAGTTCCCCTAGCTAATGTCTCCAATCCAGCTAATGTTCAAACATCAGTAAAACCTCCTTTTCCTTAGAGGCTTAGCTTGGACAAACCTATACCAAAAGAAGACCAACCATTTAATATCCTTGACCAACTAAAAAGTATGCATGTACAAATTTCTCTATTTCAAGTGATTAAAGATGTTTTTTTCTATGGAAAAGAAATCAAGGAAGTTTGTCTCAAAATGCCTAGATGAAAGAAAATGGATCCCAAAATAGTTCATGTTATAGGACAGCTAGCTGATATCATGTTGGGAAAGTTTGTAATTCCAAAATATTATGATCCTGGGAGCCCAGTTGTTAATATCATCATTAATGGTTAGTCTATCAAAAATTCTTTAATAGACTTAGGTGCTATCATTAATGTAATGACTAAGGATACTATGAATAAACTAAGTATAGAAGGTTTGTGATCTACTCCAACAATATTGCAACTGGCAGATAGTTCTACTGTCACCCCTGATGGGATGATAGAAGGGATGATAGAAGACATAATAGTTTCCCTAGACTCCTGGGAATATCCTATTGATTTCATGATTTTATCACCAAAGGTCAATCTTGCTAGTTACCCTGTTATTCTAGGATGTCCATGGTTAGCAACAGTTGATGCCAACATTAGTTGTAGATCAGGAAACATCACAATTTTAGATGGGCAAGCAACTAAGAAACTAACATTATATCGTCCAACTCAACTCCAACTAGATTTAAGCACCCCTATATGGCTAGATTTAGGAGATGGGGAAGAAGAGTTGAACTCTGTGGGTCAACTCATGATGTTACATAGGTAGTATTTTCTAAAGTTGCAAGAGGAAGATGCAGTGATTAGAAGCATCCGAAATAATGACTATGTTCTGATCAAAGACATTTTCGAGAGCTCTATGTTGGAGTTAACTACATATGAGAACCATGTTGAGGACTATGTTTTACCATCAAAATCCAATATTATCCATTAGTTACTACCCTGTGAAGTATTTACAAGTCCTATCTTTGAAGTATCCATGCTTAACCTCACCACTACTGTTGAGCTTTCCAAGGGTCATAACCTTCATGTTAATAGCAAGCTGTCCTCACAACAGTTGGAGCAATTAACCAAACTCCTACAAACACATAAAAAATCCTTTGCATGGGACTATGGGGATATGAAGGGACTGAGCCCCACACTTTTTACACATAGGATTTATATCAATGAAGGAAGCCTACCACTCTACCAGCCTCAGAGGAGGATTAACCCAACATTAAGAGAGATAGTCAAAATAGAGTTACAAAAGCTGCTAGATGTTGGATTTATATATCCTATCTCTGATAGAAAATGGGTATCACCCTTGGTCATAGTGCCTAAAAAGGGGGGTAAATGGAGAATCTATGTAGATTATAGGGAATTAAACAAAGCCACAAAGAAAGATCATTTCCCCTTACCTTTCATTGATCAAGTACTTGATACTTTAGCTGGTAAAAAGTATTTTTCCTTTCTTGATGGATATAGTGGATACAATCAAATTAGTATTGCTCTAGAGGACTGAGAAAAGACAAAATTCACATGTCCCTAGGGAACTTATGCATATTATGTCCTACCATTTGGGTTGTGTAATGCTCCAACAACATTCTAGAGAGTTGTAGTTAGTATTTTTACTAACATTTCACATGATTGCATGGAGATATACATATATGATTTTACAACATTTGGGGTCACTTTTGAAGAAGCTCTACACAATCTAGAAAAGGTACTGATTAGGTGCAAGGAACACAATCTCTCTCTCAATAGTGAGAAATGTTTTATGTTGATGCAAGAAGGTGTTGTACTTGGACATTTCATCTCAGCAGTAGGAATCCAAGTAGACCCAGCCAAAATTGAGGTAATTCTCACATTACCCACACTTACTAAACAAAAAGATGTAAGATCTTTATTAGGACACATTGGCTATTACATGCATTTTATACAAAATTTCAGTCAAATAGCTAGTCCTCTATACACCTTGCTTACCAAAGAGGCCGAGTTTATATGGACATCAGCTTGTGATGACTCCTTCCTGCAGCTCAAGTCACTTCTAATGACTACACCAATCCTTAAAGGACCTGATTGGTCTCTCCCATTTTACATACATACAGAAGCTTCAGACTATGCAATAGGAGTTGTGTTAGGACAAAAGCCTAGTAACCTTGAAAATGCCATTTACTATATCAGTAAGAGCCTACATGGACCAAAATTAAATTACACAATAATTGAAAAAGAACTACTAGCTGTAGTTTATGCCTTAAACAAATTCCACCATTATGTAATAGGTTACCCCATATTTTTTCACACTAGCCATGTAGCAATCAAGTATCTAATGAACAAACCTTCCATCACAGGAAGGTTAGCAAGATGGCTTCTTCTTTTGCAGGAATTTGATATAACAATTATTGACAAGCTAGAGAAGGAAAATGTAGTGGCTGACTATTTATCCAGAATTCAGAATGCTGACTCAGACACTACTATGGTTGATGATACATTCCCCGATGAACACATGTTTCATATTGTTGTCAAAAATCCATGGTATGCCGACATAGCTAATTACCTTGCAATTAGTAAAATGCCCCCACATTTCTCTCCAAAGGACAGACAAATGCTTGTTGAGAAAAGTTTCAATTTCTCTTGGATTGAAAACACCTTATTTTACACTGGACCAAACCAAATAATGAGAAGGTGTGTGCGAGAGGATGAGACATATGATATAATCCACACTTGTCATGATGAGCCATGTGGAGGCCACTTTGCAGCCAAGAGGATAGCTTTGAAGATCCTAACAATAGGTTACTACTAGCCAACACTTCACAAGGATGTAGCCATCTATACAAGAAAATGTGACAAATGCCAGAGAATGGGTGATCCCACCAAATTAGATGAAATGCCCTTAAATCCATAGGTGGTGGTAACACCATTTGACAAATGGGGAATGGATTTCATTGGTCCAATAAATCCTCCTTCAAATGGGAAATCTTACATACTGGTGTGCACGGATTATCTGACCAAATGGGTGGAAGTAAAATCCATGCAGCATGCATGAGATCACAAGGTAGCAAAGTTTTTATATGAGGACATCTTCACCCGTTATAGAGTGCCAAGAGAACTTGTAACTGACCAAGGATCACAATTTACATCTAATCTAATAACTGAACTCATGAAGGAATACAATATTAGGCACCATAAGTCTAGCTCTTACTATTTGAAAGAAAATGGTCAAGGAGAGGTCACAAACAAAGAAATTGAGTCCATCTTAACAAAAATAGTTCACCTGCACCGATGAGATTAGAGCAGGTGACTCACAGAAGCAGTCTTGGCCTACCACACAACTTGGAAGACAATCATAGGATTCACCTCATTTGAATTAGTGTATGAGAAGGAAAAAATGTTACCAATTGAATTTGAGCACAAGACATTGCGTACAATGCTATAATTAAACATAAATCTTCCTGTAGCGCAGACATAACACCTTCTACACCTCAATTCCTTAGATGAAATTTTTAAATCTGCATTGGAGCACATAGAGCTAGTAAAAATATAATGGAAGAGGTGGCATGATTCTAATATTAAGAGAAAGAAATTTCATGTGAGTGATTGGGCATTATTGTATGATTCCAGATTCAAAGAAATTCCAAGAAAGTTACAGACTAGATGGCTGGGACCTTATGCAATTGAATACATCTTTGACAATGGAGCAGTCCAGTGCAATTCAAACTACTTGTCAATGAACATCGACTATGCCTATATCACTAGCCCCAAACAAAGGAGGACTTCTTGCAGCAGTTCCACAATAAAAAATTAACAGCGCAACAGGTAACACTTCCTGCAGCAGAGGGTGAAAACCTTCTTCTTGTAGCTTCAAAATAACATGCCTTCAAAGTATGACCATAATAAAACTTCATGCCACATGAAGCCCACTTCTCTTTTCACTTTTATTTATTCTTCTCTCCAACCCATTCCATTTTTCTCTATTCCATCCACTCACCATCCATGTCATCCACTTTTTCTATTTTTGATGTTTTCAATAAGAGCCACGTCAGCTGCCACATGCAGCCACCAGCGGCATTTCACTCTCACCACCTTTTCTATGCACATACGGTAATAAACTTCTAGGTACAAATTTTTAAATCTCTACTCACTTTTAGCACATAGATTCTGGTAATTATATTTAGTACTCCAATAAATATATAATTAAGGCATTACGCCAGTTCCCCATCCCGTGTTGAATGTGCCAAGTGAGGACACTTGTAATTTTTTAGTAGGGGGTAGGGAAAGTGTATTAAGTTCTAATTTCATTACTAAGCTATCCTTTTCACTTCCTTGTCATTTCAAAGCTGTACTTAGGCCTTGTTTCATTAATTTCCTTTATTCTCACACATTTGTCGTACTACAAATCCTAAATAATTCCAAATTTTCTAAAGTTGATGTGACCTAAAAAAGATTATAATTAAACTATGTGGTAACTCACAGTTAAATTTATAATGTCCTTTATTAAAACATGATTGTTATTGTTTCATGCTAAAAATAACAGAGGAATTGTGCGAGAAATGTTTATGTTTTCAAGAAGGAAATAACGTATTTGCAGAACACAAGGGATTGAAATATTAATAGAGGAATTGGTGAGCAAAAATTTGGAGGCCAGATATTAAAAAAAATAAAGGGTGGATAGCTACAGAGATGTGAGTCAGTTCATCATGGCCTTTTACTTGCAAACATTGAAGTAGTTAGGAGGTTTAATGCATGTGGTTGGTTGGGTTATTTTCTTCAATTATCAGATTTTAATGAGGAAGTGGCAGCTGAGTTTATGAATACTTTTGAGGAAGGACAGGCAACCGTATGGGGTTTAATGGATTTCATGACAGAAGAGAGAATAGAAGAGGTCACTGGGTTACCAACAATTGGGGAGCATTACCCTAGAATGAAGATGACTCTAAGTCATCACGAGCCCAATTTTCCCTTCCAAGTGATCCTTCTCTGGAGATTAGCAAGCAAGGGTGGAAAATAATGTCTCTTCCTCCACCATACAATGAGATAGCAATGCATATTATTAGGTACCTAACATGTGAGGGAAGATTTTCAAATTTCCATGCTCATCATTTTAAGCTACTTAGCTACATAAGGCATAGTCTCCCAGTAAATGTCCCTAATTTCTTGTATAATATGCTAAGTATTAGTGCCAAGGAGACTCAAAAAGGGAATGCAAATTCTATCACCCACCATGCCCTAATTAAATTTCTAGTCAAAAAATCCCTTAGGGATGTCTCTCCCTTAGCATGGTCAGAATTTGTCCAGCATAAAACATTGCAACCTCAGGTTGACCCTACTGAGAAACCCCTAGAAAATGATGCAAAACCTTTTGAGCCCACTGTGGAAATAGCTACACAAGAAAAAGAACTGGAATTACTTCAAGAAAATATACCTTCACCCATTCTGGAAAGTAATGTTCCTACTTCTTCCACAAGGGAAGAAAAACAAAAAATTGGAGAAGAAACCCCTAGCCTTGAAAGTGAAGTTCAAAACCCTGTGGTTCCAAAAAGTAAAAGAAAAAGGTCAAATCCTATAGCATCAGTTCCTATAGCAGAAAGGCCAAAAAGAACCCTCAGAAAGAAGACTACGGAGGTTGTGGAAAAAATAGTGCATAGAAGTCCTTGGATGTGAGGACATGTGTCTCCAATTTCCCCAAAAAACCCAAGTGTCCCATTAGAAAAACCTACCACAGAGCCTTCTGTTGAGTATATTTCTAACAATTCCCCTAAGAAAACATAAGTACCTTCATCTCCCCCAAATTTGCAAAAACCCCAAAATCAGCAAGAACCTTGTGATAACATATCACATGATGATCTGGGTGTACCTGAGGAAAACCCTAATGTAGCACAAGAAAACATTTTTGAAGATGTCCAGATGACTCCTCCACCAGACCCTGTTTATTCCCATATGTCTATTGTGTCTTATAAAGCAACATGGTTTACTGAATATTTTGAATAGGCTTCTAAGGAAAAGAGAAAACAAAGCACCCATCTACAAGAATTTGGCCCTCCAACAATACAGTCTATTCTCTTTAGTTTATATAACGAGTTTGTCTTCCAAAAAATGTGGTGGAAACAAGAAAGAAATAGAATACAAAAAGAGATAGATGAAAAGAAAGAGGAGATAGGAGTTCTTAAGGAATAGGGAAAGAAGAAAAAGCAACAAATGGATCATGCTCTCAAACTAGCTTATCATGTTATAGCTTGTAGACCACCTCCCATAGTGTATGCCATTGGTTTGAAAGAGAAATTTCTCTTATTTTAGCTAATGATGACTATGAAGGATATAGACTATGAATTTAAATCAGCTCAAGAATTCTATGGATTATACCAAACCCTTCCTTCATGGCAACAAAACTTACTCTCTGAGCTCTATCTACATAATTTTGTCATTCCTCATGAAACTGAATGGAACCCTTTGCTTTACATAGGTGATATCCATTTGAGAGCCCTAATTTCATGGATGCACAATGAGGGAAATTATGATAGGTAGCAGAATAACTACAAAGACTTGGAAAAGTCTGAACCATTACCCTTAAGGGCTGAATCAACCAAACCTAATGTCCTCCTACAAGATTGGCTTAACCTAACCTATGGAAGGCCAAAACCTGAAATTAGAGAAAAGGTCTTTGCACTCAGAGATAGGGTTTATAGGGAGTATCAAGGGTTACCCTATTTTTCATTTTAGAGAGATCTTGTAGGGATAAGGAGCCGATGGAATAGGTTACCAGAGGCCTTTAAGAAATTAGAGCCACATAGCCCAATCAATTTTGAAGTAGCTGTGAACAAAGAAACTGGGTATATGTAGTTAGGGCAGTAGACTAGAAGAGAACTATGGATTACCCTGTCTTTCCAACCACCAAATCTCTTATGGCCACTGTATGATATCAATGCCACTAGAATAGACCATTTGCAGGAGGAGCATCGTACAGATTATTGGGCGAGGACAAGAGGATTCTACTATACTTTTAAGAGTGGGAAGAAGGGAAAGACAAGTGTTGGTGATTTTAGATCTATAGCCAAAAAATGTAATTCTTGAGGACAAGCATTATGTTTGTTAGGGGGAAGATGATGAGACAATTTATTGTCTCTATTTTGTGATAATCTTTATGCTTTGTTGAAACATTTCCAATACATTCATGAACTTATAACTATATGAACTTGTGATAAGTACAGTTAGAACCACCAAGATTATGGGTAGTTAGACATGACATGTTTTGTTGAACATTATATATAAATTGCAATACTTCATATAGCTACTTTAATCTATGTTCTAATATTTGGGTAAGAATTGACTAGTTGACTTGTATACATACCACATGCTACTAACCTACCAGGATAACAAGGAGCAACTAATAGAGTGGATCAACCACATTAAAGAAGAGGTGTTGAAGTTATAGCTATGATGGAGAAAGCCATCACAACATTGAGGATCATGCCGCTACTGGAAAGGGAGTAATCATTCCAGAGAATATAGGAAATAACTCTACTATATTTCCTCAGTGCTCATTAGTCTGTTAAAATTAGTTATCTAAACTTTATTGTACTTTGTCATGGTTCTTATATTTCCTTCTTCTATGGTGAGACTTAGTCAAAATTTAGTTTCATGCTTTCAATAAGTGTCAACCCTCTATATAAAGGGATTTGATTGGTTTAGTTATGTAATGAGAAAATATACATGTTTGTTGTGTTCAGTATAACATAACTACTCTTTTGGTGTTTCATGTATTGTTCCATTACTATGTAATCAGTTTATGAGAATATAATTAAAGAGTGATTTTGAAGTATCTTCCATGTTAGTAGTTAGTAGAAGCCAACCAAGGGGGCCCACTTGGGAGGTGGAGTAGATTAGGATAGAGTAGAATTTCTTTCTACATTTTCTGTGTTTTCAAGTAGAAGTTACTGTTTTACTCCTGCAACATTACTACTGTGAATGTTCCTGCAATACTTGGAGAGATAGACATAGTGAATGCTTTGAGTTGTTAAATAGGCTTAGGTTAAGTTCAAAAGCTTTCAACAGTAATTTCATAAAGTAGTTAAGTGTGCTTACTTTCTTGTAGCAATAAGATAGGTTTCTTTCATGCATTTTATCTTCCTACATCATAGGTAGTATGACTCTTTGAGGGACTTAGTGCACAAATTGTGTTGTCCCATTTCAAGTCGACACCCCTGGGTTGACAATCTAAATGCATTTCATGATGGAAAAATTAATCCTTAGTATGAATACATTATTCCTAAGAGAGACAATGGCATGATTATCATTACCTATTGTGAGACTGTTCAATATTTGTGGTTATTGTTGGGAAAACAATACTGTTGCAACTTATTTGTATGTTTTCATTGATGGAAACTATACTCAATTCATATGGTCTCCCAACATATTTTGTGTATACCAAAGGTTAGGATAGATAATTGGCTAAGTATGGATAAACATGTATAATAATATACAATTTCAATGATATGAACGGTTTGAAGATGTTCAGTTAATTTTGAGTAGAGAACATAATAGAAGGTTGGTTGGAGCATACTCTATGATAGTCTATGATCACAATATATGATATGTTTTTTGATTGACTTATGATGTTTTGAGGATCATATTGGCAAAGAAGTGTGAGAGAGAAAGTGAGTCAATAGGTGGAATGATTAGCAAACCTATTGGATCAATGATCCAATCAGTTTGATCATATATTTTTTTAGAGAAGACATGCTACATGCTATCTTCAACTTGGTATAGGTTAGCATGAAGATTTAATTGGTATTTTGGTCAAGGTTACACATGTTACCTATTTTTTTATTAGAGCCGATAATGGACCTATTATACTTTAATAATAGGTATATAAGCCCGAGTTTTTGTGTTGATTGATAATATGAATATATGATGCGAGGATAAGAGGATATTGTTCAAAGATATGAGATGCTATGTACCTGATTATAGAGGTTAGATTTATATTTATCTAATGTATTTACATGGAACTGTGATGGCATATGTGATGCTATTTCCAATTCAAAATTTTGGATTGTAGTCCAAGCTCTTTTGTAAGTAGTGTTCTTTGTAAGGGTTGTGTCTCTCTCTTTTGTAATTGAGAAGTGAGCTCTAGGAAATGTGCCTAATGCTTATGCATTCTCTTTTGTACTATTTCTCAGAACTAGATTATCTATATTTCTGTAGAGATATTGTGGGTTCTCTCCCATTGTGGATTTTCCCTTAACTAGGTTTTCACACAAAAATCATGGTGTCATGAGTTTGTGGATGTTTTATTTATGCTTCATCAATTTACTATTTATTTTAGTTACCTTGTGGTTGCACAATCATATTAATAAAGTAAGTGAGAACCAAACATTGATTCACCCCCCCTCTCAATGTTTCTCAATATCAACAATTGGTATTAGAGCCTATTGCCTCATAAGAAGTCTAACAACTTGAGGAAGGTCCTGATGGGTGAATTAGCAGTTTCTAGTAGTATTCAAAAGTAGCTCCTAGTTTCACTTGAAGATGTTGACAAATAAAATAATGAGAACATTGAACTGAAGAAAAATACAAAGAAGCTGAGAGCTTTATAGAAAGCATGAAGGAAAAATTGAACAAATCCAGCGACAAGAGAAAAGAACTTATTGACCAGTTGCAACTAACAAATGGCACTAATAATTCACAACCCCTGAAAGATAAATCAAACAAATATGAACAACTTTATAAAGAGAGAGATAACCTAAAGCATGAAATGAAATCCATGGTGGTGAAGATGAATAAGGAAGTTGAGACAAGGAAGACTATTAAAAATCCTTGAAACATAAGTATAAGGAATTTCAAAAACTAAATTGTGAAATTTGGACAATTGTAGCCTAATCTTGAGGAATCTAGTACAATGAACAAGAGCTTGGAAGGGTCAATGAATTTTGGAGGAGAGAACTTGTAGAAGCTAATGAGTTCAAATAAAAATTCAAATCCATCTTGGCGAAGATTGATGAACAAATTGAAAGACAAAGAGAAGTTGGAGACAAGCATGGATTAGGCTTTGAGAAAGGAGAAAGTTATGGATTAGGAGGGTAGATCAATTCATCAGGAAATCAGATAGAAAAACCAAAGGAGAAACCTACGAGACAACCAAATTTCAATGAAAAATTCTTTACATGAAACAAATTTGGTTATAGAGTGAAGGAATATAGAAGAAAAACTAATGCTATATCCTTCTTAGGTTACTGTTACACTTGCAACAACTATGGACATAAATTAAGTGAGTGTAGAAAAAAGATAAGGCAAGGAAATGTTACCTGTTACAAATGCAATATCTTTGGACACTTGGAAAAGAAGTTTAGATTGAATCAAACAAATCAAAGGTATGGAAAATTCAATGTGACATGTTTCAATTGAATTTTTTTGGTCACATTTCTAAGAATTGCAGATACAATAGAACTAGAGGTTTGGTAGAAATAAATAATCCTAGGGATGATAAGGGAAAGGAAATAGTTGATGTTGAAGAGGTTAAAAAGGAAATGAAGAAGACTTGGATGAGAAAAGAGTAGATTGATTCTACAAGACAAATCACACCAATTTCTTGTGTGGATAATTCTTCTACCAAATAATTAGGTCTTTGACCTAAATGGGGAGTTCTTCATGAAAATTTTTACCTAACCCATGTTTCAAAAAGATCAAAGGAAGTGATCATATTAGAAAGTTGAGGTTTTAAATTTGGATCTTATTGACACCTTACTTGATAAATTTCATCATGATCTTGAGGTTCACATGTAGAAATTACTTCATTGGTTTTGAGAAGTTTATAAGATAGGGTTTGACTGCATTTATTGTGAACTAATTTTTGGAATATGCAAAGGAATAAAAAGGGTTTTTGAGACATAATTTAGAACCTTTTTACTATGTAGATGATCTTAGAGAGTGTTTGAAGGTGATTTGAGAAAAGTCTTGGAAAATTCAGGAATCCAACTTGCAAACCCTACTGTCAGTGCTAAAAGGTATTCACCGCTTCAATCTTGTTCTATTTGTTCTAAAATCATGGATACACCCTTGATAGTAGATGTGAATGATAGAACTCATCCTATTTTTAAGAAATTCCCCTACAAATCTATGGAAGATGATCCTAAGGGTGCATTTTCAAAAGTACCACATGGAGTTTTACATGTTGAAGATATTAGGGCATATATCCATTGAGATATTGAGGAATTAGGAGAAAGAATAATTCATGAGATATATGAATCTCTGTGTGAGGAAGGAAAACTAAAGGAAGAGAAAAAATTATGGAAAATTATGAATTTCTCATAGATCATATAGCATATTAGTTTTAACAAATTGTAATAGACACATATAATCTTAAGAAGAATAAACAATCAATTCATTTGGTTAGACAAGCCCTACAAGATTACCAATGAGGTTTTGGAAGTGATAATAGAATTCTATGCAAATGGTGAAGTTCCAGCTTTGAAATTGATTAGAGAAAACCTAGTTACAAACTTGATAGGTTCACTATGGGATTAGAGAGCAATGAAAGTTTATGGTATCATACGTCAGGATGTAAAATTTTCATCTATGGTCTCTCGCACTATAATTTATATGGCTTACCGAATGATAAAAGAAGGAGTCCAATATGATACATATGAACCACTTTGAGTACAAATTATGCAAAATCTTGAAAATATCAAGAAGGATAAGAAACAAATTTTTAAGTATGGATCACTGGTGATATACATGTTTTTCTACTTCATGAACTACTTTCTAGGGATCAGTAATGTCACGTGGAAGAATAATATACCATTTTCCAAGAAAATCACAGACTGTTATTTAATACTTCATAAGGCATCTATAAGATGAGAACTCTGGTGATATTTCAAAACTTTCCAAGAATAAATGCAATTAAGATGGAGAATTATGAGATAGTTGGTTGAGAAATATGAAGACACAATCTATTTTATGGTTAATACCGATGAACTCTTAATGAAAGCAGTAGATCCAAGAACTTCTTGGATACAACCTATGGGATATGAGGTTGACCTGAAGATTGTTGAAACACATTTTGATGACCTATAGAAACCTATTGATGAGAATGAGAAAAGGTTCAGTACTTACAAAGAAAATATTCTAGAGGCACATCTTGAAGTAAACAAATCAACTATGAAGAGAAAAGTCAAAAGAGAATTTGAAGTCATTGGAGAAAGTATGGGTTTCATGAAGCAGTAGATAACAAAATCAAGGAATAAGTACAAAGAAGAGAGGAATAAAGAAAAATAATAAAATCCTATTCATGTTGAGGAAATCAATGATGGACCCCCTCCTTACATTCCATTGAAGAGTTGAACCATTAGGAGTTTGGTGAAGGCATTAGAGGAGAAGAAGATAGTGACCCCTAAATCTACTATCCTAAAGGTAACACCATCGAAGACTACAAAGAAAAAGAAAATTTATGAATCAACTTGTAAAGGAGCCAAGTAAAGTAGAAAGAGAACAAAAGAAGAAGACATAGATGAATCTACTAAGTCAGATGATTTGGAGAATAAATTGAGTTCCAAAGGAGCTAAAGAAGATAAAGTTATGATTGGAAAAGTGCCTGAGTAAATTTATATTGGCAAGCCACCATTTTTTTAGGTTTTACATGAATTTGTTAAATATGACATTTTGGTTAGAGTAAAGAAGTATTATCATAAGTATAATAAAGAAAAAAAGAAAATTAGAGGAAGAAATAATAAATTATATGAAAAATTCAAGAGAGAACTTGTGGAGATCAAAGGGGAAATCCCTGATGATCTATTTTCTAAAATTGAAGAGAAGAGTTTGACAACACTAGAGATTACAAAAGGATCAAAGAAGGAGTGATAAATAAGCTATGCCCAATTATTACAACCGAACAATATAAGATACCTCTTGATGAAGCAAAAAGAGTGTTATTGACAAAGACAAGGATAAACAAGATCATGAGTGGAAACATTGATGAAGTTATGGAAGAAACAAAAGAAGTTGTAAGAAAGATATTTCTAGACAATCAGTATGAAGTCCCTCCACTAGTAAAACATAAGAAGACATCACAAGAATAAACTATGCACTAATGATTTCATTCTATAGTAGTTGAAACATATCTTTTTATTTTTGGAGTACCTATACCACTCTCTACAAGTCAGGATGATGAAGCATATATACTTGGTGTGATGAAATACAAAGGCACAATGATAGAAGATGAGTATAAGGAGGTCATGGGATAAAAATAAGAGTATACATATGAAAAACCTATTGATATTGATCAAGGACAACCATAGACAAAAACAAATCATAAAGATGATTAGAAGGAAGAAGAGGATAGAGTTGACTAGAACCCTATATATGAGCAGATCCTTGAGAAGACCGAGGAAGTGAAAGTCGAGAAGTCTAAAGAGGCAAGAGACACTATGAAAGTAGTACCTTCACTATTGGAAAAAGAGACCACTGAGGTGTAGCTACAAGGTCCAATTGAGTTGGATACTCTCAGGGATGATTAGTTGATGGCACTTGCTTTGGTTTCTAATGCCAAAACAAGAGAGCATATAATGAATTAAAATGAGAAGGGGAACAAATTATTATCAAGGGAAGAAAATGTATTGAGAAAGATTATGCCATAATATGAAGTGGATCAAAATGTCTCTACATCTATTCAGATATAAATTCTATTTGATCTAGTTGACTCTCATTTCTAGTCTATTAAGAAATCAACAATGATAAAGGTGTATTATGAATTCAATGTGAAAATTTTAATAAGCTAAATATCATGATTGCAAAGGATATGGAATCACCAGTTGTTTCTATTTAGAATCTTAAGGTCTCATTGGGAGAAGAAAGAAAAGTATATTAGTCACAAATGTATAGATGATGTTGATAAAATTATCAAGGAGACTAAAGATAAATTGAATGAGCTATCAAAAAATTTTGACCCTCTGAAGGAATTAGCTTCAGTTCATGCAACTTAAGAGACCAAATTGAATGACAAAATTAAGACTCTTTCCACTGAGAAGGGAAGGATAAAAGGAAGGATCAGAGAACTAATGAACCAAATTGTTCCTAAGCTTGATGTCTTGACAAGAGGAGTGAAGGAAGCTACTACAACATATGAATTTATGGATGCACCTGATGTTAGAGAAGAAGAAAATATAGATTATGAGATATGTGGGAAAATCTAGATTGCTGAGAGTCTGAGGAAGAGTTGGAATGTTGACTTTGTAGCTCTGAAGAGCAAATTTTTAGATATTTTCAAATTTTTGTAAGTACATTGTACATATCTCTATATATAGGTGGATGTTATAAGATTTTGGTAGCTAAAATTTTGGAGTTATTCCCTACCTTTTCCATTGATGTCAAATGGGGAGAGATAAGGTGAGAAAAATGGATCTATTAGCTTAGAGGGAGTATGTATTTTTGGTTAGGAGAATAGCTTTTGGAGTTTTGCATTTTTGTTTGGAACACTTAGTCATTTTTCTCTAAGTGTTCTCATCAGTGCCAAAGGGGGAGATTGTTCAGAAGGAGACACTATTGCATCTTAGTTGTATGTTGTCATTTATGGAAAATATACTCATTTAATATGTTCTCCCAACAAATTTTGTGTATAATGAAGGTTAAGATGGATAATTGGCTAAGTATGGATAAACATGCAACAGTATAAAGGTTCGGTGGTATGATTGGTTCGAAGATGTTGGGTTGAATTTTGAGTAGTGAACATAAAGAAGGTTGGTTGGAGCATAATCTATAATAGTCTATGATTGAAACATTTGATATGTTGTTTCGATTGATTTATGATGTTTTGGGGATCATACTGGAAAAGAAGTGTGAGAGATAGAGTCAATCAACAGGTAGATTGATCAAAGATCCTAATGGATCGATGATTTGATCAGTTTGATCATATATTTTGGTAGAGCCAAAATGCTACACTCTATCTACAA